>CM075881.1:2298365-2319375 GCA_038021265.1 Cyprinella venusta
CACCATAAATGGATAGACAAAACTTTATCGAAGACAGTGACATAATATTTATAATAAAAAAAAATTAGGATCAGTCCTCTGTGCCCACATTTGTCCAAAATACGGTGAAAACGGTTTGAGGGCGACGAGAACGTATTTTAACAATCTTCACCTTTAAGGCTCTGAAATGATACTGAAATCATAAATTGACTGTTTTTGGTCCAAGAAAACATTAGTTCGATCAAACGTGGCTCGTTAAATGATTATAAATCTGAAACTGGAGGTCATCGGGGTCCGTGTGCCCGAGATCAGCTGTAATGGAGACTCCTGTAACAGATAATTGGACGTTTTCCGTCATCGCTATTATGACGCCCACCTGCTCCGGGAGTCACATTTCTACAACAGCAGCTGTTTACATTAAAAACTATATCCATGCCCACACCAGCGGATGACAATGTGGTTTATTATAAGCACACAGTTCATTAAAATTATCTGTGAGGACCGAAAATAAATAATAATAGTTGTAGAGATGGACACACACTGCACAGATGCTGCTTTTAGAAAGAGTGTGTGTTGTCCGTGAGGAAGAGCAGCAGCTGCGGAGAGAGATCTGAGGAAGAAGCAGCGACCGTTACTGTACAACTGACACCATGATCTCTGTGACCAATCACTGCAGTGTGTGTGTGTGTGTGTGTGTGTGTGTAGGGCTGGGTGGAGAGGGCCGAGAGGGCTGGACTGCTGTCGGAGACGCTGGATCTGTCAGAGCTTTTCCACCCGGACACTTTCCTGAACGCCCTGAGACAAGAGACCGCCAGGTGACGTACTTATAAACACACACACACACACACACACACATATATATAATGATAATGAAACCCCTGATAAAACACATGCTACAGTTAACTTGAGGTAAAATATAACTTACCTCGCATACACCTGTTAAAGTAAATGAAGATATATTACAATTATAATGAAAATGCACCTGATAAAACTCATGCTAACTACTGCATATATGTGTATATATTAGGGATGTGCAAAAATTAATTGCGATTAATCGCATCCAAAATAAAAGTCTGTGTTTACATAATATATGTGTGTGTGCTGTATATAATTATTTTGTATATATAAATACCTATGCATGCATGTATATATTTAAGAATTATTTGTGCTTAAATTCTGTATATATATAAATACATAATCTATATTATATAAATATAAATATTTCACATATTAAGAACACATTTTTCTTAAATATATACATGCATGTGTGTGTATTTATATATACAAAATAATTATATACAGCACACACAAATATATTATGTAAACACAGACTTTTATTTTGGATGTGATTAATCGCAATTAATTTTTGCACAGCCCTAGTGTGTATATATATATATATATATATATATATAAATATATATATATATATATATATATATATATATATATAAACAGTTGTACTACCATGGTAATCTTAAAAGTATTATGTTTAGGTCATTGTATATTTCATAGTACCATTGTGTTATCATCTGACACTGTACCTTATTTCCAAAGATCAATGTGGCACATGGTAGAAAAACATGAAAAATATAGTATAAAATTATGAATAACATACAATAATAATATTATATAAAATATTAAAAATTTAAATAATATATAAAGCATTAAAATACAAATATATATAAAAAAATCAAATATAATTAATAAAACATAAATTAAAAAGATATAATGAAGGTAGCTTAGCTTACCTACTACAACAAAACAACTGCAATAGGGCTGTGAAAAGATTAATCACAATTAATCGCATCCAAAATAAAAGTTTACATAATATATATGTGTGTAGTGTGTATAATTATTTTGTATATAAATACACACATATGCATGTATATATTTAAGAAAAATTGTGTTAAGTGTTATTGATATATCAAATATTTATGTAAAATATTAATTTTGTATAAATATATATAAAGTATATACATGCAAATATTTCTTTAATATATACATGCATGTGTGTGTATTTATATGTACAAAATAATTATACACACTAAACACACATATATTATGAAAACACAAACTTTTATTTGGGATGCGATTAATCGTTTCACAGCCCTAAACTGCAAACAATAAACTTGGATCATGTACATTATGTTCACTTGCTAAACTCACACATACACACCCACTAAAGTAAACTCGAGCTAAATTACCTGATAAACACCTGCTAAACTAAAGACTTGTGCAAATCTGCGTCACACACACACACACGTCACTCGAGTCGCCTAAACCTGCTGATCTGAAATCAGACATAACATACATAACTACTGCACATTTACTGAGATAAAATAATATAATCTACCTTGAGGTACCGTAGCACAAAGAGTCTGTTTAAGAGTCACAGCGAGTGTTTCATGAAGTTGTGTGTTTTATTAAATGACGTGTGTTTCAGGTTGATGAGCTGCTCTATGGACAGTCTGAAGTTCGTTACGTCGTGGAGGGGCAAGATTACTGAAGCACAACTACAAGTGAAGGTACAAACACACTCCCCTCTGAACAATGTGTGTTTAACATGATTAAACTGAGGTTCTCTAGTCCATGTTAACCAATCTCTCTCTCACACACACACACACTCTCTCTAGGTTGGCGGTTTGCAGTTGGAAGGTTGCAGTTTCGATGGAAACCGTCTGTCTGAAAGCCATCATGACTCTCCCAGTGTGTCTGCCGTCCCTGCGTGTCACATGGCCTGGATCCCACAGGTAACACACACACACACTTTACCCTTAAAGTAAGGGATAATGCACATTTGGCCGGTTGTTATCGCAGAATAAAGGACCCCCGACGTGAACCAGAAAGTTCTGGATGTACATTATCGTGTTCATCACACCATTACTTCCCACACAAGTGAATTATTGAACTCAAACTATTGATTGTCGTTAAAATAGTTTATTAGCTTACTAAACGCAAAGCTTCTGAGAAGAAAACAAGAAGACTGAACCTGATCAAACTAGACGAGCATTTAAGGGATAAAGTACAATCATACCACTTATTACATGGCTTTTCATCATATCAATAACT
Organism: Cyprinella venusta; assembly: GCA_038021265.1. Classification (NCBI taxonomy): domain Eukaryota; kingdom Metazoa; phylum Chordata; class Actinopteri; order Cypriniformes; family Leuciscidae; genus Cyprinella; species Cyprinella venusta. Next base: position 2,301,414 of record CM075881.1, read on the forward strand.
CTGAGGACAAGAGATATGGACAAATCTATCATCCTGGCAAGAAGATGAACACAGCAGCATTATTATTAATACGGAAGTCCTTCCCATTTCATTTCTTAAGAAAATCAGTAAATATAATAAAACGCCAGCAGGCTTGAGATGTATGTTATTCAGCGTTGCTATTGATGATGGTTCGGAATTTCGCGATTGACCAATCAGAATCAAGTATTCCAGAAATCTTTGTAATAAGTACGGAATAATTTGACTCCGGTCCTTTGAATTGTTTGAAAATGATGAACACCACCTCGGGTGTGCAGTATTTACTTGTAATTCAACTGCCTGGAGTCAATTATTACGTTTCCAGACCTCAAGACTTTATTAGATGTTGTATTTCAAGACGTTTGTCGGGTTTTTGACCTTAAAACGCTATCGTGTGTGGATTTAATTCTAACTCATCTCATCCCACGCCTCTTAAATCTAATTTAAGAGTTCGTAACGGAGGATTGAGCCACTGATAGCAGACCGATGCAGTTATTAATGCTGTTATTAGAGAGAGAGAGTGAGTGTGTGAGAGAGAATTACCTAAGTCTCTCTACTAATAGCAGGGTTTCCGCGGGGTCTTAAAAAGTCTAAAATTTCAAAATCACAATTTAAGGCCTTAAAAAGTCTTAAATTTTCTGAAGTATTGTGTTCGAGGTCTTAAATCTTTTTAAATGAGTCTTAATTTTCCTATGTCCATGTAAATCTCATTGAAATGCTCCCGCAGCGCTTTGGAATTTTTTATTTATTTATTTTTTTTATATTACGTAGTTGTAGTTCTTAATTCGCTGTATTACGACTACAAAATAGACCAACATGCAAAAGCCAATCAGTTTTGAGGTTTGGCAGGTATCTCAGATACCACAGACAGACATAAAATGGATTTTATTCAGCTATGGGGACGTGGAAGTTTAGCGATACTTGGCTTGAAATATCTGAATTTAGGAACCGATTTTGCTGATTTGAATTTTGCTTTTTAGAGACTCATTACGCGTTTACTTTGTATGTTTTTTTTATCGTGATATAGGTCTTAAATTTCATTCATAATGGTCTGAAAAAAGTCTTAAAAAGTCTTAAATTTGACTTTGTGAAACCTGCAGAAACCCTGAATAGTGCAACTGTAAGTTTATCAGCTTCAAGAACAGTTGCTAGTGAGAAACATCATGTAGCTTTTGAGTTGCTAAACTATTTTACTTAAAAAATTATCAAAGCAGCGCTGAAAACATGTTTCTGTGCGAGTGTGTTCGTACATGTGTGTGTGCTTTGAGTGTGAGAGCGCACGTGCTGTCTGTACATTATAAAATGTAATTTTGTGGCAAAAAACATGGAAATAAGTCATTGTTTTTCTCCTATTGTTTGCTAATAATACCAGTCACAGCGCCAGATAAACATGAATGAGCATCTGAAAGTGTGTTAAAGATAGAGTACAACTTACAACAGTCACATTGATTCGCTCAATCAGCGTTTCAACCGTGGAAAGACGTCAGTTAAACAGCTTGTAATCAATGTATCGTCATATTTACCTCAGAAAACCCACATCAACTCGTTAGTCAGCTAGAAAAAATATTCTAGAGAGGAGCATTTTGATAAATATATACCATACATATGCATTAAAATCTTAATGTTCTTCAATATTTATTGCATATTTGAATAAATCTGGCAACTGTTTATGACAGCCACCATTTAAATGTTTATATTTCATATAATCTTCTTATTATAAAAATAAATAAGTGTAATTTAAGTGTTTGTATAGCTACAAAACAGTTAATTACCTTCATATTAGGTTAATGAAGCCTATAGGCCACAACTAGACTCCCATAGTTTACAGCATTAGTTAAGAGATTTGATTCCCTTGAGAAAAAATGCCATTTATTGTAACTGATATTGAATCGAATCGAATCGTAATCGAAATCAAATCGAATTGCAAGCTTGTGAATCAAAATCGAATCGAATTGTGAAATTTGTCTCAATACCCAGCCCTACTTGACCGTGTCGTTGTCGGCTGTAAAGACTTTCGAAGTAACTGAAGTGGATTGGTGAAGGGATATGGACCTGTAATGCGGTCAAGACCTGCCGGAACTACTTTATTTGTGCGTTTCACCTGAAAACAATCGCTCACCTTAGAATGTTCGTCAACCAATCAGATTGAAGCATTCATCAGCACCTGGCGTAATTACATTTCTTTGATGTTTCCAGTGATAGCTATAGATTAAAGTGTGTGTGTGTGTGTGTGTGTTTCAGAGCACTGCGGGAAGTTATTCTCCAGAGGAGTGTATCTCTCTGCCCGTGTACAGCAGTGCCGAGCGTGTGTGTGTGGTGACAAACGTGCAGCTGCCGTGTGCCGGAGATCATGACACATGGATCCAGAGCGGTGCGGCACTCTTTCTCAAACAGCAGTAACACACACACACACACACACACACACACACACACAGAGACGTTTCCACAATCCATTTATAATGCACACACAGATATTATAATCATTTTATGTCACTACATGTCTTGTATTTGTCTTTGGATTCATATGGGGGTGTTTTTGTCTCGATCGCTGCATTAAAGCTGCTGTAAGACTGTAGTGTTCAGTCATGTTGCATATATATATTGTCAATTTTTTGCATATTGCATATTCATTGCATATTTATATTGTTAAATAAAATAGTTTTCTTCAAGATCATTGTTTTTCTCTCCATTCAATTTCAGAGCGACTTTACTTCTTTATTGGCATGGCAAAATCTGTTCATACTGTGTTTAGAGTTGGGGTCAAAGGTGATATTTAATTTTAATGACCCTGTAAGTTCAATATTAAACCAGTCAGGGAAGAACAAAATATTAAACAAATGATGCCAAATTACAAGTGTGCTTAGACTAAACAACAAAATGAAATGGGTAATGAAAAAAATACTGAAATGAAATTCATAAATAAAAAAAAAAAATATCAATAAAATGAATTGAAATGAAAAAAAAATCAATAATTTTAACAAAAACCAGTGTTGGGTAAGTTACTCTAAAAAATTAATTAATTACTTACTAATTACCTCTTCAACAGTGTAATTAGATTACTGTACTAATTACTCTCTCTAAAAAGTATTTAATTATTTTTAATTACTAATTACTTTCAAAATCCCATAACCAGCTGAATAATACAAGGATAGACATGAATCTCTTTTAATTCTTTCAAATAAATACTATAAAATTGCATGAATTATCCTTAAACTGACCAAGGTGGAGAAGGTTACTATAAAAACATACTTTTTTAACATCAGACAATATATTTTATTGTTTTATGTCTGATCTCATGACATTTCACACTTATTTCATACATATTTTACAACAATTCATACAAATTTGTATGAGTACGGTCGTAATATTTAGACACCTCATAAAATGCGTACGAATCGCTGTGAGATCGGATTGATCCATACACAGTATTTACCTCAATTACATCAGAAGTAACTGTAATTAAGCTACAGATAAATGAAGAGTAATCCCTTACTTTACATTTTCAAGGAAACGTAATTAAATTACAGTAACTAATTACTTAGTAATTAGTTACACCCAACACTGACAAAAACGAACCAATTCACAAGGTGATGTATGTGTGTTTTATTTAATATACTATATTCTCATTATCATTTCCTGTTGCCTGGTTTGAAAACAGTCAATATTTAGCAGTTCTTTGTAGAATCATAAATAAATGTGATCAGACGGATATGTAAGTGAACAGGGATACTGTATCACAACTGTACTGTATTGCGTAACTCATCTGACTTCTCTACAGTAAGCAGGTCATGTGACTACAGACCTTTATGTTTAACACACTCTCTGAAAAGCAGAAGTTGAGTGTGTGTAGTGCGAAGCTTTCCTGTGTCAGTCTGTCTGAACGTCAGCAGGTTGCGGGGACGACCTTTGACCCACACTCATGTTATAGACGCCACCTGCCCTCTGGATTGATCATTACAGCAGCAGGTATGACATGTGACCTTTGACCTCTGTGATGTGTGTGAGATCAGGATGCAGATGCTGTGTTTCTCCTCTGATCCTCCTTTTCCTTTAGAGAGGAACAGAAACATCCTCGTTCATTCCTGAGCGTCACCGCTCTTCTCCTAAAACACTACCATGAGATTCATGTTTTATTATTTTTTTGTTGATGTTTTTTAATGTCATTTTGGTACGTTGGTATGCCATTGTCCTTTTTGGCGATATATAAATGAAAATTAGGGCTGTCAAACGATTAATCGCATCCAAAATAAGTTTGTGTTTACATAATAAATGTGGGAGCACTGTGTATTATTATTTTATATATATAAATACACACACATGCATGTATATATTTAGGAAAAAAATATTATTTATATATAAAATGTTTATATTTATGTATAATATAAATTATATAAATATAGTATATACATGAACATTTTTCTTAAACATATACAAGTCGATTAATCGCTTGACAGCCCTAATGAAAATATAAAAATGTTTGCAGCGTGTGTTGAGGTGTGTGTGTCTAAACACTCATTTAGACTGACATTATCCTGTTTCCTTGTCTCTTTTCTTCGAGGGTGAATCGTGCGATCTGTGGCGTTGCCCTTTTGCTGGAGGCTTTTCACAAACACACACTCAGAGTTTTGGAGCGTCTTGACTTTTCAGATGGAGAGGCTTTTTATCCGCATATCAAAGGTCAGTGTGTGTGGTTGTGTGTGAATACTGAATTCTGGTGGTTATGTGCAATTTGAAACCCGAACTGCAACAAATCAAAAACGCTGACCTTTAATCCCCTCACACACACACACACACACACACACATAGAGCCACGGTGTCCACCTGTAACTGGACAGCAGTAAAAAGTCATAAAAAATACCATGATGCAATGATTGTACTTTAGAGATAGCCCACAAAAAAAACAGTGGTACTATAAATGACAAAAATGTGGTATTACCAGGGTAAATATATTAATTTATAGCATCAAATAAACACGAATGTTGTTTTAACCGCGAAAAGACGTCAGTACACTGAGTTTCTCAAGTTCAAATCCTCCAATGTTAATCTACTAACTCTCCTGACTGCTTTGTCGGACAAAAATGGCGGATTCGGCGGATGGCGGATTACGATTGGTCTGATCACCTGTCAATCAAACTCACAAACTCACAAAATAAAAGTTTGTGTTTACATAATATATGTGGGTGTAGTGTGTATAATTATTTTGTATATATAAATAGACACACATGCATGTATATATTTAAGAAAAATGTGTTCTTAATATATCAAATATTTGTATTTATACATAATATTAATTATGTATAAATATATATAAAGTATATACTTTCAGATTTTTCTTAAATATATACATGCATGTGTGTCTATTTATATACACAAAATAATTATACACACTATTCCCACATATATTATGTAAACACAAACTTTTATTTTGGATGCGATTAATCGCGATTAATCATTTGACAGCCCTAGTCAGTTGTAAAAAAAAAAAACATGGTAGTTTTACTTAAATGAAAAACATGGTAGTTCCAGGATAAATGTAAAAAAAAAAAACACAAAAAAACATGGTAGTTTCATCGTTAATGTTTTGTGGTAAATGTACAAATAATAGTAGTTTCATAGTAAATGTAAAAACATGGTAGTTTCAGGGTACTTTTAGGTACCAATTTGTAAGTGTGTATGTGTTATTTATGAGAGAAAGTCTCTGTCTCTTGTTCTCTCTCTCTCTCACACACACACACACACACACAATCAAACTGCAAAACAGGAAACAGAACAGAGGAATGCCGTGTGCTAGGAAAACCACAGACCTGCGGGCCGTGTGTGTGTGTGTGTGTGTGTGTGTGTGTATTTATGCAGTGATTTTGATTGATTTTCTTCATTAATTTCCCTCTTCCTGTCATAGTTCATTTTTCTCATGGCTGTCTGTCAGCTGACGCCCAGAGCAGCTCCAATTATAAAACAGCACTGAGGAGGAGTGCTTTTAGCTCGGCTTAGGGGAACACATCTGACAAAAATCATCATTAACTCACCGTCATCTTGTTACAAACCCGGGTGGCTTTCTTTTTCAGTGGAGCACAAAAAAGAAGACATTTATCTGAATGTTCACGCTGCTCTTCATCATCCTGCAGGTTTCTAACGACATGACGGTGAGAAAATGATGAGAAATGTCATTATTCCTGGGACGTTTTGCTGCAGGATCTTAATGTAATATTCACAAATGGAAAGATGATGATAAATAACACGTCAAATTGAGAAATCAACAAAGACACAAACAGATGGAAAGAGTAAAAGTAACTGTGTGTCTCTGCTAATCGCTGGACTGTTTTCAACATGGAAACTTCACAATTTTAATGTTTTATTTATATTTTAAATATTTTATGTTAATGCTTTATATATCATTTACATTTTTAATATTATTGTATATGATGTAAATAATATTAGTTTCATTGTAATACTATGTTACCATTTCCCATTGTATGGGAATGGTACAGTACTATGGTACAGTAATGGTAATTTTTATGGTGTTATTATGGTACTTTGAAATATAAAATGATTTTAACGTGGTACTTTCAAAAGTACCATGGTACTATATTTTTAAAATCGTGATGAAATCAGGCTAGTTAAAAAGTCTTAAAATACCTTAAAGTTTTCCTAATAAAAGGCCTTAAAAGTATTAAAATGTCTTAAAGTTTTCCTAAGAAAAGGCCTTAAAAAGCCTTAAAATACCTTAAAGTTTTCCGAATAAAAGGCCTTAAAGGTCTTAAAATACCTTAAAGTTTTCCTAATAAAAGCCCTTAAAAAATCTTAAAATATCTTAAGTTTTCCTAATAAAAGGCCTTAAAGGTCTTAAAATACCTTAAAGTTTTCCTGATAAAAGGCCTTAAAAAGTTTTAAAATACCTTAAAGTTTTCCTAATAAAAGGCCTTAAAAAGTATTAAAATATATTAAAGTTTTCCTAATAAAAGGCCTTAAAAAGTAAAGTATTAAAATATATTAAAATTTTCCTAATAAAAGGCCTTAAAAAGTATTAAAATACCTTAAAGTTTTCCTAATAAAGGGCCTTAAAAAGTATTAAAATATATTAAAGTTTTCCTAATAAAAGGCCTTAAAAAGTATTAAAATATCTTAAAGTTTTCCTAATAAAAGGCCTTAACAAGTATTAAAATATCTTAAAGTTTTCCTAATAAAAGGCCTTAAAAAGTATTAAAATATCTTAAAGTTTTCCTAAAAAAAGGCCTTAAAAAGTATTAAAATATATTAAAGTTTTCCTAATAAAAGGCCTTAAAAAGTATTAAAATATCTTAAAATTTTCCTAATAAAAGGCCTTAAAAAGTATTAAAATATATTAAAGTTTTCCTAATAAAAAGCCTTAAAAGTATTAAAATATCTTAGTTTTCAGAATAAAAGGCCTTAAAAAATCTTAAAATATCTTAAAAGTTTTCCTGATAAAAGGCCTTAAAAAGTTTTAAAATACCTTAAAGTTTTCCTAATAAAAGGCCTTAAAAAGTATTAAAATATATTAAAGTTTTCCTAATAAAAGGCCTCAAAAGTATTAAAATATATTAAAGTTTTCCTAATAAAAGGCCTTAAAAAGTATTAAAATATATTAAAGTTTTCCTAATAAAAGGCCTTAAAAAGTATTAAAATATCTTAAAGTTTTCCTAATAAAAGGCCTTAAAAGTATTAAAATATCTTAAAGTTTTCCTAATAAAAGGCCTTAAAAAGTATTAAAATATCTTAAAGTTTTCCTAATAAAAGGCCTTAACAAGTATTAAAATATCTTAAAGTTTTCCTAATAAAAGGCCTTAAAAAGTATTAAAATATCTTAAAGTTTTCCTAAAAAAAGGCCTTAAAAAGTATTAAATATATTAAAGTTTTCCTAATAAAAGGCCTTAAAAAGTATTAAAATATCTTAAAGTTTTCCTAATAAAAGGCCTTAAAAAGTATTAAAATATATTAAAGTTTTCCTAATAAAAAGCCTTAAAAGTATTAAAATATCTTAGTTTTCAGAATAAAAGGCCTTAAAAAAACGTAAAGTTTTCCCGAATAAAAGGCCTTAAAAAATCTTAAAATATCTTAAAAGTTTTCCTAATAAAAGGCCTTAAAAGTCTTAAAATACCTTAAAGTTTTCCTAATAAAAGGCCTTAAAAAGTATTAAAATATCTTAAAGTTTTCCTAAAAAAAGGCCTTAAAAGTATTAAAATATCTTAAAGTTTTCCTAATAAAAGGCCTTAAAAAGTATTAAAATATCTTAAAGTTTTCCTAAAAAAAGGCCTTAAAAGTATTAAAATATCTTAAAGTTTTCCTAATAAAAGGCCTTAAAAAGTATTAAAATATATTAAAGTTTTCCTAATAAAAAGCCTTAAAAGTATTAAAATATCTTAAAGTTTTCCTAAAAAAAGGCCTTAAAAGTATTAAAATATCTTAAAGTTTTCCTAAAAAAAGGCCTTAAAAGTATTAAAATATCTTAAAGTTTTCCTAATAAAAGGCCTTAAAAAGTATTAAAATATATTAAAGTTTTCCTAATTAAAAGCCTTAAAAGTATTAAAATATCTTAAAGTTTTCAGAATAAAAGGCCTTAAAAAACTTAAAGTTTTCCCGAATAAAAGGCCTTAAAAAATCTTAAAATATCTTAAAAGTTTTCCTAATAAAAGGCCTTAAAAGTCTCAAAATACCTTAAAGTTTTCTAAACATAAGACCTTAAAAAGTCTTAAAATACCTTAAAGTTTTCCTAACAAAAGTCCTTAAAAAGTCTTAAAATACCTTAAAGTTTTTCTAATAAAAGGCCTTAAAAAGTATTAAAATATCTTAATGTTTTCCTAATAAAAAACCTTAAAAAGTATTAAATTGTCTTAAATGCAGATTCGATGGGTCTTAAATATTCCTGGTCACATTACCGCTAAAATCCTGCAGTCTAACCAAATAACCAGTGACGGATCGAATCACAAGAATGATTCTGGTTTTATTACATAAACAGTGATTGATAACGATAATGTGTTTCTGGTAGCGCGGTTGAGACTCGCAGTCTCTGTGAGAAATTTTATAGTGATTAATGAAAACAAATGAGCATGACAGCACATAAAAAAACTCACAGAAGAAACATACTGAGGAAAATCTTCAAAATGTGGAGTTTTTGATTTATAACACATGAAGTAACAAAACATGACGGGAGATATTTTGCTGAACATTCTCACGATTGCAAATGTAACCTTGATTTTAGTTCAATAAACAAGTACTTCAATTACTCAGGTTAAACATTAATATACGTATGTAATATAATGTGTATTTCTTATTATCTTAAAACCTTATTATCACAGTTTTGGTCTTAAATTTTATTCAAAGTGGTATTAAAAAGTCTTAAATGTAATCTGTAGCGACAGATCTTTTCTTCCGTATATTGTGAAACAAATTATCGAAGAAAGAAAACATTGTGTGAGGACTTGCCATTATGCTTCGGTTGTTGAGATGTGGGCGTGGCACTCAATGTGGGGGCGGAGTTTAAGCGGACTCTGTGATTGGAGGAGTCCTGCTTACGTCAGTCTGTCGCTACAAGGTTAAACCATTTAAAACAAAAATAAAAAGCATTCATGCATAGATTAATTGTTTAAAGATCTATAATATGCATTTAGGAAACAGACGGCAATATATTGTTTTTTTTGTTGTTATTATTTAAATCAGGATAAATATCACCGTCATGCATAAATATGTATTTCATTGAAGTCATTATTTAGTTTTTTTCATTCTGCATATCTTGCATCCTGCAAATACATCATATTACAGAAGTAAACTGCTGTTTCATGAAGATTTTAATGAAATCTGAATCATAAACGCGTCTCAGATTCTCAGGTGATGATCTGTGTGTGGGTGTGTGTGTCTCGTGAGACACACACACACACACATGGCCTAATGTGAGTGTGTTATCACTCTACTCGCCATTTATCGCTCCATCTCTGCTTATTTCCAGCGTTGATGCAAAGCTGATGAAATCTAACGCGCGTTTTCTCCCGCTCACACACACACAATGATGTAAACCCGTGAAAAACTCAGCGCTCGCACCGTTTCATGAGGGATTGGAGTTGAAATCTCTGAACTCTGAGCGGCTCGGATGAAAGTTTAATGTGTGAGTGTCAGCGTGCAGTCCTGATGTGACAGTCTGCATTCCCCCGAGAGGTCAAAGGTCACCTGACATCACTTCCACCCACACCTGACCTCGTTTCCTCCGTCTGTCTGCGGCAACCGAAGAAACACACTGGCTTTCTCGGAACTGTGAGGACGAAGAGCACGTCAGGTAGATGCTTGTATACACTGTAAAAATAAATACGACCGAATATGTAAAATCTAATCAATAAAATTGAGCCAACAAATTACAATTAATATTATTAATTAAATTTAACAAATCAGAATTGAGTTATAATTAACCAAATGAATTACTTAAAAGTTTACCATTTAAAAATGAGTAAAATTTACAAAATATCAGAATGACAGACGTCAAAGATGAATTACAAACTCTTTTTTTTATTATTACCATCATTGAAGGACACACCTGATGTTAACAAGCAGAATCACTGATGGAGAAAAATGTCATTTTTAAGTCACCATTTTGGGGATCAGTGTGTGTTTTAGTTAATGTTAATCAAGCAACAACAACTAATGTTAATATTTCCATAGGTCAGGTAGAAAAATTGCCCACAGGTTGTTTTAAAAGTTAATTTGATGAGAATTTGATTAGACTAAAATAAACAAGCTTTATGCATTTTGTTTGTGATTTGTCATTGTGCATCTGACATAATACTATTATGTTAAATTAATGTGATGTCCTAATTGTAAAATATAAAAATCTCAACTTTTTTTTACACTTTACACTTCACTTTCCAAAAAGTATCGATTCACTTTTGAAAAAGAAGTGATTCATTTTTGAAAAAATAGCGATTCTTTTTTTGAAAAAGTAGCGATTCACTTATGAAAAAGTAGCGATTCGTTTTTGAAACATTCATAGAACCGTGCATACTAAATGGGGGTGTCGAGTTACATTCAAGGCATTTTTTCAATGAAAATATGTCATTTTGGCGATCAAAGGTGAGTTATAAGTGACAACATTATTGACTACACACTGTGTACACTATTGACAAACTTTTTTGTTTTTGTTTTATAGGGCATATTGCAGGTTAGAGGACCCAACGAGTCAATGCATAGAAAAACAATGTTGGAACTAAACTTTAAAATATACTTATAAATACGCTATAGAAGCTCCTGTAGTCGTTTTCGTGAGAAAATTTTACTTCCGCGCCTGAAAATGGGTGTGGCGGGCGTGGCGGGCGTGACGCAATGAGCGGGAGAGCCGTCGATTCAACAGGAAAACAATAGATCGTAATGACATTTCGGACGCTGAGGAAATACTCGTATCGTCCCCTTGGAATTATAAAGTTCTATCTGCGTTCTGAGCAGTTTTGAAATATTGAGCTTCAAAGTTTTTGCATTACATATAGAAAAATTTATATGGGGAACAAGTTTCATTCAAACATGAAAATAACAGGGACCCTAAATGTATTCTAAACACACAATATCAAAATCCTCTCAGATTTGTAAATTGGGATTTTTGGAATGGGTCAAATGCAGATAGATCCTTCCAATTCTTAAAAAAAAAAAAAAAAAACACTTTTCGCTTAGAATTATAAGGTTCTATCTGCCAAAATATTATTTGAACATTTAAATAAAAAAATAATAATGTTGTAACAATATCTCAACATGTGTATAAAAGTAAAATTTTATCCCTTCTATGACATTTATTTTATATTTTTTTAGCACTTCCATGTATTTAGGACATTTCAAATTAAGCTAGGTAGGTCTAAATATTTTCCCCAGTGCATAATCTTCATTTTTGATACCAATTTGGTGGGTAAAAAAACACATTATTGCAGAAATTATAATTTTAATCTTTCTTTTGCTTAGACAGAAAGCAGCCACTGTAATACATCCGAGCAGGACTTTATTCCAGCTAAAGTGGGCCAGGTAAAATGGCTTTCTCTCTAGACCTCAATATGGCTGAAATAACATGCAAACGTTTATTGTTGTAATTAAAACCCCATTATTTAAATTGTTAAATATTTGACCTATAAGCCTTAATATGGTAAAAATTAAGACATTTTAAGACTTTAAAAACTGCAAGAAAATCGACATGCTTCAGCAAATTAATTCATAAAGTTTAATAATCATTGAAAAATTATTCACTGACTATATAATTGTCACAGTCTTTGTCTGCACCATTATGTCTTCGTCATCTTCACTACACTTCCCAGCATCCTCTTGTCTCCATACTTGAACTCACTCCCTCAATCATCCACCTGTTCATCGTCCTGATCATCATCTGTGTCACCTGTCGTCACCTCGTTAGTGCTCATTTGTATCTGTATTTAGTTCTCTCTGTTTCAGTCTGTGTTTGTCAGTCCTTGATCGTGTTTCATGGATAGTGTGAGTAATCTTCTGCCAGTCTTCCTTGTACCTGTTTGGAGTTTTTGAGTAAATGTTTTGTATTGAAGCCTCTGCCTGTCTTCATTTCACAGTACACCGTGACAGAAGACCTGACCAAACATGGATTTCCCTGCAGTAAGACTAATGTGCCTTGAGCAGGGAAACAGCTCTCTTGAGGAACACCTGGAGGTTTTCCTGGATTTGGTACCTCAAACCAGTTTCCCAGATGACTGCCTGAGGGTCTTCACCGCCTGAAGGATCTTCACCGTCTGAGGGTCTTCACCGCCTGACGGGTCTTCACCGCCTGACGGGTCTTCACTGCCTGAAGGATCTTCACCGCCTGCGGGTCTTCACCGCCTGACGGGTCTTCACCGCCTGAAGGATCTTCACCAACTGACTGATCTTCACCGCCTTAAGGATCTTCACCGCCTGACGGGTCTTCACCAACTGAAGGGTCTTCACCGCCTGACGGGTCTTCACCGCCTGACGGGTCTTCACCGCCTGACGGGTCTTCACCGCCTGACGGGTCTTCACCGCCTTAAGGATCTTCACCGCCTGACGGGTCTTCACCAACTGAAGGGTCTTCATCGCCTGAGGGTCTTCACTGCCTGACGGGTCTTCACCGCCTGACGGGTCTTCACCGCCTGACGGGTCTTCACTGCCTGAAGGATCTTCACCGCCTGCGGGTCTTCACCAACTGAAGGGTCTTCACCGCCTGACGGGTCTTCACCGCCTGAAGGATCTTCACCGCCTGACGGGTCTTCACCGCCTGAAGGATCTTCACCAACTGACTGATCTTCACCGCCTTAAGGATCTTCACCGCCTGACGGGTCTTCACCAACTGAAGGGTCTTCACCGCCTGACGGGTCTTCACCGCCTGCGGGTCTTCACCGCCTGACGGGTCTTCACCGCCTTAAGGATCTTCACCGCCTGAGGGTCTTCACCGCCTGCGGGTCTTCACCGCCTGAAGGATCTTCACCGCCTGACGGGTCTTCACCGCCTGAAGGATCTTCACCAACTGACTGATCTTCACCGCCTTAAGGATCTTCACCGCCTGACGGGTCTTCACCAACTGAAGGGTCTTCACCCTGCCCTGGTCACATCCACCCTGGTCAGGCCCTCAACCTGCTCCGCCCTGGAGGCTTCCTGCTCTAATTCAGCCATGCCCTCGTCAGCCTCCAGAGCGCCTTCCCCCCCACCCCATTGATATTTTACGGCGCGAGGTCACGCCTTTGTAAAGGGGGACGTTCTGTCACAGTCTTATCGGCACCATTCTGTCTTCGTCATCTTCACTACACTTCCCAGCATCCTCGTCTCCACACCTGAACTCACACCCTCAATCATCCACCTGTTCATCGTCCTGATCATCTGTGTCACCTTGTTAGTGTTCATTTTGTATCTGTATTTAGTTCTCTGTTTCAGTGTGAGCTTGTCGGTTCTTGATTCATGTTTCATGGATAGTCGTCCTCTTGGAATTATAAAGTTCTGACATTTTTGTCAAAATTGAGTTATTCATTTATTCTTACTCTGTGACAACTTATATACGTTGTGATGTTTTAAGTTGTGTACATTGTGGGACTTTTAATTGAAAAAAATAAAAAGGTCCTATCTGCATGAGCCAATCAGCACTTCGAATGCACAGAAGAGGACCAATCAGAATTCACTTTTATATTTTTCCTTGAAGACAAGAAGAAACCCCATAAAGACTTCATGCTATATATCTGTAGTAAATTATATTCACTAAATTGGGTAATGTTATGAAGTGGCTTAACTTTATATTTTGTTATTCTTTTGAGTGTATTGGTTATTATTATTGTTATTGTTGTCTGAATTATACAAATATGCAGTGAGTAAATTGAATATTTTAGAAAAACCATTAAACATGCAAGTGTCTGACTGTGTGTTTGTTTGAAAGTATTTGTGTGTGTGTCCGTTTATGTGTGAGAAAGTGCGTTAGTGTGTATGAGAGAGAGAGTGGGTGTGTGTGAGTGAGAGAGAATGTGTGTGATTAAAAAGGGATTTTGACATTTTTTGTGATTGTCACGGTGTAGGGTGGAATGAAGATAGATAGGCTGAGGCTCCAATACAAAACATTAACTCAAAAACTCCAAACAGGTACAAGGCAGACGATTACACACACTGTCCATGAAACAATCAAGAACCAACCAGCACACACTGAAACAGTGTTCATTTTGTATCTGTATTTAGTTCTCTCTAACACGGTGACGCTAGATCAGGACATTGAACAGATGGTTGATTGAGGGAGTGAGTTCAGTGTGGAGACAAGAGGATGCTGGGAAGTGTAGTGAAGATGACAAAGACAGAATGGTGCAGACAAGGGCATGGCTGAATTAGAGCAGGAAGCCTCCAGGGCGGAGCAGACTGAGAGCGTTGCCAGGATGGTGAAGACCCTTCAGGCAGCCACGGTGGTGAAGACCCTTTAGGTGGTGAAAACCCTTCAGGCAGCCACGACCGTGAAGTTTACCACGGAAAGGTAAAAAGGAAATCATAAGTAATCCATGTAACTACTACATGTGACTTTTTGACGACAAATTTAACTCAAATTTATTTACAAAATATTAATCTTCAATGCACGTTCATGCAACGTTTGCTCTTGCATCAACAACATGCACGAGTTGTAATGTTCTCATGAACGCATGTTGGAAATATTTTAATAGTTGGTAATATAATTAATATTTTACAAATTAAGCAAACACAGCACTTGCATAGTTTAATTAAGTCTATGTTAAACCACAGGAGTCGAATGGAGTACCTTTATATCTTTCTGGGGCTTGAAACTGGTAGTTGCGCAGACTGTCAATTGAGGCACAGGAAGCTCTCAGATTTCATTAAAAACATCTTAATTTGTGTTGTGAAGATGAAAGTCTTACATGTTTGGAACGACATGAGGTTGAGTAATTAATGACAGAATTTCCATTTGTGGGTGAACTAACCCTTTAAGAATAAATTAAGACATGCACCTTAAGAAATCTCACTAAGAAATCACAGCCGCCGGAAGAATCTTTGTTCCCTTCTTGAGGCTTTGTGACGTTCAGGGCAGGGATTTCCCAATCAGTAGGGGCTAAAATTACACAGCAAGAAAACATCTACATGTCAAATCATGAAAATAATTGGTTTGACAACTCATTTATATCATACAAATTGGACAAATTCAAAATAAGTGTTATGAAATACAGAATATCTAGTTATCACAAATTGCTAGTTATCCATTCTCTCATATGTTATCTGTAAAATCTTACCATCAACACGTTCTAGTCTGTTCAGTCTTTAAACAACAAGCCTGGTACCCTTAGCCACTTAGCACATCATAGAAATGCTCCTAGCAAACACAAATAGCGAAAACAATAAATTTTAACATGAAAGCATATCCAAACATCAACCAAAAGTTAATCTGATGAGTAGATTTTGCATAAATATTTAATCTGAAAGAATTACTTACACACTCTAAGAAAATAGGTCCTCCAAATAAGGAAGTAAAGTGCATTGTTGTCCCGCAGTTTATGGAGTTGTTCTGTTTGACAAACGAAAGTAAAAGATAGTTTGAGGAGGATAAATACATACTTAATAATTTGCACATTACAAATATTGTCATTAAACAATAGAACATTATAAAACACGTACTGTAACGTACTGAGTTAAAACAATTAACAACTTACTCGGTGTTTTCACTGTTAAAAGCAAACTCCATGTCTGCACTGTATCATGATGAGTCAAAGAAGATGTAGCGGCTAGCGGCTAACGCTAGCCTAACGTTAGGACCTATGTGAGAAAGGTTGAGGCGCGCAAATCACATAAATATTGTTACAAAACAGCATAATGCCATGCAATACATGTTGGAAATTAGGTTGAAAAACACTTACTTTCGGTGTTTTCCCTGTTAACGTTACAAGCAAATCTCCTCATCAGCTCCGTATTGAGTTGAAGAAGAAGCCTTTGAGAAAAAGTTTCGGCTCGTTTAAGTGCGCAGAGCATTACAAGAAAGACTGGCAGAAGATTACTCACACTATCCATGAAACATAATCAAGAACCGGCAAGCTCAGACTGAAACAGAGAACTAAATACAGATACAAATGAACACTAACAAGGTGACGACAGGTGACACAGATGATCAGGACGATGAACAGGTGGATGATTGAGGGAGTGAGTTCAAGTATGGAGACAAGAGGATGCTGGGAAGTGTAGTGAAGATGACGAAGACATAATGGTGCAGACAAAGACTGTGACAATTATATAGTCAGTGAATAATTTTTCAATGATTATTAAACTTTATGAATTAATTTGCTGAAGCATGTCGATTTTCTTGCAGTTTTTAAAGTCTTAAAACGTCTTAATTTTTACCATATTAAGGCTTATAGGTCAAATATTTAACAATTTAATTAATGGGGTCTTAATTAGAACAATAAACGTTTGCATGTTATTTCAGCCATATTGAGGTCTAGAGAGAAAGCCATTTTACCTGGCCCACTTTAGCTGGAATAAAGTCCTGCTCGGATGTATTACAGTGGCTGCTTTCTGTCTAAGCAAAAGAAAGATTAAAATTATAATTTCTGCAATAATGTGTTTTATTACCCACCAAATTGGTATCAAAAATTAAGATTTTGCACTGGGGGAAATATTTAGACCTACCTAGCTTAATTTGAAATGTCCTAAATACATGGAAGTGCTAAAAAAAAAAAAAAATGTCATAGAAGGGATAAAATTTTACTAACACATGTTGAGATATTGTTACAACATTATTATTTTTTTTTTATTTAAATGTTCAAATAATATTTTGGCAGATAGAACTTTATAATTCTAAGCAAAAAGTGTTGGTTTTTTTTGTTTTTGTTTTGTTTTTTTTTTTTAGAATTGGAAGGAGCTATCTGCATTTGACCCATTCCAAAAATCACAATTTACAAATTTGAGAGGATTTTAATATTGTATGTTTAGAATACATTTAGGGTCCCTGTTATTTTCATGTTTGAATGAAACTTGTTCCCCATATAAATTTTCCTATGTGTAATACAAAAACTTTAGCTCAATATCTCAAAACTGCTCAGAACACAGATAGAACCTAAAAATCATACAAATTTTACAGCCTTTTACTTTGCGAAGGTACCTGAGTGTCAATGTAGTTTTATTATTTGACAAATATATTTCAAAATGAAAAAGAAATGTGCAGCATTTTGTTTGAGAATTAAAAAAGAGACGTCTTAAATCTTATTTGTTAAAAAAAATAGTGAGAAAATCGTATCGTGAAACCGATATCGTGAATCGTATTGCATCGTGAGTGAATCTTTACATCCCTATTTTTTTCTGAATTAGCTGTCCAACAGTTTAAGTCCCAAGAACATCATAAAAGTGTGTGAATTTAGTCATTTTTGTTAAAAAAAACGAACAGATTCTTAAAAAACTAGGCTATTTTGGGTGTGTTCATAAATTGCCTATGAGAGTACCAGAACGGGACATTGTGGCGTTT
>CM075881.1:2319575-2472075 GCA_038021265.1 Cyprinella venusta
TCTCCATTTTTGCGCGCTGGTCGAAGTCTCGTAGCCCTCTGTCAGAATCCAGAGTTTCAAGAAGATCGGAGGGGGTCAAAATTTCGGCCAAAAACGACAGTGTTACCCTTATGTTTTTTTTCAGGTCAAAACTTTGACATCCGATATCTCGGCTCTGGAAGGGTCTAGAGCCTCCATTTTTGCGCGCTGGTCGAAGTCTCGTGGCCCTCTGTCAGAATCCAGAGTTTCAAGAAGATCGAAGGGGGTCAAAATTTCGGCCAAAAACGACAGTGTTACCCCTTATGTTTTTTTTTCAGGTCAAAACTTTGACATCCGATATCTCGGCTCTGGAAGGGTCTAGATCCTCCATTTTTGCGCGCTGGTCGAAGTCTCGTGGCCCTCTGTCAGAATCCAGAGTTTCAAGAAGATCGGAGGGGGTCAAAATTTCGGCCAAAAACGACAGTGTTACCCCTTATGTTTTTTTTTTCAGGTCAAAACTTTGACATCCGATATCTCGGCTCTGGTGGAGGGGTCTAGAGCCTCCATTTTTGGCGCTGGTCGAATTCTCGTGGCCTTCTGTCAGAATCCAGAGTTTCAAGAAGATCGGAGGGGGTCAAAATTTCGGCCAAAAACGACAGTGTTACCCCTTATGTTTTTTTTTTTCGGGTCAAAACTTTGACATCCGATATCTTGGCTCTGGAAGGGTCTAGAGCCTCCATTTTTGCGCGCTGGTCGAAGTCTCGTGGCCTCTGTCAGAATCCAGAGTTTCAAGAAGATCGGAGGGGGTCAAAATTTGGCCAAAAACGACAGTGTTACCCCTTATGTTTTTTTTTCGGGTCAAAACTTTGACGTCCGATATCTTGGCTCTGGAAGGGTCTAGAGCCTCCATTTTTGCGCGCTGGTCGAAGTCTCGTGGCCCTCTGTCAGAATCCAGAGTTTCAAGAAGATCGGAGGGGGTTAAAATTTCGGCCAAAAACGACAGTGTTACCCCTTATGTTTTTTTTTCAGGTCAAAACTTTGACATCCGATATCTCGGCTCTGGAAGGGTCTAGAGCCTCCATTGTTGCGCGCTGGTCGAAGTCTCGTGGCCCTCTGTCAGAATCCAGAGTTTCAAGAAGATCGGAGGGGGTCAAAATTTCGGCCAAAAACGACAGTGTTACCCCTTGTGTTTTTTTTTTCAGGTCAAAACTTTGACATCCGATATCTCGGCTCTGGAAGGGTCTAGAGCCTCCATTTTTGCGCGCTGGTCGAAGTCTCGTGGCCTTCTGTCAGAATCCAGAGTTTCAAGAAGATCGGAGGGGGTCAAAATTTTGGCCAAAAACGACAGTGTTACCCCTTATGTTTTTTTTTCGGGTCAAAACTTTGACGTCCGATATCTCGGCTCTGGAAGGGTCTAGAGCCTCCATTTTTGCGCGCTGGTCGAAGTCTCGTGGCCCTCTGTCAGAATCCAGAGTTTCAAGAAGATCGGAGGGGGTCAAAATTTCGGCCAAAAACAACAGTGTTACCCCTTATGTTTTTTTTTCAGGTCAAAACTTTGACATCCGATATCTCGGCTCTGGAAGGGTCTAGAGTCTCCATTTTTGCGCGCTGGTCGAAGTCTCGTGGCCCTCTGTCAGAATCCAGAGTTTCAAGAAGATCGGAGGGGGTCAAAATTTCGGCCAAAAACGACAGTGTTACCCCTTATGTTTTTTTTTTCGGGTCAAAACTTTGACATCCGATATCTCGGCTCTGGAAGGGTCTAGAGCCTCCATTTTTGCGTGCTGGTCGAAGTCTCGTGGCCCTCTGTCAGAATCCAGAGTTTCAAGAAGATCGGAGGGGGTCAAAATTTCGGCCAAAAACGACAGTGTTACCCCTTGTGTTTTTTTTTTCAGGTCAAAACTTTGACATCCGATATCTCGGCTCTGGAAGGGTCTAGAGCCTCCATTTTTGCGCGCTGGTCGAAGTCTCGTGGCCTTCTGTCAGAATCCAGAGTTTCAAGAAGATCGGAGGGGGTCAAAATTTTGGCCAAAAACGACAGTGTTACCCCTTATGTTTTTTTTTCGGGTCAAAACTTTGACGTCCGATATCTCGGCTCTGGAAGGGTCTAGAGCCTCCATTTTTGCGCGCTGGTCGAAGTCTCGTGGCCCTCTGTCAGAATCCAGAGTTTCAAGAAGATCGGAGGGGGTCAAAATTTCGGCCAAAAACAACAGTGTTACCCCTTATGTTTTTTTTTCAGGTCAAAACTTTGACATCCGATATCTCGGCTCTGGAAGGGTCTAGAGTCTCCATTTTTGCGCGCTGGTCGAAGTCTCGTGGCCCTCTGTCAGAATCCAGAGTTTCAAGAAGATCGGAGGGGGTCAAAATTTCGGCCAAAAACGACAGTGTTACCCCTTATGTTTTTTTTTTCGGGTCAAAACTTTGACATCCGATATCTCGGCTCTGGAAGGGTCTAGAGCCTCCATTTTTGCGTGCTGGTCGAAGTCTCGTGGCCCTCTGTCAGAATCCAGAGTTTCAAGAAGATCGGAGGGGGTCAAAATTTCGGCCAAAAACGACAGTGTTACCCCTTATGTTTTTTTTTTCAGGTCAAAACTTTGACATCCGATATCTCGGCTCTGGAAGGGTCTAGAGCCTCCATTTTTGCGCGCTGGTCGAAGTCTCGTGGCCCTCTGTCAGAATCCAGAGATTCAAGAAGATCGGAGGGGGTCAAAATTTCGGCCAAAAACGACAGTGTTACCCCTTATGTTTTTTTTTCAGGTCAAAACTTTGACATCCGATATCTCGGCTCTGGAAGGGTCTAGAGCCTCCATTTTTGCGCGCTGGTCGAAGTCTCGTGGCCCTCTGTCAGAATCCAGAGTTTCAAGAAGATCGGAGGGGGTCAAAATTTCGGCCAAAAACGACAGTGTTACCCCTTATGTTTTTTTTTCAGGTCAAAACTTTGACATCCGATATCTCGGCTCTGGAAGGGTCTAGAGCCTCCATTTTTGCGCGCTGGTCGAAGTCTCGTGGCCCTCTGTCAGAATCCAGAGTTTCAAGAAGATCGGAGGGGGTCAAAATTTCGGCCAAAAACGACAGTGTTACCCCTTATGTTTTTTTTTTCAGGTCAAAACTTTGACATCCGATATCTCGGCTCTGGAAGGGTCTAGAGCCTCCATTTTTGCACGCTGGTCGAAGTCTAGTAGCCCTCTGTCAGAATCCAGAGTTTCAAGAAGATCGGAGGGGGTCAAAATTTCGGCCAAAAACGACAGTGTTACCCCTTATGTTTTTTTTTCAGGTCAAAACTTTGACATCCGATATCTCGGCTCTGGAAGGGTCTAGAGCCTCCACTTTTTGCGCGCTGGTCGAAGTCTCGTGGCCCTCTGTCAGAATCCAGAGTTTCAAGAATATCGGAGGGGGTCAAAATTTCGGCCAAAAACAACAGTGTTACCCCTTATGTTTTTTTTTCAGGTCAAAACTTTGACATCCGATATCTCGGCTCTGGAAGGGTCTAGAGCCTCCATTTTTGCGCGCTGGTCGAAGTCTCGTGGCCCTCTGTCAGAATCCAGAGTTTCAAGAAGATCGGAGGGGGTCAAAATTTCGGCCAAAAACGACAGTGTTACCCCTTATGTTTTTTTTTTCAGGTCAAAACTTTGACATCCGATATCTCGGCTCTGGAAGGGTCTAGAGCCTCCATTTTTGCGCGCTGGTCGAAGTCTCGTGGCCCTCTGTCAGAATCCAGAGTTTCAAGAAGATCGGAGGGGGTCAAAATTTCGGCCAAAAACGACAGTGTTACCCCTTATGTTTTTTTTTTCAGGTCAAAACTTTGACATCCGATATCTCGGCTCTGGAAGGGTCTAGAGCCTCCATTTTTGCGCGCTGGTCGAAGTCTCGTGGCCCTCTGTCAGAATCCAGAGTTTCAAGAAGATCGGAGGGGGTCAAAATTTCGGCCAAAAACAACAGTGTTACCCCTTATGTTTTTTTTTCAGGTCAAAACTTTGACATCCGATATCTCGGCTCTGGAAGGGTCTAGAGTCTCCATTTTTGCGCGCTGGTCGAAGTCTCGTGGCCCTCTGTCAGAATCCAGAGTTTCAAGAAGATCGGAGGGGGTCAAAATTTCGGCCAAAAACGACAGTGTTACCCCTTATGTTTTTTTTTTCGGGTCAAAACTTTGACATCCGATATCTCGGCTCTGGAAGGGTCTAGAGCCTCCATTTTTGCGTGCTGGTCGAAGTCTCGTGGCCCTCTGTCAGAATCCAGAGTTTCAAGAAGATCGGAGGGGGTCAAAATTTCGGCCAAAAACGACAGTGTTACCCCTTATGTTTTTTTTTTCAGGTCAAAACTTTGACATCCGATATCTCGGCTCTGGAAGGGTCTAGAGCCTCCATTTTTGCGCGCTGGTCGAAGTCTCGTGGCCCTCTGTCAGAATCCAGAGATTCAAGAAGATCGGAGGGGGTCAAAATTTCGGCCAAAAACGACAGTGTTACCCCTTATGTTTTTTTTTCAGGTCAAAACTTTGACATCCGATATCTCGGCTCTGGAAGGGTCTAGAGCCTCCATTTTTGCGCGCTGGTCGAAGTCTCGTGGCCCTCTGTCAGAATCCAGAGTTTCAAGAAGATCGGAGGGGGTCAAAATTTCGGCCAAAAACGACAGTGTTACCCCTTATGTTTTTTTTTCAGGTCAAAACTTTGACATCCGATATCTCGGCTCTGGAAGGGTCTAGAGCCTCCATTTTTGCGCGCTGGTCGAAGTCTCGTGGCCCTCTGTCAGAATCCAGAGTTTCAAGAAGATCGGAGGGGGTCAAAATTTCGGCCAAAAACGACAGTGTTACCCCTTATGTTTTTTTTTCAGGTCAAAACTTTGACATCCGATATCTCGGCTCTGGAAGGGTCTAGAGCCTCCATTTTTGCACGCTGGTCGAAGTCTAGTAGCCCTCTGTCAGAATCCAGAGTTTCAAGAAGATCGGAGGGGGTCAAAATTTCGGCCAAAAACGACAGTGTTACCCCTTATGTTTTTTTTTCAGGTCAAAACTTTGACATCCGATATCTCGGCTCTGGAAGGGTCTAGAGCCTCCACTTTTTGCGCGCTGGTCGAAGTCTCGTGGCCCTCTGTCAGAATCCAGAGTTTCAAGAATATCGGAGGGGGTCAAAATTTCGGCCAAAAACAACAGTGTTACCCCTTATGTTTTTTTTTCAGGTCAAAACTTTGACATCCGATATCTCGGCTCTGGAAGGGTCTAGAGCCTCCATTTTTGCGCGCTGGTCGAAGTCTCGTGGCCCTCTGTCAGAATCCAGAGTTTCAAGAAGATCGGAGGGGGTCAAAATTTCGGCCAAAAACGACAGTGTTACCCCTTATGTTTTTTTTTCAGGTCAAAACTTTGACATCCGATATCTCGGCTCTGGAAGGGTCTAGAGCCTCCATTTTTGCGCGCTGGTCGAAGTCTCGTGGCCCTCTGTCAGAATCCAGAGTTTCAAGAAGATCGGAGGGGGTCAAAATTTCGGCCAAAAACGACAGTGTTACCCCTTATGTTTTTTTTTCAGGTCAAAACTTTGACATCCGATATCTCGGCTCTGGAAGGGTCTAGAGCCTCCATTTTTGCGCGCTGGTCGAAGTCTCGTGGCCCTCTGTCAGAATCCAGAGTTTCAAGAAGATCGGAGGGGGTCAAAATTTCGGCCAAAAACGACAGTGTTACCCCTTATGTTTTTTTTTCAGGTCAAAACTTTGACATCCGATATCTCGGCTCTGGAAGGGTCTAGAGCCTCCATTTTTGCGCGCTGGTCGAAGTCTCGTGGCCCTCTGTCAGAATCCAGAGTTTCAAGAAGATCGGAGGGGGTCAAAATTTCGGCCAAAAACAACAGTGTTACCCCTTATGTTTTTTTTTCGGGTCAAAACTTTGACGTCCGATATCTCGGCTCTGGAAGGGTCTAGAGCCTCCATTTTTGCGCGCTGGTCGAAGTCTCGTGGCCCTCTGTCAGAATCCAGAGTTTCAAGAAGATCGGAGGGGGTCAAAATTTCGGCCAAAAACGACAGTGTTACCCCTTATGTTTTTTTTTCAGGTCAAAACTTTGACATCCGATATCTCGGCTCTGGAAGGGTCTAGAGCCTCCATTTTTGCGCGCTGGTCGAAGTCTCGTGGCCCTCTGTCAGAATCCAGAGTTTCAAGAAGATCGGAGGGGGTCAAAATTTCGGCCAAAAACGACAGTGTTACCCCTTATGTTTTTTTTTCAGGTCAAAAGTTTGACATCCGATATCTCGGCTCTGGAAGGGTCTAGAGCCTCCATTTTTGCGCGCTGGTCGAAGTCTCGTGGCCCTCTGTCAGAATCCAGAGTTTCAAGAAGATCGGAGGGGGTCAAAATTTCGGCCAAAAACGACAGTGTTACCCCTTATGTTTTTTTTTCAGGTCAAAACTTTGACATCCGATATCTCGGCTCTGGAAGGGTCTAGAGCCTCCATTTTTGCGCGCTGGTCGAAGTCTCGTGGCCCTCTGTCAGAATCCAGAGTTTCAAGAAGATCGGAGGGGGTCAAAATTTCGGCCAAAAACAACAGTGTTACCCCTTATGTTTTTTTTTCGGGTCAAAACTTTGACGTCCGATATCTCGGCTCTGGAAGGGTCTAGAGCCTCCATTTTTGCGCGCTGGTCGAAGTCTCGTGGCCCTCTGTCAGAATCCAGAGTTTCAAGAAGATCGGAGGGGTCAAAATTTCGGCCAAAAACGACAGTGTTACCCCTTATGTTTTTTTTTTCAGGTCAAAACTTTGACATCCGATATCTCGGTTCTGGAAGGGTCTAGAGCCTCCATTTTTGCGCGCTGGTCGAAGTCTCGTGGCCCTCTGTCAGAATCCAGAGTTTCAAGAAGATCGGAGGGGGTCAAAATTTCGGCCAAAAACGACAGTGTTACCCCTTATGTTTTTTTTTCAGGTCAAAACTTTGACATCCGATATCTCGGCTCTGGAAGGGTCTAGAGCCTCCATTTTTGCGCGCTGGTCGAAGTCTCGTGGCCCTCTGTCAGAATCCAGAGTTTCAAGAAGATCGAAGGGGGTCAAAATTTCGGCCAAAAACGACAGTGTTACCCCTTATGTTTTTTTTTTCAGGTCAAAACTTTGACATCCGATATCTCGGCTCTGGAAGGGTCTAGAGCCTCCATTTTTGCGCGCTGGTCGAAGTCTCGTAGCCCTCTGTCAGAATCCAGAGTTTCAAGAAGATCGGAGGGGGTCAAAATTTCGGCCAAAAACGACAGTGTTACCCCTTATGTTTTTTTTTTCAGGTCAAAACTTTGACATCCGATATCTCGGCTCTGGAAGGGTCTAGAGCCTCCATTTTTGCGCGCTGGTCGAAGTCTCGTAGCCCTCTGTCAGAATCCAGAGTTTCAAGAAGATCGGAGGGGGTCAAAATTTCGGCCAAAAAACGACAGTGTTACCCCTTATGTTTTTTTTTCAGGTCAAAACTTTGACATCCGATATCTCGGCTCTGGAAGGGTCTAGAGCCTCCATTTTTGCGCGCTGGTCGAAGTCTCGTGGCCCTCTGTCAGAATCCAGAGTTTCAAGAAGATCGAAGGGGGTCAAAATTTCGGCCAAAAACGACAGTGTTACCCCTTATGTTTTTTTTTTCAGGTCAAAACTTTGACATCCGATATCTCGGCTCTGGAAGGGTCTAGATCCTCCATTTTTGCGCGCTGGTCGAAGTCTCGTGGCCCTCTGTCAGAATCCAGAGTTTCAAGAAGATCGGAGGGGGTCAAAATTTCGGCCAAAAACGACAGTGTTACCCCTTATGTTTTTTTTTTCAGGTCAAAACTTTGACATCCGATATCTCGGCTCTGGAAGGGTCTAGAGCCTCCATTTTTGTGCGCTGGTCGAAGTCTCGTGGCCTTCTGTCAGAATCCAGAGTTTCAAGAAGATCGGAGGGGGTCAAAATTTTGGCCAAAAACGACAGTGTTACCCCTTATGTTTTTTTTTTCGGGTCAAAACTTTGACATCCGATATCTTGGCTCTGGAAGGGTCTAGAGCCTCCATTTTTGCGCGCTGGTCGAAGTCTCGTGGCCTTCTGTCAGAATCCAGAGTTTCAAGAAGATCGGAGGGGGTCAAAATTTTGGCCAAAAACGACAGTGTTACCCCTTATGTTTTTTTTTCGGGTCAAAACTTTGACGTCCGATATCTTGGCTCTGGAAGGGTCTAGAGCCTCCATTTTTGCGCGCTGGTCGAAGTCTCGTGGCCCTCTGTCAGAATCCAGAGTTTCAAGAAGATCGGAGGGGGTTAAAATTTCGGCCAAAAACGACAGTGTTACCCCTTATGTTTTTTTTTCAGGTCAAAACTTTGACATCCGATATCTCGGCTCTGGAAGGGTCTAGAGCCTCCATTGTTGCGCGCTGGTCGAAGTCTCGTGGCCCTCTGTCAGAATCCAGAGTTTCAAGAAGATCGGAGGGGGTCAAAATTTCGGCCAAAAACGACAGTGTTACCCCTTGTGTTTTTTTTTTCAGGTCAAAACTTTGACATCCGATATCTCGGCTCTGGAAGGGTCTAGAGCCTCCATTTTTGCGCGCTGGTCGAAGTCTCGTGGCCTTCTGTCAGAATCCAGAGTTTCAAGAAGATCGGAGGGGGTCAAAATTTTGGCCAAAAACGACAGTGTTACCCCTTATGTTTTTTTTTCGGGTCAAAACTTTGACGTCCGATATCTCGGCTCTGGAAGGGTCTAGAGCCTCCATTTTTGCGCGCTGGTCGAAGTCTCGTGGCCCTCTGTCAGAATCCAGAGTTTCAAGAAGATCGGAGGGGGTCAAAATTTCGGCCAAAAACAACAGTGTTACCCCTTATGTTTTTTTTTTCAGGTCAAAACTTTGACATCCGATATCTCGGCTCTGGAAGGGTCTAGAGTCTCCATTTTTGCGCGCTGGTCGAAGTCTCGTGGCCCTCTGTCAGAATCCAGAGTTTCAAGAAGATCGGAGGGGGTCAAAATTTCGGCCAAAAACGACAGTGTTACCCCTTATGTTTTTTTTTTTCGGGTCAAAACTTTGACATCCGATTATCTCGGCTCTGGAAGGGTCTAGAGCCTCCATTTTTGCGTGCTGGTCGAAGTCTCGTGGCCCTCTGTCAGAATCCAGAGTTTCAAGAAGATCGGAGGGGGTCAAAATTTCGGCCAAAAACGACAGTGTTACCCCTTGTGTTTTTTTTTTCAGGTCAAAACTTTGACATCCGATATCTCGGCTCTGGAAGGGTCTAGAGCCTCCATTTTTGCGCGCTGGTCGAAGTCTCGTGGCCTTCTGTCAGAATCCAGAGTTTCAAGAAGATCGGAGGGGGTCAAAATTTTGGCCAAAAACGACAGTGTTACCCCTTATGTTTTTTTTTCGGGTCAAAACTTTGACGTCCGATATCTCGGCTCTGGAAGGGTCTAGAGCCTCCATTTTTGCGCGCTGGTCGAAGTCTCGTGGCCCTCTGTCAGAATCCAGAGTTTCAAGAAGATCGGAGGGGGTCAAAATTTCGGCCAAAAACAACAGTGTTACCCCTTATGTTTTTTTTTCAGGTCAAAACTTTGACATCCGATATCTCGGCTCTGGAAGGGTCTAGAGTCTCCATTTTTGCGCGCTGGTCGAAGTCTCGTGGCCCTCTGTCAGAATCCAGAGTTTCAAGAAGATCGGAGGGGGTCAAAATTTCGGCCAAAAACGACAGTGTTACCCCTTATGTTTTTTTTTTCGGGTCAAAACTTTGACATCCGATATCTCGGCTCTGGAAGGGTCTAGAGCCTCCATTTTTGCGTGCTGGTCGAAGTCTCGTGGCCCTCTGTCAGAATCCAGAGTTTCAAGAAGATCGGAGGGGGTCAAAATTTCGGCCAAAAACGACAGTGTTACCCCTTATGTTTTTTTTTTCAGGTCAAAACTTTGACATCCGATATCTCGGCTCTGGAAGGGTCTAGAGCCTCCATTTTTGCGCGCTGGTCGAAGTCTCGTGGCCCTCTGTCAGAATCCAGAGATTCAAGAAGATCGGAGGGGGTCAAAATTTCGGCCAAAAACGACAGTGTTACCCCTTATGTTTTTTTTTCAGGTCAAAACTTTGACATCCGATATCTCGGCTCTGGAAGGGTCTAGAGCCTCCATTTTTGCGCGCTGGTCGAAGTCTCGTGGCCCTCTGTCAGAATCCAGAGTTTCAAGAAGATCGGAGGGGGTCAAAATTTCGGCCAAAAACGACAGTGTTACCCCTTATGTTTTTTTTTCAGGTCAAAACTTTGACATCCGATATCTCGGCTCTGGAAGGGTCTAGAGCCTCCATTTTTGCGCGCTGGTCGAAGTCTCGTGGCCCTCTGTCAGAATCCAGAGTTTCAAGAAGATCGGAGGGGGTCAAAATTTCGGCCAAAAACGACAGTGTTACCCCTTATGTTTTTTTTTCAGGTCAAAACTTTGACATCCGATATCTCGGCTCTGGAAGGGTCTAGAGCCTCCATTTTTGCACGCTGGTCGAAGTCTAGTAGCCCTCTGTCAGAATCCAGAGTTTCAAGAAGATCGGAGGGGGTCAAAATTTCGGCCAAAAACGACAGTGTTACCCCTTATGTTTTTTTTTCAGGTCAAAACTTTGACATCCGATATCTCGGCTCTGGAAGGGTCTAGAGCCTCCACTTTTTGCGCGCTGGTCGAAGTCTCGTGGCCCTCTGTCAGAATCCAGAGTTTCAAGAATATCGGAGGGGGTCAAAATTTCGGCCAAAAACAACAGTGTTACCCCTTATGTTTTTTTTTCAGGTCAAAACTTTGACATCCGATATCTCGGCTCTGGAAGGGTCTAGAGCCTCCATTTTTGCGCGCTGGTCGAAGTCTCGTGGCCCTCTGTCAGAATCCAGAGTTTCAAGAAGATCGGAGGGGGTCAAAATTTCGGCCAAAAACGACAGTGTTACCCCTTATGTTTTTTTTTCAGGTCAAAACTTTGACATCCGATATCTCGGCTCTGGAAGGGTCTAGAGCCTCCATTTTTGCGCGCTGGTCGAAGTCTCGTGGCCCTCTGTCAGAATCCAGAGTTTCAAGAAGATCGGAGGGGGTCAAAATTTCGGCCAAAAACGACAGTGTTACCCCTTATGTTTTTTTTTCAGGTCAAAACTTTGACATCCGATATCTCGGCTCTGGAAGGGTCTAGAGCCTCCATTTTTGCGCGCTGGTCGAAGTCTCGTGGCCCTCTGTCAGAATCCAGAGTTTCAAGAAGATCGGAGGGGGTCAAAATTTCGGCCAAAAACGACAGTGTTACCCCTTATGTTTTTTTTTCAGGTCAAAACTTTGACATCCGATATCTCGGCTCTGGAAGGGTCTAGAGCCTCCATTTTTGCGCGCTGGTCGAAGTCTCGTGGCCCTCTGTCAGAATCCAGAGTTTCAAGAAGATCGGAGGGGGTCAAAATTTCGGCCAAAAACAACAGTGTTACCCCTTATGTTTTTTTTTCGGGTCAAAACTTTGACGTCCGATATCTCGGCTCTGGAAGGGTCTAGAGCCTCCATTTTTGCGCGCTGGTCGAAGTCTCGTGGCCCTCTGTCAGAATCCAGAGTTTCAAGAAGATCGGAGGGGGTCAAAATTTCGGCCAAAAACGACAGTGTTACCCCTTATGTTTTTTTTTCAGGTCAAAACTTTGACATCCGATATCTCGGCTCTGGAAGGGTCTAGAGCCTCCATTTTTGCGCGCTGGTCGAAGTCTCGTGGCCCTCTGTCAGAATCCAGAGTTTCAAGAAGATCGGAGGGGGTCAAAATTTCGGCCAAAAACGACAGTGTTACCCCTTATGTTTTTTTTTCAGGTCAAAAGTTTGACATCCGATATCTCGGCTCTGGAAGGGTCTAGAGCCTCCATTTTTGCGCGCTGGTCGAAGTCTCGTGGCCCTCTGTCAGAATCCAGAGTTTCAAGAAGATCGGAGGGGGTCAAAATTTCGGCCAAAAACGACAGTGTTACCCCTTATGTTTTTTTTTCAGGTCAAAACTTTGACATCCGATATCTCGGCTCTGGAAGGGTCTAGAGCCTCCATTTTTGCGCGCTGGTCGAAGTCTCGTGGCCCTCTGTCAGAATCCAGAGTTTCAAGAAGATCGGAGGGGGTCAAAATTTCGGCCAAAAACAACAGTGTTACCCCTTATGTTTTTTTTTCGGGTCAAAACTTTGACGTCCGATATCTCGGCTCTGGAAGGGTCTAGAGCCTCCATTTTTGCGCGCTGGTCGAAGTCTCGTGGCCCTCTGTCAGAATCCAGAGTTTCAAGAAGATCGGAGGGGGTCAAAATTTCGGCCAAAAACGACAGTGTTACCCCTTATGTTTTTTTTTCAGGTCAAAACTTTGACATCCGATATCTCGGTTCTGGAAGGGTCTAGAGCCTCCATTTTTGCGCGCTGGTCGAAGTCTCGTGGCCCTCTGTCAGAATCCAGAGTTTCAAGAAGATCGGAGGGGGTCAAAATTTCGGCCAAAAACGACAGTGTTACCCCTTATGTTTTTTTTTCAGGTCAAAACTTTGACATCCGATATCTCGGCTCTGGAAGGGTCTAGAGCCTCCATTTTTGCGCGCTGGTCGAAGTCTCGTGGCCCTCTGTCAGAATCCAGAGTTTCAAGAAGATCGAAGGGGGTCAAAATTTCGGCCAAAAACGACAGTGTTACCCCTTATGTTTTTTTTTCAGGTCAAAACTTTGACATCCGATATCTCGGCTCTGGAAGGGTCTAGAGCCTCCATTTTTGCGCGCTGGTCGAAGTCTCGTAGCCCTCTGTCAGAATCCAGAGTTTCAAGAAGATCGGAGGGGGTCAAAATTTCGGCCAAAAACGACAGTGTTACCCCTTATGTTTTTTTTTCAGGTCAAAACTTTGACATCCGATATCTCGGCTCTGGAAGGGTCTAGAGCCTCCATTTTTGCGCGCTGGTCGAAGTCTCGTAGCCCTCTGTCAGAATCCAGAGTTTCAAGAAGATCGGAGGGGGTCAAAATTTCGGCCAAAAACGACAGTGTTACCCCTTATGTTTTTTTTTCAGGTCAAAACTTTGACATCCGATATCTCGGCTCTGGAAGGGTCTAGAGCCTCCATTTTTGCGCGCTGGTCGAAGTCTCGTGGCCCTCTGTCAGAATCCAGAGTTTCAAGAAGATCGGAGGGGGTCAAAATTTCGGCCAAAAACGACAGTGTTACCCCTTATGTTTTTTTTTCAGGTCAAAACTTTGACATCCGATATCTCGGCTCTGGAAGGGTCTAGAGCCTCCATTTTTGCGCGCTGGTCGAAGTCTCGTGGCCCTCTGTCAGAATCCAGAGTTTCAAGAAGATCGGAGGGGGTCAAAATTTCGGCCAAAAACAACAGTGTTACCCCTTATGTTTTTTTTTCGGGTCAAAACTTTGACGTCCGATATCTCGGCTCTGGAAGGGTCTAGAGCCTCCATTTTTGCGCGCTGGTCGAAGTCTCGTGGCCCTCTGTCAGAATCCAGAGTTTCAAGAAGATCGGAGGGGGTCAAAATTTCGGCCAAAAACGACAGTGTTACCCCTTATGTTTTTTTTTCAGGTCAAAACTTTGACATCCGATATCTCGGCTCTGGAAGGGTCTAGAGCCTCCATTTTTGCGCGCTGGTCGAAGTCTCGTGGCCCTCTGTCAGAATCCAGAGTTTCAAGAAGATCGGAGGGGGTCAAAATTTCGGCCAAAAACGACAGTGTTACCCCTTATGTTTTTTTTTCAGGTCAAAAGTTTGACATCCGATATCTCGGCTCTGGAAGGGTCTAGAGCCTCCATTTTTGCGCGCTGGTCGAAGTCTCGTGGCCCTCTGTCAGAATCCAGAGTTTCAAGAAGATCGGAGGGGGTCAAAATTTCGGCCAAAAACGACAGTGTTACCCCTTATGTTTTTTTTTCAGGTCAAAACTTTGACATCCGATATCTCGGCTCTGGAAGGGTCTAGAGCCTCCATTTTTGCGCGCTGGTCGAAGTCTCGTGGCCCTCTGTCAGAATCCAGAGTTTCAAGAAGATCGGAGGGGGTCAAAATTTCGGCCAAAAACAACAGTGTTACCCCTTATGTTTTTTTTTCGGGTCAAAACTTTGACGTCCGATATCTCGGCTCTGGAAGGGTCTAGAGCCTCCATTTTTGCGCGCTGGTCGAAGTCTCGTGGCCCTCTGTCAGAATCCAGAGTTTCAAGAAGATCGGAGGGGGTCAAAATTTCGGCCAAAAACGACAGTGTTACCCCTTATGTTTTTTTTTCAGGTCAAAACTTTGACATCCGATATCTCGGCTCTGGAAGGGTCTAGAGCCTCCATTTTTGCGCGCTGGTCGAAGTCTCGTGGCCCTCTGTCAGAATCCAGAGTTTCAAGAAGATCGAAGGGGGTCAAAATTTCGGCCAAAAACGACAGTGTTACCCCTTATGTTTTTTTTTCAGGTCAAAACTTTGACATCCGATATCTCGGCTCTGGAAGGGTCTAGAGCCTCCATTTTTGCGCGCTGGTCGAAGTCTCGTAGCCCTCTGTCAGAATCCAGAGTTTCAAGAAGATCGGAGGGGGTCAAAATTTCGGCCAAAAACGACAGTGTTACCCCTTATGTTTTTTTTTCAGGTCAAAACTTTGACATCCGATATCTCGGCTCTGGAAGGGTCTAGAGCCTCCATTTTTGCGCGCTGGTCGAAGTCTCGTGGCCCTCTGTCAGAATCCAGAGTTTCAAGAAGATCGGAGGGGGTCAAAATTTCGGCCAAAAACGACAGTGTTACCCCTTATGTTTTTTTTTCAGGTCAAAACTTTGACATCCGATATCTCGGCTCTGGAAGGGTCTAGAGCCTCCATTTTTGCGCGCTGGTCGAAGTCTCGTGGCCCTCTGTCAGAATCCAGAGTTTCAAGAAGATCGGAGGGGGTCAAAATTTCGGCCAAAAACGACAGTGTTACCCCTTATGTTTTTTTTTCAGGTCAAAACTTTGACATCCGATATCTCGGCTCTGGAAGGGTCTAGAGCCTCCATTTTTGCGCGCTGGTCGAAGTCTCGTGGCCCTCTGTCAGAATCCAGAGTTTCAAGAAGATCGGAGGGGGTCAAAATTTCGGCCAAAAACGACAGTGTTACCCCTTATGTTTTTTTTTCAGGTCAAAACTTTGACATCCGATATCTCG
Organism: Cyprinella venusta; assembly: GCA_038021265.1. Taxonomy (NCBI): domain Eukaryota; kingdom Metazoa; phylum Chordata; class Actinopteri; order Cypriniformes; family Leuciscidae; genus Cyprinella; species Cyprinella venusta. The sequence goes on from CM075881.1 coordinate 2,334,549, forward strand.
GCTCTGGAAGGGTCTAGAGCCTCCATTTTTGCGCGCTGGTCGAAGTCTCGTGGCCCTCTGTCAGAATCCAGAGTTTCAAGAAGATCGAAGGGGGTCAAAATTTCGGCCAAAAACGACAGTGTTACCCCTTATGTTTTTTTTTCAGGTCAAAACTTTGACATCCGATATCTCGGCTCTGGAAGGGTCTAGAGCCTCCATTTTTGCGCGCTGGTCGAAGTCTCGTGGCCCTCTGTCAGAATCCAGAGTTTCAAGAAGATCGGAGGGGGTCAAAATTTCGGCCAAAAACGACAGTGTTACCCCTTATGTTTTTTTTTCAGGTCAAAACTTTGACATCCGATATCTCGGCTCTGGAAGGGTCTAGAGCCTCCATTTTTGCGCGCTGGTCGAAGTCTCGTGGCCTTCTGTCAGAATCCAGAGTTTCAAGAAGATCGGAGGGGGTCAAAATTTTGGCCAAAAACGACAGTGTTACCCCTTATGTTTTTTTTTTCGGGTCAAAACTTTGACATCCGATATCTTGGCTCTGGAAGGGTCTAGAGCCTCCATTTTTGCGCGCTGGTCGAAGTCTCGTGGCCTTCTGTCAGAATCCAGAGTTTCAAGAAGATCGGAGGGGGTCAAAATTTTGGCCAAAAACGACAGTGTTACCCCTTATGTTTTTTTTTCGGGTCAAAACTTTGACGTCCGATATCTTGGCTCTGGAAGGGTCTAGAGCCTCCATTTTTGCGCGCTGGTCGAAGTCTCGTGGCCCTCTGTCAGAATCCAGAGTTTCAAGAAGATCGGAGGGGGTTAAAATTTCGGCCAAAAACGACAGTGTTACCCCTTATGTTTTTTTTTCGGGTCAAAATTTTGACATCCGATATCTCGGCTCTGGAAGGGTCTAGAGTCTCCATTTTTGCGCGCTGGTCGAAGTCTCGTGGCCCTCTGTCAGAATCCAGAGTTTCAAGAAGATCGGAGGGGGTCAAAATTTCGGCCAAAAACGACAGTGTTACCCCTTATGTTTTTTTTTCGGGTCAAAACTTTGACGTCCGATATCTCGGCTCTGGAAGGGTCTAGAGCCTCCATTTTTGCGCGCTGGTCGAAGTCTCGTGGCCCTCTGTCAGAATCCAGAGTTTCAAGAAGATCGGAGGGGGTAAAAATTTCGGCCAAAAACAACAGTGTTACCCCTTATGTTTTTTTTTCAGGTCAAAACTTTGACATCCGATATCTCGGCTCTGGAAGGGTCTAGAGTCTCCATTTTTGCGCGCTGGTCGAAGTCTCGTGGCCCTCTGTCAGAATCCAGAGTTTCAAGAAGATCGGAGGGGGTCAAAATTTCGGCCAAAAACGACAGTGTTACCCCTTATGTTTTTTTTTCGGGTCAAAATTTTGACATCCGATATCTCGGCTCTGGAAGGGTCTAGAGTCTCCATTTTTGCGCGCTGGTCGAAGTCTCGTGGCCCTCTGTCAGAATCCAGAGTTTCAAGAAGATCGGAGGGGGTCAAAATTTCGGCCAAAAACGACAGTGTTACCCCTTATGTTTTTTTTTCAGGTCAAAACTTTGACATCCGATATCTCGGCTCTGGAAGGGTCTAGAGCCTCCATTGTTGCGCGCTGGTCGAAGTCTCGTGGCCCTCTGTCAGAATCCAGAGTTTCAAGAAGATCGGAGGGGGTCAAAATTTCGGCCAAAAACGACAGTGTTACCCCTTATGTTTTTTTTTCAGTTCAAAACTTTGACATCCGATATCTCGGCTCTGGAAGGGTCTAGAGCCTCCATTTTTGCGCGCTGGTCGAAGTCTCGTGGCCCTCTGTCAGAATCCAGAGTTTCAAGAAGATCGGAGGGGGTCAAAATTTCGGCCAAAAACGACAGTGTTACCCCTTATGTTTTTTTTTTCAGGTCAAAACTTTGACATCCGATATCTCGGCTCTGGAAGGGTCTAGAGCCTCCATTTTTGCGTGCTGGTCGAAGTCTCGTGGCCCTCTGTCAGAATCCAGAGTTTCAAGAAGATCGGAGGGGGTCAAAATTTCGGCCAAAAACGACAGTGTTACCCCTTATGTTTTTTTTTTCAGGTCAAAACTTTGACATCCGATATCTCGGCTCTGGAAGGGTCTAGAGCCTCCATTTTTGCGCACTGGTCGAAGTCTAGTGGCCCTCTTTCAGAATCCAGAGTTTCAAGAAGATCGGAGGGGGTCAAAATTTCGGCCAAAAACGACAGTGTTACCCCTTATGTTTTTTTTTCAGGTCAAAACTTTGACATCCGTTATCTCGGCTCTGGAAGGGTCTAGAGCCTCCATTTTTGCGCGCTGGTCGAAGTCTCGTAGCCCTCTGTCAGAATCCAGAGTTTCAAGAAGATCGGAGGGGGTCAAAATTTCGGCCAAAAACGACAGTGTTACCCCTTATGTTTTTTTTTTTCAGGTCAAAACTTTGACATCCGATATCTCGGCTCTGGAAGGGTCTAGAGCCTCCATTTTTGCGCGCTGGTCGAAGTCTCGTGGCCCTCTGTCAGAATCCAGAGTTTCAAGAATATCGGAGGGGGTCAAAATTTCGGCCAAAAACGACAGTGTTACCCCTTATGTTTTTTTTTCAGGTCAAAACTTTGACATCCGATATCTCGGCTCTGGAAGGGTCTAGAGCCTCCATTTTTGCGCGCTGGTCGAAGTCTCGTGGCCCTCTGTCAGAATCCAGAGTTTCAAGAAGATCGGAGGGGGTCAAAATTTCGGCCAAAAACGACAGTGTTACCCCTTATGTTTTTTTTTCAGGTCAAAACTTTGACATCCGATATCTCGGCTCTGGAAGGGTCTAGAGCCTCCATTTTTGCGCGCTGGTCGAAGTCTCGTGGCCCTCTGTCAGAATCCAGAGTTTCAAGAAGATCGGAGGGGGTCAAAATTTCGGCCAAAAACGACAGTGTTACCCCTTATGTTTTTTTTTCAGGTCAAAACTTTGACATCCGATATCTCGGCTCTGGAAGGGTCTAGAGCCTCCATTTTTGCGCGCTGGTCGAAGTCTCGTGGCCCTCTGTCAGAATCCAGAGTTTCAAGAAGATCGGAGGGGGTCAAAATTTCGGCCAAAAACGACAGTGTTACCCCTTATGTTTTTTTTTCAGGTCAAAACTTTGACATCCGATATCTCGGCTCTGGAAGGGTCTAGAGCCTCCATTTTTGCGCGCTGGTCGAAGTCTCGTGGCCCTCTGTCTGAATCCAGAGTTTCAAGAAGATCGGAGGGGGTCAAAATTTCGGCCAAAAACGACAGTGTTACCCCTTATGTTTTTTTTTCAGGTCAAAACTTTGACATCCGATATCTCGGCTCTGGAAGGGTCTAGAGCCTCCATTTTTGCACGCTGGTCGAAGTCTAGTAGCCCTCTGTCAGAATCCAGAGTTTCAAGAAGATCGGAGGGGGTCAAAATTTCGGCCAAAAACGACAGTGTTACCCCTTATGTTTTTTTTTCAGGTCAAAACTTTGACATCCGATATCTCGGCTCTGGAAGGGTCTAGAGCCTCCACTTTTTGCGCGCTGGTCGAAGTCTCGTGGCCCTCTGTCAGAATCCAGAGTTTCAAGAATATCGGAGGGGGTCAAAATTTCGGCCAAAAACAACAGTGTTACCCCTTATGTTTTTTTTCAGGTCAAAACTTTGACATCCGATATCTCGGCTCTGGAAGGGTCTAGAGCCTCCATTTTTGCGCGCTGGTCGAAGTCTCGTGGCCCTCTGTCAGAATCCAGAGTTTCAAGAAGATCGGAGGGGGTCAAAATTTCGGCCAAAAACGACAGTGTTACCCCTTATGTTTTTTTTTCAGGTCAAAACTTTGACATCCGATATCTCGGCTCTGGAAGGGTCTAGAGCCTCCATTTTTGCGCGCTGGTCGAAGTCTCGTGGCCCTCTGTCAGAATCCAGAGTTTCAAGAAGATCGGAGGGGGTCAAAATTTCGGCCAAAAACGACAGTGTTACCCCTTATGTTTTTTTTTCAGGTCAAAACTTTGACATCCGATATCTCGGCTCTGGAAGGGTCTAGAGCCTCCATTTTTGCGCGCTGGTCGAAGTCTCGTGGCCCTCTGTCAGAATCCAGAGTTTCAAGAAGATCGGAGGGGGTCAAAATTTCGGCCAAAAACGACAGTGTTACCCCTTATGTTTTTTTTTCAGGTCAAAACTTTGACATCCGATATCTCGGCTCTGGAAGGGTCTAGAGCCTCCATTTTTGCGCGCTGGTCGAAGTCTCGTGGCCCTCTGTCAGAATCCAGAGTTTCAAGAAGATCGGAGGGGGTCAAAATTTCGGCCAAAAACAACAGTGTTACCCCTTATGTTTTTTTTTCGGGTCAAAACTTTGACGTCCGATATCTCGGCTCTGGAAGGGTCTAGAGCCTCCATTTTTGCGCGCTGGTCGAAGTCTCGTGGCCCTCTGTCAGAATCCAGAGTTTCAAGAAGATCGGAGGGGGTCAAAATTTCGGCCAAAAACGACAGTGTTACCCCTTATGTTTTTTTTTCAGGTCAAAACTTTGACATCCGATATCTCGGCTCTGGAAGGGTCTAGAGCCTCCATTTTTGCGCGCTGGTCGAAGTCTCGTGGCCCTCTGTCAGAATCCAGAGTTTCAAGAAGATCGGAGGGGGTCAAAATTTCGGCCAAAAACGACAGTGTTACCCCTTATGTTTTTTTTTCAGGTCAAAACTTTGACATCCGATATCTCGGCTCTGGAAGGGTCTAGAGCCTCCATTTTTGCGCGCTGGTCGAAGTCTCGTGGCCCTCTGTCAGAATCCAGAGTTTCAAGAAGATCGAAGGGGGTCAAAATTTCGGCCAAAAACGACAGTGTTACCCCTTATGTTTTTTTTTCAGGTCAAAACTTTGACATCCGATATCTCGGCTCTGGAAGGGTCTAGAGCCTCCATTTTTGCGCGCTGGTCGAAGTCTCGTGGCCCTCTGTCAGAATCCAGAGTTTCAAGAAGATCGAAGGGGGTCAAAATTTCGGCCAAAAACGACAGTGTTACCCCTTATGTTTTTTTTTTTCAGGTCAAAACTTTGACATCCGATATCTCGGCTCTGGAAGGGTCTAGAGCCTCCATTTTTGCGCGCTGGTCGAAGTCTCATAGCCCTCTGTCAGAATCAAGAGTTTCAAGAAGATCGGAGGGGGTCAAAATTTCGGCCAAAAACGACAGTGTTACCCCTTATGTTTTTTTTTTCAGGTCAAAACTTTGACATCCGATATCTCGGCTCTGGAAGGGTCTAGAGCCTCCATTTTTGCGCGCTGGTCGAAGTCTCGTGGCCTTCTGTCAGAATCCAGAGTTTCAAGAAGATCGGAGGGGGTCAAAATTTTGGCCAAAAACGACAGTGTTACCCCTTATGTTTTTTTTTCGGGTCAAAACTTTGACATCCGATATCTTGGCTCTGGAAGGGTCTAGAGCCTCCATTTTTGCGCGCTGGTCGAAGTCTCGTGGCCCTCTGTCAGAATCCAGAGTTTCAAGAAGATCGGAGGGGGTCAAAATTTCGGCCAAAAACAACAGTGTTACCCCTTATGTTTTTTTTTCAGGTCAAAACTTTGACATCCGATATCTCGGCTCTGGAAGGGTCTAGAGTCTCCATTTTTGCGCGCTGGTCGAAGTCTCGTGGCCCTCTGTCAGAATCCAGAGTTTCAAGAAGATCGGAGGGGGTCAAAATTTCGGCCAAAAAAAAAAACATAAGGGGTAACACTGTCATTTTTTTTTTTTGCCCAAAATTTTGACCCCCTCCGATCTTCTTGAAACTCTGGATTCTGACAGAGGGCCACGAGACTTCGACCAGCGCGCAAAAATGGAGGCTCTAGACCCTTCCAGAGCCGAGATATCGGATGTCAAAGTTTTGACCTGAAAAAAAAAACATAAGGGGTAACACTGTCGTTTTTGGCCGAAATTTTGACCCCCTCCGATCTTCTTGAAACTCTGGATTCTGACAGAGGGCCACGAGACTTCGACCAGCGCGCAAAAATGGAGGCTCTATACCCTTCCAGAGCCGAGATATCGAATGTCAAAGTTTTGACCTGAAAAAAAAACATAAGGGGTAACACTGTCGTTTTTGGCCGAAATTTTGACCCCCTCCGATCTTCTTGAAACTCTGGATTCTGACAGAGGGCCACGAGACTTCGACCAGCGCGCAAAAATGGAGGCTCTAGACCCTTCCAGAGCCGAGATATCGGATGTCAAAGTTTTGACCTGAAAAAAAAACATAAGGGGTAACACTGTCGTTTTTGGCCGAAATTTTGACCCCCTCCGATCTTCTTGAAACTCTGGATTCTGACAGAGGGCCACGAGACTTCGACCAGCGCGCAAAAATGGAGGCTCTAGACCCTTCCAGAGCCGAGATATCGGATGTCAAAGTTTTGACCTGAAAAAAAAACATAAGGGGTAACACTGTCGTTTTTGGCCGAAATTTTGACCCCCTCCGATCTTCTTGAAACTCTGGATTCTGACAGAGGGCCACGAGACTTCGACCAGCGCGCAAAAATGGAGGCTCTAGACCCTTCCAGAGCCGAGATATCGGATGTCAAAGTTTTGACCTGAAAAAAAGACATAAGGGGTAACACTGTCGTTTTTGGCCGAAATTTTGACCCCCTCCGATCTTCTTGAAACTGTGGATTCTGACAGAGGGCCACGAGACTTCGACCAGCGCGCAAAAATGGAGGCTCTAGACCCTTCCAGAGCCGAGATATCGGACGTCAAAGTTTTGACCTGAAAAAAAAACATAAGGGGTAACACTGTCGTTTTTGGCCGAAATTTTGACCCCCTCCGATCTTCTCGAAACTCTGGATTCTGACAGAGGGCCACAAGACTTCGACCAGCGCGCAAAAATGGAGGCTCTAGACCCTTCCAGAGCCGAGATATCGGATGTCAAAGTTTTGACCTGAAAAAAAAACATAAGGGGTAACACTGTCGTTTTTGGCCGAAATTTTGACCCCCTCCGATCTTCTTGAAACTGTGGATTCTGACAGAGGGCCACGAGACTTCGACCAGCGCGCAAAAATGGAGGCTCTAGACCCTTCCAGAGCCGAGATATCGGATGTCAAAGTTTTGACCTGAAAAAAAAACATAAGGGGTAACACTGTCGTTTTTGGCCGAAATTTTGACCCCCTCCGATCTTCTTGAAACTCTGGATTCTGACAGAGGGCCACGAGACTTCGACCAGCGCGCAAAAATGGAGGCTCTAGACCCTTCCAGAGCCGAGATATCGGATGTCAAAGTTTTGACCTGAAAAAAAAAACATAAGGGGTAACACTGTCGTTTTTGGCCGAAATTTTGACCCCCTCCGATCTTCTTGAAACTCTGGATTCTGACAGAGGGCCACAAGACTTCGACCAGCGCGCAAAAATGGAGGCTCTAGACCCTTCCAGAGCCGAGATATCGGATGTCAAAGTTTTGACCTGAAAAAAAAACATAAGGGGTAACACTGTCGTTTTTGGCCGAAATTTTGACCCCCTCCGATCTTCTTGAAACTCTGGATTCTGACAGAGGGCCACGAGACTTCGACCAGCGCGCAAAAATGGAGGCTCTATACCCTTCCAGAGCCGAGATATCGGACGTCAAAGTTTTGACCTGAAAAAAAAACATAAGGGGTAACACTGTCGTTTTTGGCCGAAATTTTGACCCCCTCCGATCTTCTTGAAACTCTGGATTCTGACAGAGGGCCACAAGACTTCGACCAGCGCGCAAAAATGGAGGCTCTAGACCCTTCCAGAGCCGAGATATCGGATGTCAAAGTTTTGACCTGAAAAAAAAACATAAGGGGTAACACTGTCGTTTTTGGCCGAAATTTTGACCCCCTCCGATCTTCTTGAAACTCTGGATTCTGACAGAGGGCCACGAGACTTCGACCAGCGCGCAAAAATGGAGGCTCTATACCCTTCCAGAGCCGAGATATCGGACGTCAAAGTTTTGACCTGAAAAAAAAACATATGGGGTAACACTGTTGTTTTTGGCCGAAATTTTGACCCCCTCCGATCTTCTTGAAACTCTGGATTCTGACAGAGGGCTACGAGACTTCGACCAGCGCGCAAAAATGGAGGCTCTAGACCCTTCCAGAGCCGAGATATCGGATGTCAAAGTTTTGACCTGAAAAAAAAACATAAGGGGTAACACTGTCGTTTTTGGCCGAAATTTTGACCCCCTCCGATCTTCTTGAAACTCTGGATTCTGACAGAGGGCCACGAGACTTCGACCAGCGCGCAAAAATGGAGGCTCTAGACCCTTCCAGAGCCGAGATATCGGATGTCAAAGTTTTGACCTGAAAAAAAAACATAAGGGGTAACACTGTCGTTTTTGGCCGAAATTTTGACCCCCTCCGATCTTCTTGAAACTCTGGATTCTGACAGAGGGCCACGAGACTTCGACCAGCGCGCAAAAATGGAGGCTCTAGACCCTTCCAGAGCCGAGATATCGGATGTCAAAGTTTTGACCTGAAAAAAAAACATAAGGGGTAACACTGTCGTTTTTGGCCGAAATTTTGACCCCCTCCGATCTTCTTGAAACTCTGGATTCTGACAGAGGGCCACGAGACTTCGACCAGCGCGCAAAAATGGAGGCTCTAGACCCTTCCAGAGCCGAGATATCGGATGTCAAAGTTTTGACCTGAAAAAAAGACATAAGGGGTAACACTGTCGTTTTTGGCCGAAATTTTGACCCCCTCCGATCTTCTTGAAACTGTGGATTCTGACAGAGGGCCACGAGACTTCGACCAGCGCGCAAAAATGGAGGCTCTAGACCCTTCCAGAGCCGAGATATCGGACGTCAAAGTTTTGACCTGAAAAAAAAACATAAGGGGTAACACTGTCGTTTTTGGCCGAAATTTTGACCCCCTCCGATCTTCTCGAAACTCTGGATTCTGACAGAGGGCCACAAGACTTCGACCAGCGCGCAAAAATGGAGGCTCTAGACCCTTCCAGAGCCGAGATATCGGATGTCAAAGTTTTGACCTGAAAAAAAAACATAAGGGGTAACACTGTCGTTTTTGGCCGAAATTTTGACCCCCTCCGATCTTCTTGAAACTGTGGATTCTGACAGAGGGCCACGAGACTTCGACCAGCGCGCAAAAATGGAGGCTCTAGACCCTTCCAGAGCCGAGATATCGGATGTCAAAGTTTTGACCTGAAAAAAAAACATAAGGGGTAACACTGTCGTTTTTGGCCGAAATTTTGACCCCCTCCGATCTTCTTGAAACTCTGGATTCTGACAGAGGGCCACGAGACTTCGACCAGCGCGCAAAAATGGAGGCTCTAGACCCTTCCAGAGCCGAGATATCGGATGTCAAAGTTTTGACCTGAAAAAAAAAACATAAGGGGTAACACTGTCGTTTTTGGCCGAAATTTTGACCCCCTCCGATCTTCTTGAAACTCTGGATTCTGACAGAGGGCCACAAGACTTCGACCAGCGCGCAAAAATGGAGGCTCTAGACCCTTCCAGAGCCGAGATATCGGATGTCAAAGTTTTGACCTGAAAAAAAAACATAAGGGGTAACACTGTCGTTTTTGGCCGAAATTTTGACCCCCTCCGATCTTCTTGAAACTCTGGATTCTGACAGAGGGCCACGAGACTTCGACCAGCGCGCAAAAATGGAGGCTCTATACCCTTCCAGAGCCGAGATATCGGACGTCAAAGTTTTGACCTGAAAAAAAAACATAAGGGGTAACACTGTCGTTTTTGGCCGAAATTTTGACCCCCTCCGATCTTCTTGAAACTCTGGATTCTGACAGAGGGCCACAAGACTTCGACCAGCGCGCAAAAATGGAGGCTCTAGACCCTTCCAGAGCCGAGATATCGGATGTCAAAGTTTTGACCTGAAAAAAAAACATAAGGGGTAACACTGTCGTTTTTGGCCGAAATTTTGACCCCCTCCGATCTTCTTGAAACTCTGGATTCTGACAGAGGGCCACGAGACTTCGACCAGCGCGCAAAAATGGAGGCTCTATACCCTTCCAGAGCCGAGATATCGGACGTCAAAGTTTTGACCTGAAAAAAAAACATATGGGGTAACACTGTTGTTTTTGGCCGAAATTTTGACCCCCTCCGATCTTCTTGAAACTCTGGATTCTGACAGAGGGCTACGAGACTTCGACCAGCGCGCAAAAATGGAGGCTCTAGACCCTTCCAGAGCCGAGATATCGGATGTCAAAGTTTTGACCTGAAAAAAAAACATAAGGGGTAACACTGTCGTTTTTGGCCGAAATTTTGACCCCCTCCGATCTTCTTGAAACTCTGGATTCTGACAGAGGGCCACGAGACTTCGACCAGCGCGCAAAAATGGAGGCTCTAGACCCTTCCAGAGCCGAGATATCGGATGTCAAAGTTTTGACCTGAAAAAAAAACATAAGGGGTAACACTGTCGTTTTTGGCCGAAATTTTGACCCCCTCCGATCTTCTTGAAACTCTGGATTCTGACAGAGGGCCACGAGACTTCGACCAGCGCGCAAAAATGGAGGCTCTAGACCCTTCCAGAGCCGAGATATCGGATGTCAAAGTTTTGACCTGAAAAAAAAACATAAGGGGTAACACTGTCGTTTTTGGCCGAAATTTTGACCCCCTCCGATCTTCTTGAAACTCTGGATTCTGACAGAGGGCCACGAGACTTCGACCAGCGCGCAAAAATGGAGGCTCTAGACCCTTCCAGAGCCGAGATATCGGATGTCAAAGTTTTGACCTGAAAAAAAGACATAAGGGGTAACACTGTCGTTTTTGGCCGAAATTTTGACCCCCTCCGATCTTCTTGAAACTGTGGATTCTGACAGAGGGCCACGAGACTTCGACCAGCGCGCAAAAATGGAGGCTCTAGACCCTTCCAGAGCCGAGATATCGGACGTCAAAGTTTTGACCCGAAAAAAAAACATAAGGGGTAACACTGTTGTTTTTGGCCGAAATTTTGACCCCCTCCGATCTTCTTGAAACTCTGGATTCTGACAGAGGGCCACGAGACTTCGACCAGCGCGCAAAAATGGAGGCTCTAGACCCTTCCAGAGCCGAGATATCGGATGTCAAAGTTTTGACCTGAAAAAAAAACATAAGGGGTAACACTGTCGTTTTTGGCCGAAATTTTGACCCCCTCCGATCTTCTCGAAACTCTGGATTCTGACAGAGGGCCACAAGACTTCGACCAGCGCGCAAAAATGGAGGCTCTAGACCCTTCCAGAGCCGAGATATCGGATGTCAAAGTTTTGACCTGAAAAAAAAACATAAGGGGTAACACTGTCGTTTTTGGCCGAAATTTTGACCCCCTCCGATCTTCTTGAAACTGTGGATTCTGACAGAGGGCCACGAGACTTCGACCAGCGCGCAAAAATGGAGGCTCTAGACCCTTCCAGAGCCGAGATATCGGACGTCAAAGTTTTGACCCGAAAAAAAAACATAAGGGGTAACACTGTTGTTTTTGGCCGAAATTTTGACCCCCTCCGATCTTCTTGAAACTCTGGATTCTGACAGATGGCCACGAGACTTCGACCAGCGCGCAAAAATGGAGGCTCTAGACCCTTCCAGAGCCGAGATATCGGATGTCAAAGTTTTGACCTGAAAAAAAAAACATAAGGGGTAACACTGTCGTTTTTGGCCGAAATTTTGACCCCCTCCGATCTTCTTGAAACTCTGGATTCTGACAGAGGGCCACGAGACTTCGACCAGCGCGCAAAAATGGAGGCTCTAGACCCTTCCAGAGCCGAGATATCGGATGTCAAAGTTTTGACCTGAAAAAAAAACATAAGGGGTAACACTGTCGTTTTTGGCCGAAATTTTGACCCCCTCCGATCTTCTTGAAACTCTGGATTCTGACAGAGGGCCACGAGACTTCGACCAGCGCGCAAAAATGGAGGCTGTAGACCCTTCCAGAGCCGAGATATCGGATGTCAAAGTTTTGACCTGAAAAAAAAAACATAAGGGGTAACACTGTCGTTTTTGGCCGAAATTTTGACCCCCTCCGATCTTCTTGAAACTCTGGATTCTGACAGAGGGCCACAAGACTTCGACCAGCGCGCAAAAATGGAGGCTCTATACCCTTCCAGAGCCGAGATATCGGACGTCAAAGTTTTGACCTGAAAAAAAAACATAAGGGGTAACACTGTCGTTTTTGGCCGAAATTTTGACCCCCTCCGATCTTCTTGAAACTCTGGATTCTGACAGAGGGCTACGAGACTTCGACCAGCGCGCAAAAATGGAGGCTCTAGACCCGTCCAGAGCCGAGATATCGGATGTCAAAGTTTTGACCTGAAAAAAAAACATAAGGGGTAACACTGTCGTTTTTGGCCGAAATTTTGACCCCCTCCGATCTTCTTGAAACTCTGGATTCTGACAGAGGGCCACGAGACTTCGACCAGCGCGCAAAAATGGAGGCTCTAGACCCTTCCAGAGCCGAGATATCGGATGTCAAAGTTTTGACCTGAAAAAAAAACATAAGGGGTAACACTGTCGTTTTTGGCCGAAATTTTGACCCCCTCCGATCTTCTTGAAACTCTGGATTCTGACAGAGGGCCACGAGACTTCGACCAGCGCGCAAAAATGGAGGCTCTAGACCCTTCCAGAGCCGAGATATCGGATGTCAAAGTTTTGAACTGAAAAAAAAACATAAGGGGTAACACTGTCGTTTTTGGCTGAAATTTTGACCCCCTCCGATCTTCTTGAAACTGTGGATTCTGACAGAGGGCCACGAGACTTCGACCAGCGCGCAAAAATGGAGGCTCTAGACCCTTCCAGAGCCGAGATATCGGATGTCAAAGTTTTGACCTGAAAAAAAAACATAAGGGGTAACACTGTCGTTTTTGGCCGAAATTTTGACCCCCTCCGATCTTCTTGAAACTCTGGATTCTGACAGAGGGCCACAAGACTTCGACCAGCGCGCAAAAATGGAGGCTCTAGACCCTTCCAGAGCCGAGATATCGGATGTCAAAGTTTTGACCAGAAAAAAAAACATAAGGGGTAACACTGTCGTTTTTGGCCGAAATTTTGACCCCCTCCGATCTTCTTGAAACTCTGGATTCTGACAGAGGGCCACGAGACTTCGACCAGCGCGCAAAAATGGAGGCTCTATACCCTTCCAGAGCCGAGATATCGGACGTCAAAGTTTTGACCTGAAAAAAAAACATAAGGGGTAACACTGTCGTTTTTGGCCGAAATTTTGACCCCCTCCGATCTTCTTGAAACTCTGGATTCTGACAGAGGGCTACGAGACTTCGACCAGCGCGCAAAAATGGAGGCTCTAGACCCTTCCAGAGCCGAGATATCGGATGTCAAAGTTTTGACCTGAAAAAAAAACATAAGGGGTAACACTGTCGTTTTTGGCCGAAATTTTGACCCCCTCCGATCTTCTTGAAACTCTGGATTCTGACAGAGGGCCACGAGACTTCGACCAGCGCGCAAAAATGGAGGCTCTAGACCCTTCCAGAGCCGAGATATCGGATGTCAAAATTTTGACCTGAAAAAAAAACATAAGGGGTAACACTGTCGTTTTTGGCCGAAATTTTGACCCCCTCCGATCTTCTTGAAACTCTGGATTCTGACAGAGGGCCACGAGACTTCGACCAGCGCGCAAAAATGGAGGCTCTAGACCCTTCCAGAGCCGAGATATCGGATGTCAAAGTTTTGACCTGAAAAAAAAACATAAGGGGTAACACTGTCGTTTTTGGCCGAAATTTTGACCCCCTCCGATCTTCTTGAAACTCTGGATTCTGACAGAGGGCCACGAGACTTCGACCAGCGCGCAAAAATGGAGGCTCTAGACCCTTCCAGAGCCGAGATATCGGATGTCAAAGTTTTGACCTGAAAAAAAACATAAGGGGTAACACTGTCGTTTTTGGCCGAAATTTTGACCCCCTCCGATCTTCTTGAAACTCTGGATTCTGACAGAGGGCCACGAGACTTCGACCAGCGCGCAAAAATGGAGGCTCTAGACCCTTCCAGAGCCGAGATATCGGATGTCAAAGTTTTGAACTGAAAAAAAAACATAAGGGGTAACACTGTCGTTTTTGGCCGAAATTTTGACCCCCTCCGATCTTCTTGAAACTGTGGATTCTGACAGAGGGCCAGGAGACTTCGACCAGCGCGCAAAAATGTAGGCTCTAGACCCTTCCAGAGCCGAGATATCGGATGTCAAAGTTTTGACCAGAAAAAAAAACATAAGGGGTAACACTGTCGTTTTTGGCCGAAATTTTGACCCACTCCGATCTTCTTGAAACTCTGGATTCTGACAGAGGGCTACGAGACTTCGACCAGCGCGCAAAAATGGAGGCTCTAGACCCTTCCAGAGCCGAGATATCGGATGTCAAAGTTTTGACCTGAAAAAAAAAACATAAGGGGTAACACTGTCGTTTTTGGCCGAAATTTTGACCCCCTCCGATCTTCTTGAAACTCTGGATTCTGACAGAGGGCCACGAGACTTCGACCAGCGCGCAAAAATGGAGGCTCTAGACCCTTCCAGAGCCGAGATATCGGATGTCAAAGTTTTGACCTGAAAAAAAAACATAAGGGGTAACACTGTCGTTTTTGGCCGAAATTTTGACCCCCTCCGATCTTCTTGAAACTCTGGATTCTGACAGAGGGCCACGAGACTTCGACCAGCGCGCAAAAATGGAGGCTCTAGACCCTTCCAGAGCCGAGATATCGGATGTCAAAGTTTTGAACTGAAAAAAAAACATAAGGGGTAACACTGTCGTTTTTGGCCGAAATTTTGACCCCCTCCGATCTTCTTGAAACTGTGGATTCTGACAGAGGGCCACGAGACTTCGACCAGCGCGCAAAAATGGAGGCTCTAGACCCTTCCAGAGCCGAGATATCGGACGTCAAAGTTTTGACCCGAAAAAAAAAACATAAGGGGTAACACTGTTGTTTTTGGCCGAAATTTTGACCCCCTCCGATCTTCTTGAAACTCTGGATTCTGACAGAGGGCCACGAGACTTCGACCAGCGCGCAAAAATGGAGGCTCTAGACCCTTCCAGAGCCGAGATATCGGATGTCAAAGTTTTGACCTGAAAAAAAAACATAAGGGGTAACACTGTCGTTTTTGGCCGAAATTTTGACCCCCTCCGATCTTCTTGAAACTCTGGATTCTGACAGAGGGCTACGAGACTTCGACCAGCGCGCAAAAATGGAGGCTCTAGACCCTTCCAGAGCCGAGATATCGGATGTCAAAGTTTTGACCTGAAAAAAAAACATAAGGGGTAACACTGTCGTTTTTGGCCGAAATTTTGACCCCCTCCGATCTTCTTGAAACTCTGGATTCTGACAGAGGGCCACGAGACTTCGACCAGCGCGCAAAAATGGAGGCTCTAGACCCTTCCAGAGCCGAGATATCGGATGTCAAAGTTTTGACCTGAAAAAAAAACATAAGGGGTAACACTGTCGTTTTTGGCCGAAATTTTGACCCCCTCCGATCTTCTTGAAACTGTGGATTCTGACAGAGGGCCACGAGACTTCGACCAGCGCGCAAAAATGGAGGCTCTAGACCCTTCCAGAGCCGAGATATTGGACGTCAAAGTTTTGACCCGAAAAAAAAACATAAGGGGTAACACTGTCGTTTTTGGCCGAAATTTTGACCCCCTCCGATCTTCTTGAAACTCTGGATTCTGACAGAGGGCCACAAGACTTCGACCAGCGCGCAAAAATGGAGGCTCTAGACCCTTCCAGAGCCGAGATATCGGATGTCAAAGTTTTGACCTGAAAAAAAAACATAAGGGATAACACTGTCGTTTTTGGCCGAAATTTTGACCCCCTCCGATCTTCTTGAAACTCTGGATTCTGACAGAGGGCCACGAGACTTCGACCAGCGCGCAAAAATGGAGGCTCTAGACCCTTCCAGAGCCGAGATATCGGACGTCAAAGTTTTGACCTGAAAAAAAAACATAAGGGGTAACACTGTTGTTTTTGGCCGAAATTTTGACCCCCTCCGATCTTCTTGAAACTCTGGATTCTGACAGAGGGCCACGAGACTTCGACCAGCGCGCAAAAATGGAGGCTCTAGACCCTTCCAGAGCCGAGATATCGGATGTCAAAGTTTTGACCTGAAAAAAAAACATAAGGGGTAACACTGTCGTTTTTGGCCGAAATTTTGACCCCCTCCGATCTTCTTGAAACTCTGGATTCTGACAGAGGGCCACAAGATTTCGACCAGCGCGCAAAAATGGAGGCTCTAGACCCTTCCAGAGCCGAGATATCGGATGTCAAAGTTTTGACCTGAAAAAAAAAACATAAGGGGTAACACTGTCGTTTTTGGCCGAAATTTTGACCCCCTCCGATCTTCTTGAAACTCTGGATTCTGACAGAGGGCCACGAGACTTCGACCAGCGCGCAAAAATGGAGGCTCTAGACCCTTCCAGAGCCGAGATATCGGATGTCAAAGTTTTGACCTGAAAAAAAAACATAAGGGGTAACACTGTCGTTTTTGGCCGAAATTTTGACCCCCTCCTATCTTCTTGAAACTCTGGATTCTGACAGAGGGCCACGAGACTTCGACCAGCGCGCAAAAATGGAGGCTCTAGACCCTTCCAGAGCCGAGATATCGGATGTCAAAGTTTTGAACTGAAAAAAAAACATAAGGGGTAACACTGTCATTTTTGGCCGAAATTTTGACCCCCTCCGATCTTCTTGAAACTGTGGATTCTGACAGAGGGCCACGAGACTTCGACCAGCGCGATAAAAAATGGAGGCTCTAGACCCTTCCAGAGCCGAGATATCGGACGTCAAAGTTTTGACCCGAAAAAAAAACATAAGGGGTAACACTGTTGTTTTTGGCCGAAATTTTGACCCCCTCCGATCTTCTTGAAACTCTGGATTCTGACAGAGGGCCACGAGACTTCGACCAGCGCGCAAAAATGGAGGCTCTAGACCCTTCCAGAGCCGAGATATCGGATGTCAAAGTTTTGACCTGAAAAAAAAAACATAAGGGGTAACACTGTCGTTTTTGGCCGAAATTTTGACCCCCTCCGATCTTCTTGAAACTCTGGATTCTGACAGAGGGCCACGAGACTTCGACCAGCGCGCAAAAATGGAGGCTCTAGACCCTTCCAGAGCCGAGATATCGGATGTCAAAGTTTTGACCTGAAAAAAAAACATAAGGGGTAACACTGTCGTTTTTGGCCGAAATTTTGACCCCCTCCGATCTTCTTGAAACTGTGGATTCTGACAGAGGGCCACGAGACTTCGACCAGCGCGCAAAAATGGAGGCTCTAGACCCTTCCAGAGCCGAGATATTGGACGTCAAAGTTTTGACCCGAAAAAAAAACATAAGGGGTAACACTGTTGTTTTTGGCCGAAATTTTGACCCCCTCCGATCTTCTTGAAACTCTGGATTCTGACAGAGGGCCACGAGACTTCGACCAGCGCGCAAAAATGGAGGCTCTAGACCCTTCCAGAGCCGAGATATCGGATGTCAAAGTTTTGACCTGAAAAAAAAACATAAGGGGTAACACTGTCGTTTTTGGCCGAAATTTTGACCCCCTCCGATCTTCTTGAAACTCTGGATTCTGACAGAGGGCCACAAGACTTCGACCAGCGCGCAAAAATGGAGGCTCTAGACCCTTCCAGAGCCGAGATATCGGATGTCAAAGTTTTGACCTGAAAAAAAAACATAAGGGGTAACACTGTCGTTTTTGGCCGAAATTTTGACCCCCTCCGATCTTCTTGAAACTCTGGATTCTGACAGAGGGCCACGAGACTTCGACCAGCGCGCAAAAATGGAGGCTCTAGACCCTTCCAGAGCCGAGACATCGGACGTCAAAGTTTTGACCTGAAAAAAAAAAATAAGGGGTAACACTGTTGTTTTTGGCCGAAATTTTGACCCCCTCCGATCTTCTTGAAACTCTGGATTCTGACAGAGGGCTACGAGACTTCGACCAGCGCGCAAAAATGGAGGCTCTAGACCCCTCCAGAGCCGAGATATCGGATGTCAAAGTTTTGACCTGAAAAAAAAACATAAGGGGTAACACTGTCGTTTTTGGCCGAAATTTTGACCCCCTCCGATCTTCTTGAAACTCTGGATTCTGACAGAGGGCTACGAGACTTCGACCAGCGCGCAAAAATGGAGGCTCTAGACCCCTCCAGAGCCGAGATATCGGATGTCAAAGTTTTGACCTGAAAAAAAAACATAAGGGGTAACACTGTCGTTTTTGGCCGAAATTTTGACCCCCTCCGATCTTCTTGAAACTCTGGATTCTGACAGAGGGCCACGAGACTTCGACCAGCGCGCAAAAATGGAGGCTCTAGACCCTTCCAGAGCCGAGATATCGGATGTCAAAGTTTTGACCTGAAAAAAAAACATAAGGGGTAACACTGTCGTTTTTGGCCGAAATTTTGACCCCCTCCGATCTTCTTGAAACTCTGGATTCTGACAGAGGGCCACGAGACTTCGACCAGCGCGCAAAAATGGAGGCTCTAGACCCTTCCAAAGCCGAGATATCGGATGTCAAAGTTTTGACCTGAAAAAAAAACATAAGGGGTAACACTATCGTTTTTGGCCGAAATTTTGACCCCCTCCGATCTTCTTGAAACTCTGGATTCTGACAGAGGGCCACAAGACTTCGACCAGCGCGCAAAAATGGAGGCTCTAGACCCTTCCAGAGCCGAGATATCGGATGTCAAAGTTTTGACCTGAAAAAAAAACATAAGGGGTAACACTGTCGTTTTTGGCCTAAATTTTGACCCCCTCCGATCTTCTTGAAACTCTGGATTCTGACAGAGGGCCACGAGACTTTGACCAGCGCGCAAAAATGGAGGCTCTAGACCCTTCCAGAGCCGAGATATCGGATGTCAAAGTTTTGACCTGAAAAAAAAACATAAGGGGTAACACTGTCGTTTTTGGCCGAAATTTTGACCCCCTCCGATCTTCTTGAAACTCTGGATTCTGAGAGAGGGCCACGAGACTTCGACCAGCGCGAAAAAATGGAGGCTCTAGACCCTTCCAGAGCCGAGATATCGGATGTCAAAGTTTTGACCTGAAAAAAAAACATAAGGGGTAACACTGTCGTTTTTGGCCGAAATTTTGACCCCCTCCGATCTTCTTGAAACTGTGGATTCTGACAGAGGGCCACGAGACTTCGACCAGCGCGCAAAAATGGAGGCTCTAGACCCTTCCAGAGCCGAGATATCGGACGTCAAAGTTTTGACCCGAAAAAAAAAACATAAGGGGTAACACTGTCGTTTTTGGCCGAAATTTTGACCCCCTCCGATCTTCTTGAAACTGTGGATTCTGACAGAGGGCCACGAGACTTCGACCAGCGCGCAAAAATGGAGGCTCTAGACCCTTCCAGAGCCGAGATATCGGACGTCAAAGTTTTGACCCGAAAAAAAAACATAAGGGGTAACACTGTTGTTTTTGGCCGAAATTTTGACCCCCTCCGATCTTCTTGAAACTCTGGATTCTGACAGAGGGCCACGAGACTTCGACCAGCACGCAAAAATGGAGGCTCTAGACCCTTCCAGAGCCGAGATATCGGATGTCAAAGTTTTGACCTGAAAAAAAAAACATAAGGGGTAACACTGTCGTTTTTGGCCGAAATTTTGACCCCCTACGATCTTCTTGAAACTCTGGATTCTGACAGAGGGCCACGAGACTTCGACCAGCGCGCAAAAATGGAGGCTCTAGACCCTTCCAGAGCCGAGATATCGGATGTCAAAGTTTTGACCTGAAAAAAAACATAAGAGGTAACACTGTCGTTTTTGCCCGAAATTTTGACCCCCCCCGATCTTCTTGAAACTCTGGATTCTGACAGAGGGCCACGAGACTTCGACCAGCGCGCAAAAATGGAGGCTCTAGACCCTTCCAGAGCCGAGATATCGGATGTCAAAGTTTTGACCTGAAAAAAAAACATAAGGGGTAACACTGTCGTTTTTGGCCGAAATTTTGACCCCCTCCGATCTTCTTGAAACTCTGGATTCTGACAGAGGGCCACGAGACTTCGACCAGCGCGCAAAAATGGAGGCTCTATACCCTTCCAGAGCCGAGATATCGGACGTCAAAGTTTTGACCTGAAAAAAAAACATAAGGGGTAACACTGTCGTTTTTGGCCGAAATTTTGACCCCCTCCGATCTTCTTGAAACTCTGGATTCTGACAGAGGGCCACGAGACTTCGACCAGCGCGCAAAAATGGAGGCTCTAGACCCTTCCAGAGCCGAGATATCGGATGTCAAAGTTTTGACCTGAAAAAAAAACATAAGGGGTAACACTGTCGTTTTTGGCCGAAATTTTGACCCCCTCCGATCTTCTTGAAACTCTGGATTCTGACAGAGGGCCACGACACTTCGACCAGCGCGCAAAAATGGAGGCTCTATACCCTTCCAGAGCCGAGATATCGGATGTCAAAGTTTTGAACTGAAAAAAAAACATAAGGGGTAACACTGTCGTTTTTGGCTGAAATTTTGACCCCCTCCGATCTTCTTGAAACTGTGGATTCTGACAGAGGGCCACGAGACTTCGACCAGCGCGCAAAAATGGAGGCTCTAGACCCTTCCAGAGCCGAGATATCGGATGTCAAAGTTTTGACCTGAAAAAAAAACATAAGGGGTAACACTGTCGTTTTTGGCCGAAATTTTGACCCCCTCCGATCTTCTTGAAACTCTGGATTCTGACAGAGGGCCACGAGACTTCGACCAGCGCGCAAAAATGGAGGCTCTAGACCCTTCCAGAGCCGAGATATCGGATGTCAAAGTTTTGACCTGAAAAAAAAACATAAGGGGTAACACTGTCGTTTTTGGCCGAAATTTTGACCCCCTCCGATCTTCTTGAAACTCTGGATTCTGACAGAGGGCCACGAGACTTCGACCAGCGCGCAAAAATGGAGGCTCTAGACCCTTCCAGAGCCGAGATATCGGATGTCAAAGTTTTGAACTGAAAAAAAAACATAAGGGGTAACACTGTCGTTTTTGGCCGAAATTTTGACCCCCTCCGATCTTCTTGAAACTGTGGATTCTGACAGAGGGCCACGAGACTTCGACCAGCGCGCAAAAATGGAGGCTCTAGACCCTTCCAGAGCCGAGATATCGGACGTCAAAGTTTTGACCCGAAAAAAAAACATAAGGGGTAACACTGTTGTTTTTGGCCGAAATTTTGACCCCCTCCGATCTTCTTGAAACTCTGGATTCTGACAGAGGGCCACGAGACTTCGACCAGCGCGCAAAAATGGAGGCTCTAGACCCCTCCAGAGCCGAGATATCGGATGTCAAAGTTTTGACCTGAAAAAAAAAACATAAGGGGTAACACTGTCGTTTTTGGCCGAAATTTTGACCCCCTCCGATCTTCTTGAAACTCTGGATTCTGACAGAGGGCCACGAGACTTCGACCAGCGCGCAAAAATGGAGGCTCTAGACCCTTCCAGAGCCGAGATATCGGATGTCAAAGTTTTGACCTGAAAAAAAAAACATAAGGGGTAACACTGTCGTTTTTGGCCGAAATTTTGACCCCCTCCGATCTTCTTGAAACTCTGGATTCTGACAGAGGGCCACGAGACTTCGACCAGCGCGCAAAAATTGAGGCTCTAGACCCTTCCAGAGCCGAGATATCGGATGTCAAAGTTTTGACCTGAAAAAAAAAACATAAGGGGTAACACTGTCGTTTTTGGCCGAAATTTTGACCCCCTCCGATCTTCTTGAAACTCTGGATTCTGACAGAGGGCCACAAGACTTCGACCAGCGCGCAAAAATGGAGGCTCTAGACCCTTCCAGAGCCGAGATATCGGATGTCAAAGTTTTGACCTGAAAAAAAAAAACATAAGGGGTAACACTGTCGTTTTTGGCCGAAATTTTGACCCCCTCCGATCTTCTTGAAACTCTGGATTCTGACAGAGGGCCACGAGACTTCGACCAGCGCGCAAAAATGGAGGCTCTAGACCCTTCCAGAGCCGAGATATCGGATGTCAAAGTTTTGACCTGAAAAAAAAAACATAAGGGGTAACACTGTCGTTTTTGGCCGAAATTTTGACCCCCTCCGATCTTCTTGAAACTGTGGATTCTGACAGAGGGCCACGAGACTTCGACCAGCGCGCAAAAATGGAGGCTCTAGACCCTTCCAGAGCCGAGATATCGGACGTCAAAGTTTTGACCCGAAAAAAAAACATAAGGGGTAACACTGTTGTTTTTGGCCGAAATTTTGACCCCCTCCGATCTTCTTGAAACTCTGGATTCTGACAGAGGGCCACGAGACTTCGACCAGCGCGCAAAAATGGAGGCTCTAGACCCTTCCAGAGCCGAGATATCGGATGTCAAAGTTTTGACCTGAAAAAAAAACATAAGGGGTAACACTGTCGTTTTTGGCCGAAATTTTGACCCCCTCCGATCTTCTTGAAACTGTGGATTCTGACAGAGGGCCACGAGACTTCGACCAGCGCGCAAAAATGGAGGCTCTAGACCCTTCCAGAGCCGAGATATCGGACGTCAAAGTTTTGACCCGAAAAAAAAACATAAGGGGTAACACTGTTGTTTTTGGCCGAAATTTTGACCCCCTCCGATCTTCTTGAAACTCTGGATTCTGACAGAGGGCCACGAGACTTCGACCAGCGCGCAAAAATGGAGGCTCTAGACCCTTCCAGAGCCGAGATCTCGGATGTCAAAGTTTTGACCTGAAAAAAAAAACATAAGGGGTAACACTGTCGTTTTTGGCCGAAATTTTGACCCCCTCCGATCTTCTTGAAACTCTGGATTCTGACAGAGGGCCACGAGACTTCGACCAGCGCGCAAAAATGGAGGCTCTAGACCCTTCCAGAGCCGAGATATCGGATGTCAAAGTTTTGACCTGAAAAAAAACATAAGAGGTAACACTGT
Source organism: Cyprinella venusta (assembly GCA_038021265.1). Taxonomy (NCBI): domain Eukaryota; kingdom Metazoa; phylum Chordata; class Actinopteri; order Cypriniformes; family Leuciscidae; genus Cyprinella; species Cyprinella venusta. Next base: position 2,357,250 of record CM075881.1, read on the forward strand.
CGTTTTTGGCCGAAATTTTGACCCCCTCCGATCTTCTTGAAACTCTGGATTCTGACAGAGGGCCACGAGACTTCGACCAGCGCGCAAAAATGGAGGCTCTAGACCCTTCCAGAGCCGAGATATCGGATGTCAAAGTTTTGACCTGAAAAAAAAAAACATAAGGGGTAACACTGTCGTTTTTGGCCGAAATTTTGACCCCCTCCGATCTTCTTGAAACTCTGGATTCTGACAGAGGGCCACGAGACTTCGACCAGCGCGCAAAAATGGAGGCTCTAGACCCTTCCAGAGCCGAGATATCGGATGTCAAAGTTTTGACCTGAAAAAAAAACATAAGGGGTAACACTGTCGTTTTTGGCCGAAATTTTGACCCCCTCCGATCTTCTTGAAACTCTGGATTCTGACAGAGGGCCACGAGACTTCGACCAGCGCGCAAAAATGGAGGCTCTATACCCTTCCAGAGCCGAGATATCGGACGTCAAAGTTTTGACCTGAAAAAAAAACATAAGGGGTAACACTGTCGTTTTTGGCCGAAATTTTGACCCCCTCCGATCTTCTTGAAACTCTGGATTCTGACAGAGGGCTACGAGACTTCGACCAGCGCGCAAAAATGGAGGCTCTAGACCCTTCCAGAGCCGAGATATCGGATGTCAAAGTTTTGACCTGAAAAAAAAACATAAGGGGTAACACTGTCGTTTTTGGCCGAAATTTTGACCCCCTCCGATCTTCTTGAAACTCTGGATTCTGACAGAGGGCCACGAGACTTCGACCAGCGCGCAAAAATGGAGGCTCTAGACCCTTCCAGAGCCGAGATATCGGATGTCAAAGTTTTGACCTGAAAAAAAAACATAAGGGGTAACACTGTCGTTTTTGGCCGAAATTTTGACCCACTCCGATCTTCTTGAAACTCTGGATTCTGACAGAGGGCTACGAGACTTCGACCAGCGCGCAAAAATGGAGGCTCTAGACCCTTCCAGAGCCGAGATATCGGATGTCAAAGTTTTGACCTGAAAAAAAAACATAAGGGGTAACACTGTCGTTTTTGGCCGAAATTTTGACCCCCTCCGATCTTCTTGAAACTCTGGATTCTGACAGAGGGCCACGAGACTTCGACCAGCGCGCAAAAATGGAGGCTCTAGACCCTTCCAGAGCCGAGATATCGGATGTCAAAGTTTTGAACTGAAAAAAAAACATAAGGGGTAACACTGTCGTTTTTGGCCGAAATTTTGACCCCCTCCGATCTTCTTGAAACTGTGGATTCTGACAGAGGGCCACGAGACTTCGACCAGCGCACAAAAATGGAGGCTCTAGACCCTTCCAGAGCCGAGATATCGGACGTCAAAGTTTTGACCCGAAAAAAAAACATAAGGGGTAACACTGTTGTTTTTGGCCGAAATTTTGACCCCCTCCGATCTTCTTGAAACTCTGGATTCTGACAGAGGGCCACGAGACTTCGACCAGCGCGCAAAAATGGAGGCTCTAGACCCTTCCAGAGCCGAGATATCGGATGTCAAAGTTTTGACCTGAAAAAAAAAACATAAGGGGTAACACTGTCGTTTTTGGCCGAAATTTTGACCCCCTCCGATCTTCTTGAAACTCTGGATTCTGACAGAGGGCTACGAGACTTCGACCAGCGCGCAAAAATGGAGGCTCTAGACCCTTCCAGAGCCGAGATATCGGATGTCAAAGTTTTGACCTGAAAAAAAAACATAAGGGGTAACACTGTCGTTTTTGGCCGAAATTTTGACCCCCTCCGATCTTCTTGAAACTCTGGATTCTGACAGAGGGCCACGAGACTTCGACCAGCGCGCAAAAATGGAGGCTCTAGACCCTTCCAGAGCCGAGATATCGGATGTCAAAGTTTTGACCTGAAAAAAAAAACATAAGGGGTAACACTGTCATTTTTGGCCGAAATTTTGACCCCCTCCGATCTTCTTGAAACTGTGGATTCTGACAGAGGGCCACGAGACTTCGACCAGCGCGCAAAAATGGAGGCTCTAGACCCTTCCAGAGCCGAGATATTGGACGTCAAAGTTTTGACCCGAAAAAAAAACATAAGGGATAACACTGTCGTTTTTGGCCGAAATTTTGACCCCCTCCGATCTTCTTGAAACTCTGGATTCTGACAGAGGGCCACAAGACTTCGACCAGCGCGCAAAAATGGAGGCTCTAGACCCTTCCAGAGCCGAGATATCGGATGTCAAAGTTTTGACCTGAAAAAAAAACATAAGGGGTAACACTGTCGTTTTTGGCCGAAATTTTGACCCCCTCCGATCTTCTTGAAACTCTGGATTCTGACAGAGGGCCACGAGACTTCGACCAGCGCGCAAAAATGGAGGCTCTAGACCCTTCCAGAGCCGAGATATCGGACGTCAAAGTTTTGACCTGAAAAAAAAACATAAGGGGTAACACTGTTGTTTTTGGCCGAAATTTTGACCCCCTCCGATCTTCTTGAAACTCTGGATTCTGACAGAGGGCCACGAGACTTCGACCAGCGCGCAAAAATGGAGGCTCTAGACCCTTCCAGAGCCGAGATATCGGATGTCAAAGTTTTGACCTGAAAAAAAAACATAAGGGGTAACACTGTCGTTTTTGGCCGAAATTTTGACCCCCTCCGATCTTCTTGAAACTCTGGATTCTGACAGAGGGCCACAAGACTTCGACCAGCGCGCAAAAATGGAGGCTCTAGACCCTTCCAGAGCCGAGATATCGGATGTCAAAGTTTTGACCTGAAAAAAAAAACATAAGGGGTAACACTGTCGTTTTTGGCCGAAATTTTGACCCCCTCCGATCTTCTTGAAACTCTGGATTCTGACAGAGGGCCACGAGACTTCGACCAGCGCGCAAAAATGGAGGCTCTAGACCCTTCCAGAGCCGAGATATCGGATGTCAAAGTTTTGACCTGAAAAAAAAACATAAGGGGTAACACTGTCGTTTTTGGCCGAAATTTTGACCCCCTCCGATCTTCTTGAAACTCTGGATTCTGACAGAGGGCCACGAGACTTCGACCAGCGCGCAAAAATGGAGGCTCTAGACCCTTCCAGAGCCGAGATATCGGATGTCAAAGTTTTGACCTGAAAAAAAAACATAAGGGGTAACACTGTCGTTTTTGGCCGAAATTTTGACCCCCTCCGATCTTCTTGAAACTCTGGATTCTGACAGAGGGCCACGAGACTTCGACCAGCGCGCAAAAATGGAGGCTCTAGACCCTTCCAGAGCCGAGATATCGGATGTCAAAGTTTTGAACTGAAAAAAAAAACATAAGGGGTAACACTGTCATTTTTGGCCGAAATTTTGACCCCCTCCGATCTTCTTGAAACTGTGGATTCTGACAGAGGGCCACGAGACTTCGACCAGCGCGCAAAAATGGAGGCTCTAGACCCTTCCAGAGCCGAGATATCGGACGTCAAAGTTTTGACCCGAAAAAAAAACATAAGGGGTAACACTGTTGTTTTTGACCGAAATTTTGACCCCCTCCGATCTTCTTGAAACTGTGGATTCTGACAGAGGGCCACGAGACTTCGACCAGCGCGCAAAAATGGAGGCTCTAGACCCTTCCAGAGCCGAGATATCGGATGTCAAAGTTTTGACCTGAAAAAAAAACATAAGGGGTAACACTGTCGTTTTTGGCCGAAATTTTGACCCCCTCCGATCTTCTTGAAACTCTGGATTCTGACAGAGGGCCACGAGACTTCGACCAGCGCGCAAAAATGGAGGCTCTAGACCCTTCCAGAGCCGAGATATCGGATGTCAAAGTTTTGACCTGAAAAAAAAACATAAGGGGTAACACTGTCGTTTTTGGCCGAAATTTTGACCCCCTCCGATCTTCTTGAAACTGTGGATTCTGACAGAGGGCCACGAGACTTCGACCAGCGCGCAAAAATGGAGGCTCTAGACCCTTCCAGAGCCGAGATATTGGACGTCAAAGTTTTGACCCGAAAAAAAACATAAGGGGTAACACTGTTGTTTTTGGCCGAAATTTTGACCCCCTCCGATCTTCTTGAAACTCTGGATTCTGACAGAGGGCCACGAGACTTCGACCAGCGCGCAAAAATGGAGGCTCTAGACCCTTCCAGAGCCGAGATATCGGATGTCAAAGTTTTGACCTGAAAAAAAAACATAAGGGGTAACACTGTCGTTTTTGGCCGAAATTTTGACCCCCTCCGATCTTCTTGAAACTCTGGATTCTGACAGAGGGCCACAAGACTTCGACCAGCGCGCAAAAATGGAGGCTCTAGACCCTTCCAGAGCCGAGATATCGGATGTCAAAGTTTTGACCTGAAAAAAAAACATAAGGGGTAACACTGTCGTTTTTGGCCGAAATTTTGACCCCCTCCGATCTTCTTGAAACTCTGGATTCTGACAGAGGGCCACGAGACTTCGACCAGCGCGCAAAAATGGAGGCTCTAGACCCTTCCAGAGCCGAGACATCGGACGTCAAAGTTTTGACCTGAAAAAAAAAATAAGGGGTAACACTGTTGTTTTTGGCCGAAATTTTGACCCCCTCCGATCTTCTTGAAACTCTGGATTCTGACAGAGGGCTACGAGACTTCGACCAGCGCGCAAAAATGGAGGCTCTAGACCCCTCCAGAGCCGAGATATCGGATGTCAAAGTTTTGACCTGAAAAAAAAACATAAGGGGTAACACTGTCGTTTTTGGCCGAAATTTTGACCCCCTCCGATCTTCTTGAAACTCTGGATTCTGACAGAGGGCCACGAGACTTCGACCAGCGCGCAAAAATGGAGGCTCTAGACCCTTCCAGAGCCGAGATATCGGATGTCAAAGTTTTGACCTGAAAAAAAAACATAAGGGGTAACACTGTCGTTTTTGGCCGAAATTTTGACCCCCTCCGATCTTCTTGAAACTCTGGATTCTGACAGAGGGCCACGAGACTTCGACCAGCGCGCAAAAATGGAGGCTCTAGACCCTTCCAAAGCCGAGATATCGGATGTCAAAGTTTTGACCTGAAAAAAAAACATAAGGGGTAACACTATCGTTTTTGGCCGAAATTTTGACCCCCTCCGATCTTCTTGAAACTCTGGATTCTGACAGAGGGCCACAAGACTTCGACCAGCGCGCAAAAATGGAGGCTCTAGACCCTTCCAGAGCCGAGATATCGGATGTCAAAGTTTTGACCTGAAAAAAAAACATAAGGGGTAACACTGTCGTTTTTGGCCTAAATTTTGACCCCCTCCGATCTTCTTGAAACTCTGGATTCTGACAGAGGGCCACGAGACTTCGACCAGCGCGCAAAAATGGAGGCTCTAGACCCTTCCAGAGCCGAGATATCGGATGTCAAAGTTTTGACCTGAAAAAAAAAACATAAGGGGTAACACTGTCGTTTTTGGCCGAAATTTTGACCCCCTCCGATCTTCTTGAAACTCTGGATTCTGACAGAGGGCCACGAGACTTCGACCAGCGCGCAAAAATGGAGGCTCTAGACCCTTCCAGAGCCGAGATATCGGATGTCAAAGTTTTGACCTGAAAAAAAAACATAAGGGGTAACACTGTCGTTTTTGGCCGAAATTTTGACCCCCTCCGATCTTCTTGAAACTGTGGATTCTGACAGAGGGCCACGAGACTTCGACCAGCGCGCAAAAATGGAGGCTCTAGACCCTTCCAGAGCCGAGATATCGGACGTCAAAGTTTTGACCCGAAAAAAAAACATAAGGGGTAACACTGTTGTTTTTGGCCGAAATTTTGACCCCCTCCGATCTTCTTGAAACTCTGGATTCTGACAGAGGGCCACGAGACTTCGACCAGCGCGCAAAAATGGAGGCTCTAGACCCTTCCAGAGCCGAGATATCGGATGTCAAAGTTTTGACCTGAAAAAAAAAACATAAGGGGTAACACTGTCGTTTTTGGCCGAAATTTTGACCCCCTCCGATCTTCTCGAAACTCTGGATTCTGACAGAGGGCCACAAGACTTCGACCAGCGCGCAAAAATGGAGGCTCTAGACCCTTCCAGAGCCGAGATATCGGATGTCAAAGTTTTGACCTGAAAAAAAAACATAAGGGGTAACACTGTCGTTTTTGGCCGAAATTTTGACCCCCTCCGATCTTCTTGAAACTGTGGATTCTGACAGAGGGCCACGAGACTTCGACCAGCGCGCAAAAATGGAGGCTCTAGACCCTTCCAGAGCCGAGATATCGGACGTCAAAGTTTTGACCCGAAAAAAAAACATAAGGGGTAACACTGTTGTTTTTGGCCGAAATTTTGACCCCCTCCGATCTTCTTGAAACTCTGGATTCTGACAGAGGGCCACGAGACTTCGATCAGCGCGCAAAAATGGAGGCTCTAGACCCTTCCAGAGCCGAGATATCGGATGTCAAAGTTTTGACCTGAAAAAAAAAACATAAGGGGTAACACTGTCGTTTTTGGCCGAAATTTTGACCCCCTCCGATCTTCTTGAAACTCTGGATTCTGACAGAGGGCCACGAGACTTCGACCAGCGCGCAAAAATGGAGGCTCTAGACCCTTCCAGAGCCGAGATATCGGATGTCAAAGTTTTGACCTGAAAAAAAACATAAGAGGTAACACTGTCGTTTTTGGCCGAAATTTTGACCCCCTCCGATCTTCTTGAAACTCTGGATTCTGACAGAGGGCCACGAGACTTCGACCAGCGCGCAAAAATGGAGGCTCTAGACCCTTCCAGAGCAGAGATATCGGATGTCAAAGTTTTGACCTGAAAAAAAAACATAAGGGGTAACACTGTCGTTTTTGGCCGAAATTTTGACCCCCTCCGATCTTCTTGAAACTCTGGATTCTGACAGAGGGCCACGAGACTTCGACCAGCGCGCAAAAATGGAGGCTCTATACCCTTCCAGAGCCGAGATATCGGACGTCAAAGTTTTGACCTGAAAAAAAAAACATAAGGGGTAACACTGTCGTTTTTGGCCGAAATTTTGACCCCCTCCGATCTTCTTGAAACTCTGGATTCTGACAGAGGGCTACGAGACTTCGACCAGCGCGCAAAAATGGAGGCTCTAGACCCTTCCAGAGCCGAGATATCGGATGTCAAAGTTTTGACCTGAAAAAAAAAACATAAGGGGTAACACTGTCGTTTTTGGCCGAAATTTTGACCCCCTCCGATCTTCTTGAAACTCTGGATTCTGACAGAGGGCCACGAGACTTCGACCAGCGCGCAAAAATGGAGGCTCTAGACCCTTCCAGAGCCGAGATATCGGATGTCAAAGTTTTGACCTGAAAAAAAAACATAAGGGGTAACACTGTCGTTTTTGGCCGAAATTTTGACCCCCTCCGATCTTCTTGAAACTCTGGATTCTGACAGAGGGCTACGAGACTTCGACCAGCGTGCAAAAATGGAGGCTCTAGACCCTTCCAGAGCCGAGATATCGGATGTCAAAGTTTTGACCTGAAAAAAAAACATAAGGGGTAACACTGTCGTTTTTGGCCGAAATTTTGACCCCCTCCGATCTTCTTGAAACTCTGGATTCTGACAGAGGGCCACGAGACTTCGACCAGCGCGCAAAAATGGAGGCTCTAGACCCTTCCAGAGCCGAGATATCGGATGTCAAAGTTTTGACCTGAAAAAAAAACATAAGGGGTAACACTGTCGTTTTTGGCCGAAATTTTGACCCCCTCCGATCTTCTTGAAACTCTGGATTCTGACAGAGGGCCACGACACTTCGACCAGCGCGCAAAAATGGAGGCTCTATACCCTTCCAGAGCCGAGATATCGGATGTCAAAGTTTTGAACTGAAAAAAAAACATAAGGGGTAACACTGTCGTTTTTGGCTGAAATTTTGACCCCCTCCGATCTTCTTGAAACTGTGGATTCTGACAGAGGGCCACGAGACTTCGACCAGCGCGCAAAAATGGAGGCTCTAGACCCTTCCAGAGCCGAGATATCGGATGTCAAAGTTTTGACCTGAAAAAAAACATAAGGGGTAACACTGTCGTTTTTGGCCGAAATTTTGACCCCCTCCGATCTTCTTGAAACTCTGGATTCTGACAGAGGGCCACGAGACTTCGACCAGCACGCAAAAATGGAGGCTCTAGACCCTTCCAGAGCCGAGATATCGGATGTCAAAGTTTTGACCTGAAAAAAAAACATAAGGGGTAACACTGTCGTTTTTGGCCGAAATTTTGACCCCCTCCGATCTTCTTGAAACTCTGGATTCTGACAGAGGGCCATGAGACTTCGACCAGCGCGCAAAAATGGAGGCTCTAGACCCTTCCAGAGCCGAGATATCGGATGTCAAAGTTTTGAACTGAAAAAAAAACATAAGGGGTAACACTGTCGTTTTTGGCCGAAATTTTGACCCCCTCCGATCTTCTTGAAACTGTGGATTCTGACAGAGGGCCACGAGACTTCGACCAGCGCGCAAAAATGGAGGCTCTAGACCCTTCCAGAGCCGAGATATCGGACGTCAAAGTTTTGACCCGAAAAAAAAAACATAAGGGGTAACACTGTTGTTTTTGGCCGAAATTTTGACCCCCTCCGATCTTCTTGAAACTCTGGATTCTGACAGAGGGCCACGAGACTTCGACCAGCGCGCAAAAATGGAGGCTCTAGACCCCTCCAGAGCCGAGATATCGGATGTCAAAGTTTTGACCTGAAAAAAAAACATAAGGGGTAACACTGTCGTTTTTGGCCGAAATTTTGACCCCCTCCGATCTTCTTGAAACTCTGGATTCTGACAGAGGGCCACGAGACTTCGACCAGCGCGCAAAAATGGAGGCTCTAGACCCTTCCAGAGCCGAGATATCGGATGTCAAAGTTTTGACCTGAAAAAAAAAAACATAAGGGGTAACACTGTCGTTTTTGGCCGAAATTTTGACCCCCTCCGATCTTCTTGAAACTCTGGATTCTGACAGAGGGCCACGAGACTTCGACCAGCGCGCAAAAATGGAGGCTCTAGACCCTTCCAGAGCCGAGATATCGGATGTCAAAGTTTTGACCTGAAAAAAAAACATAAGGGGTAACACTGTCGTTTTTGGCCGAAATTTTGACCCCCTCCGATCTTCTTGAAACTCTGGATTCTGACAGAGGGCCACGAGACTTCGACCAGCGCGCAAAAATGGAGGCTCTAGACCCTTCCAGAGCCGAGATATCGGATGTCAAAGTTTTGACCTGAAAAAAAAACATAAGGGGTAACACTGTCGTTTTTGGCCGAAATTTTGACCCCCTCCGATCTTCTTGAAACTGTGGATTCTGACAGAGGGCCACGAGACTTCGACCAGCGCGCAAAAATGGAGGCTCTAGACCCTTCCAGAGCCGAGATATCGGATGTCAAAGTTTTGACCTGAAAAAAAAACATAAGGGGTAACACTGTCGTTTTTGGCCGAAATTTTGACCCCCTCCGATCTTCTTGAAACTCTGGATTCTGACAGAGGGCCACAAGACTTCGACCAGCGCGCAAAAATGGAGGCTCTAGACCCTTCCAGAGCCGAGATATCGGATGTCAAAGTTTTGACCTGAAAAAAAAACATAAGGGGTAACACTGTCGTTTTTGGCCGAAATTTTGACCCCCTCCGATCTTCTTGAAACTCTGGATTCTGACAGAGGGCCACGAGACTTCGACCAGCGCGCAAAAATGGAGGCTCTAGACCCTTCCAGAGCCGAGATATCGGATGTCAAAGTTTTGACCTGAAAAAAAAACATAAGGGGTAACACTGTCGTTTTTGGCCGAAATTTTGACCCCCTCCGATCTTCTTGAAACTGTGGATTCTGACAGAGGGCCACGAGACTTCGACCAGCGCGCAAAAATGGAGGCTCTAGACCCTTCCAGAGCCGAGATATCGGACGTCAAAGTTTTGACCCGAAAAAAAAACATAAGGGGTAACACTGTTGTTTTTGGCCGAAATTTTGACCCCCTCCGATCTTCTTGAAACTCTGGATTCTGACAGAGGGCCACGAGACTTCGACCAGCGCGCAAAAATGGAGGCTCTAGACCCTTCCAGAGCCGAGATATCGGATGTCAAAGTTTTGACCTGAAAAAAAAACATAAGGGGTAACACTGTCGTTTTTGGCCGAAATTTTGACCCCCTCCGATCTTCTCGAAACTCTGGATTCTGACAGAGGGCCACAAGACTTCGACCAGCGGGCAAAAATGGAGGCTCTAGACCCTTCCAGAGCCGAGATATCGGATGTCAAAGTTTTGACCTGAAAAAAAAACATAAGGGGTAACACTGTCGTTTTTGGCCGAAATTTTGACCCCCTCCGATCTTCTTGAAACTCTGGATTCTGACAGAGGGCCACGAGACTTCGACCAGCGCGCAAAAATGGAGGCTCTAGACCCTTCCAGAGCCGAGATATCGGATGTCAAAGTTTTGACCTGAAAAAAAAAAACATAAGGGGTAACACTGTCGTTTTTGGCCGAAATTTTGACCCCCTCCGATCTTCTTGAAACTCTGGATTCTGACAGAGGGCCACGAGACTTCGACCAGCGCGCAAAAATGGAGGCTCTAGACCCTTCCAGAGCCGAGATATCGGATGTCAAAGTTTTGACCTGAAAAAAAAACATAAGGGGTAACACTGTCGTTTTTGGCCGAAATTTTGACCCCCTCCGATCTTCTTGAAACTCTGGATTCTGACAGAGGGCCACGAGACTTCGACCAGCGCGCAAAAATGGAGGCTCTAGACCCTTCCAGAGCCGAGATATCGGATGTCAAAGTTTTGACCTGAAAAAAAAAACATAAGGGGTAACACTGTCGTTTTTGGCCGAAATTTTGACCCCCTCCGATCTTCTTGAAACTGTGGATTCTGACAGAGGGCCACGAGACTTCGACCAGCGCGCAAAAATGGAGGCTCTAGACCCTTCCAGAGCCGAGATATCGGATGTCAAAGTTTTGACCTGAAAAAAAAACATAAGGGGTAACACTGTCGTTTTTGGCCGAAATTTTGACCCCCTCCGATCTTCTTGAAACTCTGGATTCTGACAGAGGGCCACAAGACTTCGACCAGCGCGCAAAAATGGAGGCTCTAGACCCTTCCAGAGCCGAGATATCGGATGTCAAAGTTTTGACCTGAAAAAAAAACATAAGGGGTAACACTGTCGTTTTTGGCCGAAATTTTGACCCCCTCCGATCTTCTTGAAACTCTGGATTCTGACAGAGGGCCACGAGACTTCGACCAGCGCGCAAAAATGGAGGCTCTAGACCCTTCCAGAGCCGAGATATCGGATGTCAAAGTTTTGACCTGAAAAAAAAACATAAGGGGTAACACTGTCGTTTTTGGCCGAAATTTTGACCCCCTCCGATCTTCTTGAAACTGTGGATTCTGACAGAGGGCCACGAGACTTCGACCAGCGCGCAAAAATGGAGGCTCTAGACCCTTCCAGAGCCGAGATATCGGACGTCAAAGTTTTGACCCGAAAAAAAAACATAAGGGGTAACACTGTTGTTTTTGGCCGAAATTTTGACCCCCTCCGATCTTCTTGAAACTCTGGATTCTGACAGAGGGCCACGAGACTTCGACCAGCGCGCAAAAATGGAGGCTCTAGACCCTTCCAGAGCCGAGATATCGGATGTCAAAGTTTTGACCTGAAAAAAAAACATAAGGGGTAACACTGTCGTTTTTGGCCGAAATTTTGACCCCCTCCGATCTTCTCGAAACTCTGGATTCTGACAGAGGGCCACAAGACTTCGACCAGCGCGCAAAAATGGAGGCTCTAGACCCTTCCAGAGCCGAGATATCGGATGTCAAAGTTTTGACCTGAAAAAAAAACATAAGGGGTAACACTGTCGTTTTTGGCCGAAATTTTGACCCCCTCCGATCTTCTTGAAACTGTGGATTCTGACAGAGGGCCACGAAACTTCGACCAGCGCGCAAAAATGGAGGCTCTAGACCCTTCCAGAGCCGAGATATCGGACGTCAAAGTTTTGACCCGAAAAAAAAACATAAGGGGTAACACTGTTGTTTTTGGCCGAAATTTTGACCCCCTCCGATCTTCTTGAAACTCTGGATTCTGACAGAGGGCCACGAGACTTCGACCAGCGCGCAAAAATGGAGGCTCTAGACCCTTCCAGAGCCGAGATATCGGATGTCAAAGTTTTGACCTGAAAAAAAAAACATAAGGGGTAACACTGTCGTTTTTGGCCGAAATTTTGACCCCCTCCGATCTTCTTGAAACTCTGGATTCTGACAGAGGGCCACGAGACTTCGACCAGCGCGCAAAAATGGAGGCTCTAGACCCTTCCAGAGCCGAGATATCGGATGTCAAAGTTTTGACCTGAAAAAAAACATAAGAGGTAACACTGTCGTTTTTGGCCGAAATTTTGACCCCCTCCAATCTTCTTGAAACTCTGGATTCTGACAGAGGGCCACGAGACTTCGACCAGCGCGCAAAAATGGAGGCTCTAGACCCTTCCAGAGCCGAGATATCGGATGTCAAAGTTTTGACCTGAAAAAAAAACATAAGGGGTAACACTGTCGTTTTTGGCCGAAATTTTGACCCCCTCCGATCTTCTTGAAACTCTGGATTCTGACAGAGGGCCATGAGACTTCGACCAGCGCGCAAAAATGGAGGCTCTATACCCTTCCAGAGCCGAGATATCGGACGTCAAAGTTTTGACCTGAAAAAAAAACATAAGGGGTAACACTGTCGTTTTTGGCCGAAATTTTGACCCCCTCCGATCTTCTTGAAACTCTGGATTCTGACAGAGGGCTACGAGACTTCGACCAGCGCGCAAAAATGGAGGCTCTAGACCCTTCCAGAGCCGAGATATCGGATGTCAAAGTTTTGACCTGAAAAAAAAAACATAAGGGGTAACACTGTCGTTTTTGGCCGAAATTTTGACCCCCTCCGATCTTCTTGAAACTCTGGATTCTGACAGAGGGCCACGAGACTTCGACCAGCGCGCAAAAATGGAGGCTCTAGACCCTTCCAGAGCCGAGATATCGGATGTCAAAGTTTTGACCTGAAAAAAAAAACATAAGGGGTAACACTGTCGTTTTTGGCCGAAATTTTGACCCCCTCCGATCTTCTTGAAACTCTGGATTCTGACAGAGGGCCACGAGACTTCGACCAGCGCGCAAAAATGGAGGCTCTAGACCCTTCCAGAGCCGAGATATCGGATGTCAAAGTTTTGAACTGAAAAAAAAACATAAGGGGTAACAATGTCGTTTTTGGCTGAAATTTTGACCCCCTCCGATCTTCTTGAAACTGTGGATTCTGACAGAGGGCCACGAGACTTCGACCAGCGCGCAAAAATGGAGGCTCTAGACCCTTCCAGAGCCGAGATATCGGATGTCAAAGTTTTGACCTGAAAAAAAAACATAAGGGGTAACACTGTCGTTTTTGGCCGAAATTTTGACCCCCTCCGATCTTCTTGAAACTCTGGATTCTGACAGAGGGCCACAAGACTTCGACCAGCGCGCAAAAATGGAGGCTCTAGACCCTTCCAGAGCCGAGATATCGGATGTCAAAGTTTTGACCTGAAAAAAAAACATAAGGGGTAACACTGTCATTTTTGGCCGAAATTTTGACCCCCTCCGATCTTCTTGAAACTGTGGATTCTGACAGAGGGCCACGAGACTTCGACCAGCGCGCAAAAATGGAGGCTCTAGACCCTTCCAGAGCCGAGATATCGGACGTCAAAGTTTTGACCCGAAAAAAAAAACATAAGGGGTAACACTGTTGTTTTTGGCCGAAATTTTGACCCCCTCCGATCTTCTTGAAACTCTGGATTCTGACAGAGGGCCACAAGACTTCGACCAGCGCGCAAAAATGGAGGCTCTAGACCCTTCCAGAGCCGAGATATCGGATGTCAAAGTTTTGACCTGAAAAAAAAACATAAGGGGTAACACTGTCGTTTTTGGCCGAAATTTTGACCCCCTCCGATCTTCTTGAAACTCTGGATTCTGACAGAGGGCCACGAGACTTCGACCAGCGCGCAAAAATGGAGGCTCTATACCCTTCCAGAGCCGAGATATCGGACGTCAAAGTTTTGACCTGAAAAAAAAACATAAGGGGTAACACTGTTGTTTTTGGCCGAAATTTTGACCCCCTCCGATCTTCTTGAAACTCTGGATTCTGACAGAGGGCTACGAGAATTCGACCAGCGCGCAAAAATGGAGGCTCTAGACCCTTCCAGAGCCGAGATATCGGATGTCAAAGTTTTGACCTGAAAAAAAAACATAAGGGGTAACACTGTCGTTTTTGGCCGAAATTTTGACCCCCTCCGATCTTCTTGAAACTCTGGATTCTGACAGAGGGCCACGAGACTTCGACCAGCGTGCAAAAATGGAGGCTCTAGACCCTTCCAGAGCCGAGATATCGGATGTCAAAGTTTTGACCTGAAAAAAAAAACATAAGGGGTAACACTGTCGTTTTTGGCCGAAATTTTGACCCCCTCCGATCTTCTTGAAACTCTGGATTCTGACAGAGGGCCACGAGACTTCGACCAGCGCGCAAAAATGGAGGCTCTAGACCCTTCCAGAGCCGAGATATCGGATGTCAAAGTTTTGAACTGAAAAAAAAAACATAAGGGGTAACACTGTCGTTTTTGGCCGAAATTTTGACCCCCTCCGATCTTCTTGAAACTGTGGATTCTGACAGAGGGCCACGAGACTTCGACCAGCGCGCAAAAATGTAGGCTCTAGACCCTTCCAGAGCCGAGATATCGGATGTCAAAGTTTTGACCTGAAAAAAAAACATAAGGGGTAACACTGTCGTTTTTGGCCGAAATTTTGACCCACTCCGATCTTCTTGAAACTCTGGATTCTGACAGAGGGCTACGAGACTTCGACCAGCGCGCAAAAATGGAGGCTCTAGACCCTTCCAGAGCCGAGATATCGGATGTCAAAGTTTTGACCTGAAAAAAAAACATAAGGGGTAACACTGTCGTTTTTGGCCGAAATTTTGACCCCCTCCGATCTTCTTGAAACTCTGGATTCTGACAGAGGGCCACGAGACTTCGACCAGCGCGCAAAAATGGAGGCTCTAGACCCTTCCAGAGCCGAGATATCGGATGTCAAAGTTTTGACCTGAAAAAAAAACATAAGGGGTAACACTGTCGTTTTTGGCCGAAATTTTGACCCCCTCCGATCTTCTTGAAACTCTGGATTCTGACAGAGGGCCACGAGACTTCGACCAGCGCGCAAAAATGGAGGCTCTAGACCCTTCCAGAGCCGAGATATCGGATGTCAAAGTTTTGAACTGAAAAAAAAACATAAGGGGTAACACTGTCGTTTTTGGCCGAAATTTTGACCCCCTCCGATCTTCTTGAAACTGTGGATTCTGACAGAGGGCCACGAGACTTCGACCAGCGCGCAAAAATGGAGGCTCTAGACCCTTCCAGAGCCGAGATATTGGACGTCAAAGTTTTGACCCGAAAAAAAAACATAAGGGGTAACACTGTCGTTTTTGGCCGAAATTTTGACCCCCTCCGATCTTCTTGAAACTCTGGATTCTGACAGAGGGCCACAAGACTTCGACCAGCGCGCAAAAATGGAGGCTCTAGACCCTTCCAGAGCCGAGATATCGGATGTCAAAGTTTTGACCTGAAAAAAAAAACATAAGGGGTAACACTGTCGTTTTTGGCCGAAATTTTGACCCCCTCCGATCTTCTTGAAACTCTGGATTCTGACAGAGGGCCACGAGACTTCGACCAGCGCGCAAAAATGGAGGCTCTAGACCCTTCCAGAGCCGAGATATCGGATGTCAAAGTTTTGAACTGAAAAAAAAACATAAGGGGTAACACTGTCGTTTTTGGCCGAAATTTTGACCCCCTCCGATCTTCTTGAAACTCTGGATTCTGACAGAGGGCCACGAGACTTCGACCAGCGCGCAAAAATGGAGGCTCTAGACCCTTCCAGAGCCGAGATATCGGATGTCAAAGTTTTGACCTGAAAAAAAAAACATAAGGGGTAACACTGTCGTTTTTGGCCGAAATTTTGACCCCCTCCGATCTTCTTGAAACTCTGGATTCTGACAGAGGGCCACGAGACTTCGACCAGCGCGCAAAAATGGAGGCTCTAGACCCTTCCAGAGCCGAGATATCGGATGTCAAAGTTTTGACCTGAAAAAAAAACATATGGGAGAGTGGGGTGATTTGTGCCAGGGGGGAAGTAGTTCCACCCCTTGTTTTTGGAAAACCATAGAAGAAATTGGTCATGTGACCATATAATTTTGACAAGCCATCCATTTTACTCATCCACCAAAGAAGAGAGACACATGGCATGAGATTTAAGCACATTTTAGCTAAAAAAACTGTTTTTTCCCTTTCAAAGTAAAATTTCTATGATTAAGGTTTTTTGATTGTAGTGTCTGAACAATTATAGACAAGTTTGAAAACTTTTCACACATGTTTTAGTGCTTTAGCAGGCTACACAATTAGTCTATTGAGTTAGCATGATGTTAGCTCTTAACTGCTAGATAATGCTAGTTTTTCAAACATGTAGGTCTGGGGTGATTTGTGCCAAAGGGCCTGGGTTAAGTTGTGCCGGTGGCACAACTCACCCCCACTTATCTTTATTTTCAACTTATTATTAATTTGTAATTGTACATTGTATTCTTACATTATAGCACTTAAACTATGTGACATTCTTAATTTTAGACCAAAACCCATCATGCCACGCACTTATAAACGGAAGACAGACAGGGCTTCAACTCCTCTTGTGGAGTTGGACAGAGCAGTGAAAGAGGTGCAACAGGGAAAGACCATACGTCAGGTGGCAAGGGATATGAAGATCTGCAGGATGACCTTGAAATGATTCATGAAGAAGAAAAAGATAGGAGAAGTAACAAAGACAGGGTATAAGAGAACAGGACTTGCCAACCAAGTCTTCAAAGAATACATGGAGACAGAGCTGGCAGACCATATGAAGGCACTTGCAGCAATGTTTCACGGCATAAGTGCCATGAAATGATGTGAGCTGGCTTTTGAGTATGCACAAAGAAATGGCATTAATAGCCATTTTAATAGCTATTAATAGCCCAGCCAGCTGGATCAGAGAGAAAAAAACAGGTTAGGCTGAGAGTGCTTTTTTAAGGAAAAGTTATAGGGAACATTGATATATTTATGTTATCACCATGAACATTCTTCAGAGAAGCAAAATTGAAGTGAGGAGATGGGCATGCCTCATCAGTGTTTGACTAACTGCCATTTGTTTAATTTAGCTAAAACTGATTTCAGTTTTGAATGTGCACTATGTTATGCTATGCTTGCACTAAGTTTTTAAGTGGCCCAAGTTACAATAGAATGTTTAAAAATTATAGCCCAGTCACTTTATTCGTATATGTTACATAATTGACAGACAGCGTGCTATGTATGTCAACAGTTCTATGTAGCATATGTTTTAGTTTTCTCAAAAACTACAAAATCTGGCTTATTCCAACAGTTTAATAGGGTGTCAATATCTAAATAAACCTTCATTTAGTAATTTTGTATTAAGTTTGTCTTTCTTTCAATATAGCATTACAGTTCATAACATTAAAATGTTCTGTTTTACTTCAGAAATCACTGGCACAATTTACCCCGACGTATTCCCCCCAAAGTCACAACTTACCCCGCACCAGGGGCAAGTTGTGCCACGAGACCACTTTTTTTCCAAAAGCTATATTTCTGAAACAATTTATCTCAGATCCAAAGTCTTTGTTCTCAGGGATGCACCACATCCTGAAATATATGTACATCCATCATTTGAAGGCATTACTGCCATGGCCTCACTTTAAAGTCACTTTGAGTAAAAACTGGCACAACTCACCCCACTTTCCCCTAAGGGGTAACACTGTCGTTTTTGGCCGAAATTTTGACCCCCTCCGATCTTCTTGAAACTCTGGATTCTGACAGAGGGCTACGAGACTTCGACCAGCGCGCAAAAATGGAGGCTCTAGACCCTTCCAGAGCCGAGATATCGGATGTCAAAGTTTTGACCTGAAAAAAAAAACATAAGGGGTAACACTGTCGTTTTTGGCCGAAATTTTGACCCCCTCCGATCTTCTTGAAACTCTGGATTCTGACAGAGGGCCACGAGACTTCGACCAGCGCGCAAAAATGGAGGCTCTAGACCCTTCCAGAGCCGAGATATCGGACGTCAAAGTTTTGAACTGAAAAAAAAACATAAGGGGTAACACTGTTGTTTTTGGCCAAAATTTTGACCCCCTCCGATCTTCTTGAAACTCTGGATTCTGACAGAGGGCCACGAGACTTCGACCAGCGCGCAAAAATGGAGGCTCTAGACCCTTCCAGAGCCGAGATATCGGATGTCAAAGTTTTGACCTGAAAAAAAAAACATAAGGGGTAACACTGTCGTTTTTGGCCGAAATTTTGACCCCCTCCGATCTTCTTGAAACTCTGGATTCTGACAGAGGGCCACGAGACTTCGACCAGCGCGCAAAAATGGAGGCTCTAGACCCTTCCAGAGCCGAGATATCGGATGTCAAAGTTTTGACCTGAAAAAAAAACATAAGGGGTAACACTGTCGTTTTTGGCCGAAATTTTGACCCCCTCCGATCTTCTTGAAACTCTGGATTCTGACAGAGGGCCACGAGACTTCGACCAGCGCGCAAAAATGGAGGCTCTATACCCTTCCAGAGCCGAGATATCGGACGTCAAAGTTTTGACCTGAAAAAAAAACATAAGGGGTAACACTGTCGTTTTTGGCCGAAATTTTGACCCCCTCCGATCTTCTTGAAACTCTGGATTCTGACAGAGGGCCACGAGACTTCGACCAGCGCGCAAAAATGGAGGCTCTAGACCCTTCCAGAGCCGAGATATCGGATGTCAAAGTTTTGACCTGAAAAAAAAACATAAGGGGTAACACTGTCGTTTTTGGCCGAAATTTTGACCCCCTCCGATCTTCTTGAAACTCTGGATTCTGACAGAGGGCCACGAGACTTCGACCAGCGCGCAAAAATGGAGGCTCTATACCCTTCCAGAGCCGAGATATCGGACGTCAAAGTTTTGACCTGAAAAAAAAACACTGTTGTTTTTGGCCGAAATTTTGACCCCCTCCGATCTTCTTGAAACTCTGGATTCTGACAGAGGGCTACGAGACTTCGACCAGCGCGCAAAAATGGAGGCTCTAGACCCTTCCAGAGCCGAGATATCGGATGTCAAAGTTTTGACCTGAAAAAAAAACATAAGGGGTAACACTGTCGTTTTTGGCCAAAATTTTGACCCCCTCCGATCTTCTTGAAACTCTGGATTCTGACAGAGGGCCACGAGACTTCGACCAGCGTGCAAAAATGGAGGCTCTAGACCCTTCCAGAGCCGAGATATCGGATGTCAAAGTTTTGACCTGAAAAAAAAACATAAGGGGTAACACTGTCGTTTTTGGCCGAAATTTTGACCCCCTCCGATCTTCTTGAAACTCTGGATTCTGACAGAGGGCCACGAGACTTCGACCAGCGCGCAAAAATGGAGGCTCTAGACCCTTCCAGAGCCGAGATATCGGATGTCAAAGTTTTGAACTGAAAAAAAAAACATAAGGGGTAACACTGTCGTTTTTGGCCGAAATTTTGACCCCCTCCGATCTTCTTGAAACTGTGGATTCTGACAGAGGGCCACGAGACTTCGACCAGCGCGCAAAAATGTAGGCTCTAGACCCTTCCAGAGCCGAGATATCGGATGTCAAAGTTTTGACCTGAAAAAAAAACATAAGGGGTAACACTGTCGTTTTTGGCCGAAATTTTGACCCACTCCGATCTTCTTGAAACTCTGGATTCTGACAGAGGGCTACGAGACTTCGACCAGCGCGCAAAAATGGAGGCTCTAGACCCTTCCAGAGCCGAGATATCGGATGTCAAAGTTTTGACCTGAAAAAAAAACATAAGGGGTAACACTGTCGTTTTTGGCCGAAATTTTGACCCCCTCCGATCTTCTTGAAACTCTGGATTCTGACAGAGGGCCACGAGACTTCGACCAGCGCGCAAAAATGGAGGCTCTAGACCCTTCCAGAGCCGAGATATCGGATGTCAAAGTTTTGACCTGAAAAAAAAACATAAGGGGTAACACTGTCGTTTTTGGCCGAAATTTTGACCCCCTCCGATCTTCTTGAAACTGTGGATTCTGACAGAGGGCCACGATACTTCGACCAGCGCGCAAAAATGGAGGCTCTAGACCCTTCCAGAGCCGAGATATTGGACGTCAAAGTTTTGACCCGAAAAAAAAACATAAGGGGTAACACTGTCGTTTTTGGCCGAAATTTTGACCCCCTCCGATCTTCTTGAAACTCTGGATTCTGACAGAGGGCCACAAGACTTCGACCAGCGCGCAAAAATGGAGGCTCTAGACCCTTCCAGAGCCGAGATATCGGATGTCAAAGTTTTGACCTGAAAAAAAAAAACATAAGGGGTAACACTGTCGTTTTTGGCCGAAATTTTGACCCCCTCCGATCTTCTTGAAACTCTGGATTCTGACAGAGGGCCACGAGACTTCGACCAGCGCGCAAAAATGGAGGCTCTAGACCCTTCCAGAGCCGAGATATCGGATGTCAAAGTTTTGAACTGAAAAAAAAACATAAGGGGTAACACTGTCGTTTTTGGCCGAAATTTTGACCCCCTCCGATCTTCTTGAAACTCTGGATTCTGACAGAGGGCCACAAGACTTCGACCAGCGCGCAAAAATGGAGGCTCTAGACCCTTCCAGAGCCGAGATATCGGATGTCAAAGTTTTGACCTGAAAAAAAAACATAAGGGGTAACACTGTCGTTTTTGGCCGAAATTTTGACCCCCTCCGATCTTCTTGAAACTGTGGATTCTGACAGAGGGCCACGAGACTTCGACCAGCGCGCAAAAATGGAGGCTCTAGACCCTTCCAGAGCCGAGATATCGGACGTCAAAGTTTTGACCCGAAAAAAAAAACATAAGGGGTAACACTGTTGTTTTTGGCCGAAATTTTGACCCCCTCCGATCTTCTTGAAACTCTGGATTCTGACAGAGGGCCACGAGACTTCGACCAGCGCGCAAAAATGGAGGCTCTAGACCCTTCCAGAGCCGAGATATCGGATGTCAAAGTTTTGACCTGAAAAGAAAAACATAAGGGGTAACACTGTCGTTTTTGGCCGAAATTTTGACCCCCTCCGATCTTCTTGAAACTCTGGATTCTGACAGAGGGCCACGAGACTTCGACCAGCGCGCAAAAATGGAGGCTCTAGACCCTTCCAGAGCCGAGATATCGGATGTCAAAGTTTTGAACTGAAAAAAAAACATAAGGGGTAACACTGTCGTTTTTGGCCGAAATTTTGACCCCCTCCGATCTTCTTGAAACTCTGGATTCTGACAGAGGGCCACGAGACTTCGACCAGCGCGCAAAAATGGAGGCTCTAGACCCTTCCAGAGCCGAGATATCGGATGTCAAAGTTTTGAACTGAAAAAAAAACATAAGGGGTAACACTGTCGTTTTTGGCCGAAATTTTGACCCCCTCCGATCTTCTTGAAACTCTGGATTCTGACAGAGGGCCACGAGACTTCGACCAGCGCGCAAAAATGGAGGCTCTAGACCCTTCCAGAGCCGAGATATCGGATGTCAAAGTTTTGACCTGAAAAAAAAACATAAGGGGTAACACTGTCGTTTTTGGCTGAAATTTTGACCCCCTCCGATCTTCTTGAAACTCTGGATTCTGACAGAGGGCCACGAGACTTCGACCAGCGCGCAAAAATGGAGGCTCTAGACCCTTCCAGAGCCGAGATATCGGATGTCAAAGTTTTGAACTGAAAAAAAAACATAAGGGGTAACACTGTCGTTTTTGGCCGAAATTTTGACCCCCTCCGATCTTCTTGAAACTGTGGATTCTGACAGAGGGCCACGAGACTTCAACCAGCGCGCAAAAATGGAGGCTCTAGACCCTTCCAGAGCCGAGATATCGGATGTCAAAGTTTTGACCTGAAAAAAAAACATAAGGGGTAACACTGTCGTTTTTGGCCGAAATTTTGACCCCCTCCGATCTTCTTGAAACTCTGGATTCTGACAGAGGGCTACGAGACTTCGACCAGCGCGCAAAAATGGAGGCTCTAGACCCTTCCAGAGCCGAGATATCGGATGTCAAAGTTTTGACCTGAAAAAAAAAACATAAGGGGTAACACTGTCGTTTTTGGCCGAAATTTTGACCCCCTCCGATCTTCTTGAAACTCTGGATTCTGACAGAGGGCCACGAGACTTCGACCAGCGCGCAAAAATGGAGGCTCTAGACCCTTCCAGAGCCGAGATATCGGATGTCAAAGTTTTGACCTGAAAAAAAAACATAAGGGGTAACACTGTCGTTTTTGGCCGAAATTTTGACCCCCTCCGATCTTCTTGAAACTCTGGATTCTGACAGAGGGCCACGAGACTTCGACCAGCGCGCAAAAATGGAGGCTCTAGACCCTTCCAGAGCCGAGATATCGGATGTCAAAGTTTTGAACTGAAAAAAAAAACATAAGGGGTAACACTGTCGTTTTTGGCCGAAATTTTGACCCCCTCCGATCTTCTTGAAACTCTGGATTCTGACAGAGGGCTACGAGACTTCGACCAGCGCGCAAAAATGGAGGCTCTAGACCCTTCCAGAGCCGAGATATCGGATGTCAAAGTTTTGACCTGAAAAAAAAACATAAGGGGTAACACTGTCGTTTTTGGCCGAAATTTTGACCCCCTCCGATCTTCTTGAAACTCTGGATTCTGACAGAGGGCCACGAGACTTCGACCAGCGCGCAAAAATGGAGGCTCTAGACCCTTCCAGAGCCGAGATATCGGATGTCAAAGTTTTGACCTGAAAAAAAAACATAAGGGGTAACACTGTCGTTTTTGGCCGAAATTTTGACCCCCTCCGATCTTCTTGAAACTGTGGATTCTGACAGAGGGCCACGAGACTTCGACCAGCGCGCAAAAATGGAGACTCTAGACCCTTCCAGAGCCGAATATTGGACGTCAAAGTTTTGACCCGAAAAAAAAACATAAGGGGTAACACTGTTGTTTTTGGCCGAAATTTTGACCCCCTCCGATCTTCTTGAAACTCTGGATTCTGACAGAGGGCCACGAGACTTCGACCAGCGCGCAAAAATGGAGGCTCTAGACCCTTCCAGAGCCGAGATATCGGATGTCAAAGTTTTGACCTGAAAAAAAAACATAAGGGGTAACACTGTCGTTTTTGGCCGAAATTTTGACCCCCTCCGATCTTCTTGAAACTCTGGATTCTGACAGAGGGCCACAAGACTTCGACCAGCGCGCAAAAATGGAGGCTCTAGACCCTTCCAGAGCCGAGATATCGGATGTCAAAGTTTTGACCTGAAAAAAAAAACATAAGGGGTAACACTGTCGTTTTTGGCCGAAATTTTGACCCCCTCCGATCTTCTTGAAACTCTGGATTCTGACAGAGGGCCACGAGACTTCGACCAGCGCGCAAAAATGGAGGCTCTAGACCCTTCCAGAGCCGAGATATCGGACGTCAAAGTTTTGACCTGAAAAAAAAACATAAGGGGTAACACTGTTGTTTTTGGCCGAAATTTTGACCCCCTCCGATCTTCTTGAAACTCTGGATTCTGACAGAGGGCCACGAGACTTCGACCAGCGCGCAAAAATGGAGGCTCTAGACCCTTCCAGAGCCGAGATATCGGACGTCAAAGTTTTGACCCGAAAAAAAAACATAAGGGGTAACACTGTCGTTTTTGGCCGAAATTTTGACCCCCTCCGATCTTCTTGAAACTGTGGATTCTGACAGAGGGCCACGATACTTCGACCAGCGCGCAAAAATGGAGGCTCTAGACCCTTCCAGAGCCGAGATATTGGACGTCAAAGTTTTGACCCGAAAAAAAAACATAAGGGGTAACACTGTCGTTTTTGGCCGAAATTTTGACCCCCTCCGATCTTCTTGAAACTCTGGATTCTGACAGAGGGCCACAAGACTTCGACCAGCGCGCAAAAATGGAGGCTCTAGACCCTTCCAGAGCCGAGATATCGGATGTCAAAGTTTTGACCTGAAAAAAAAAACATAAGGGGTAACACTGTCGTTTTTGGCCGAAATTTTGACCCCCTCCGATCTTCTTGAAACTCTGGATTCTGACAGAGGGCCACGAGACTTCGACCAGCGCGCAAAAATGGAGGCTCTAGACCCTTCCAGAGCCGAGATATCGGACGTCAAAGTTTTGACCTGAAAAAAAAACATAAGGGGTAACACTGTTGTTTTTGGCCGAAATTTTGACCCCCTCCGATCTTCTTGAAACTCTGGATTCTGACAGAGGGCCACGAGACTCCGACCAGCGCGCAAAAATGGAGGCTCTAGACCCTTCCAGAGCCGAGATATCGGATGTCAAAGTTTTGACCTGAAAAAAAAACATAAGGGGTAACACTGTCGTTTTTGGCCGAAATTTTGACCCCCTCCGATCTTCTTGAAACTCTGGATTCTGACAGAGGGCTACGAGACTTCGACCAGCGCGCAAAAATGGAGGCTCTAGACCCTTCCAGAGCCGAGATATCGGACGTCAAAGTTTTGACGTGAAAAAAAAACATAAGGGGTAACACTGTTGTTTTTGGCCGAAATTTTGACCCCCTCCGATCTTCTTGAAACTCTGGATTCTGACAGAGGGCTACGAGACTTCGACCAGCGCGCAAAAATGGAGGCTCTAGACCCTTCCAGAGCCGAGATATCGGATGTCAAAGTTTTGACCTGAAAAAAAAACATAAGGGGTAACACTGTCGTTTTTGGCCGAAATTTTGACCCCCTCCGATCTTCTTGAAACTCTGGATTCTGACAGAGGGCCACGAGACTTCGACCAGCGCGCAAAAATGGAGGCTCTAGACCCTTCCAGAGCCGAGATATCGGATGTCAAAGTTTTGAACTGAAAAAAAAACATAAGGGGTAACACTGTCGTTTTTGGCCGAAATTTTGACCCCCTCCGATCTTCTTGAAACTCTGGATTCTGACAGAGGGCCACGAGACTTCGACCAGCGCGCAAAAATGGAGGCTCTAGACCCTTCCAGAGCCGAGATATCGGATGTCAAAGTTTTGAACTGAAAAAAAACATAAGGGGTAACACTGTCGTTTTTGGCCGAAATTTTGACCCCCTCCGATCTTCTTGAAACTCTGGATTCTGACAGAGGGCCACGAGACTTCGACCAGCGCGCAAAAATGGAGGCTCTAGACCCTTCCAGAGCCGAGATATCGGATGTCAAAGTTTTGAACTGAAAAAAAAAACATAAGGGGTAACACTGTCGTTTTTGGCCGAAATTTTGACCCCCTCCGATCTTCTTGAAACTCTGGATTCTGACAGAGGGCCACGAGACTTCGACCAGCGCGCAAAAATGGAGGCTCTAGACCCTTCCAGAGCCGAGATATCGGATGTCAAAGTTTTGAACTGAAAAAAAAACATAAGGGGTAACACTGTCGTTTTTGGCCGAAATTTTGACCCCCTCCGATCTTCTTGAAACTGTGGATTCTGACAGAGGGCCACGAGACTTCAACCAGCGCGCAAAAATGGAGGCTCTAGACCCTTCCAGAGCCGAGATATCGGATGTCAAAGTTTTGACCTGAAAAAAAAACATAAGGGGTAACACTGTCGTTTTTGGCCGAAATTTTGACCCCCTCCGATCTTCTTGAAACTCTGGATTCTGACAGAGGGCTACGAGACTTCGACCAGCGCGCAAAAATGGAGGCTCTAGACCCTTCCAGAGCCGAGATATCGGATGTCAAAGTTTTGACCTGAAAAAAAAAAACATAAGGGGTAACACTGTCGTTTTTGGCCGAAATTTTGACCCCCTCCGATCTTCTTGAAACTCTGGATTCTGACAGAGGGCCACGAGACTTCGACCAGCGCGCAAAAATGGAGGCTCTAGACCCTTCCAGAGCCGAGATATCGGATGTCAAAGTTTTGACCTGAAAAAAAAACATAAGGGGTAACACTGTCGTTTTTGGCCGAAATTTTGACCCCCTCCGATCTTCTTGAAACTCTGGATTCTGACAGAGGGCCACGAGACTTCGACCAGCGCGCAAAAATGGAGGCTCTAGACCCTTCCAGAGCCGAGATATCGGATGTCAAAGTTTTGAACTGAAAAAAAAAACATAAGGGGTAACACTGTCGTTTTTGGCCGAAATTTTGACCCCCTCCGATCTTCTTGAAACTCTGGATTCTGACAGAGGGCTACGAGACTTCGACCAGCGCGCAAAAATGGAGGCTCTAGACCCTTCCAGAGCCGAGATATCGGATGTCAAAGTTTTGACCTGAAAAAAAAACATAAGGGGTAACACTGTCGTTTTTGGCCGAAATTTTGACCCCCTCCGATCTTCTTGAAACTCTGGATTCTGACAGAGGGCCACGAGACTTCGACCAGCGCGCAAAAATGGAGGCTCTAGACCCTTCCAGAGCCGAGATATCGGATGTCAAAGTTTTGACCTGAAAAAAAAACATAAGGGGTAACACTGTCGTTTTTGGCCGAAATTTTGACCCCCTCCGATCTTCTTGAAACTGTGGATTCTGACAGAGGGCCACGAGACTTCGACCAGCGCGCAAAAATGGAGACTCTAGACCCTTCCAGAGCCGAGATATTGGACGTCAAAGTTTTGACCCGAAAAAAAAACATAAGGGGTAACACTGTTGTTTTTGGCCGAAATTTTGACCCCCTCCGATCTTCTTGAAACTCTGGATTCTGACAGAGGGCCACGAGACTTCGACCAGCGCGCAAAAATGGAGGCTCTAGACCCTTCCAGAGCCGAGATATCGGATGTCAAAGTTTTGACCTGAAAAAAAAACATAAGGGGTAACACTGTCGTTTTTGGCCGAAATTTTGACCCCCTCCGATCTTCTTGAAACTCTGGATTCTGACAGAGGGCCACAAGACTTCGACCAGCGCGCAAAAATGGAGGCTCTAGACCCTTCCAGAGCCGAGATATCGGATGTCAAAGTTTTGACCTGAAAAAAAAAACATAAGGGGTAACACTGTCGTTTTTGGCCGAAATTTTGACCCCCTCCGATCTTCTTGAAACTCTGGATTCTGACAGAGGGCCACGAGACTTCGACCAGCGCGCAAAAATGGAGGCTCTAGACCCTTCCAGAGCCGAGATATCGGACGTCAAAGTTTTGACCTGAAAAAAAAAACATAAGGGGTAACACTGTTGTTTTTGGCCGAAATTTTGACCCCCTCCGATCTTCTTGAAACTCTGGATTCTGACAGAGGGCTACGAGACTTCGACCAGCGCGCAAAAATGGAGGCTCTAGACCCTTCCAGAGCCGAGATATCGGATGTCAAAGTTTTGACCTGAAAAAAAAAACATAAGGGGTAACACTGTCGTTTTTGGCCGAAATTTTGACCCCCTCCGATCTTCTTGAAACTCTGGATTCTGACAGAGGGCCACGAGACTTCGACCAGCACGCAAAAATGGAGGCTCTAGACCCTTCCAGAGCCGAGATATCGGATGTCAAAGTTTTGACCTGAAAAAAAAACATAAGGGGTAACACTGTCGTTTTTGGCCGAAATTTTGACCCCCTCCGATCTTCTTGAAACTCTGGATTCTGACAGAGGGCCACGAGACTTCGACCAGCGCGCAAAAATGGAGGCTCTAGACCCTTCCAGAGCCGAGATATCGGATGTCAAAGTTTTGACCTGAAAAAAAAACATAAGGGGTAACACTGTCGTTTTTGGCCGAAATTTTGACCCCCTCCGATCTTCTTGAAACTCTGGATTCTGACAGAGGGCCACGAGACTTCGACCAGCGCGCAAAAATGGAGGCTCTAGACCCTTCCAGAGCCGAGATATCGGATGTCAAAGTTTTGAACTGAAAAAAAAACATAAGGGGTAACACTGTCATTTTTGGCCGAAATTTTGACCCCCTCCGATCTTCTTAAAACTGTGGATTCTGACAGAGGGCCACGAGACTTCGACCAGCGCGCAAAAATGGAGGCTCTAGACCCTTCCAGAGCCGAGATATCGGACGTCAAAGTTTTGACCCGAAAAAAAAACATAAGGGGTAACACTGTTGTTTTTGGCCGAAATTTTGACCCCCTCCGATCTTCTTGAAACTGTGGATTCTGACAGAGGGCCACGAGACTTCGACCAGCGCGCAAAAATGGAGGCTCTAGACCCTTCCAGAGCCGAGATATCGGATGTCAAAGTTTTGACCTGAAAAAAAAACATAAGGGGTAACACTGTCGTTTTTGGCCGAAATTTTGACCCCCTCCGATCTTCTTGAAACTGTGGATTCTGACAGAGGGCCACGAGACTTCGACCAGCGCGCAAAAATGGAGGCTCTAGACCCTTCCAGAGCCGAGATATTGGACGTCAAAGTTTTGACCCGAAAAAAAAACATAAGGGGTAACACTGTTGTTTTTGGCCGAAATTTTGACCCCCTCCAATCTTCTTGAAACTCTGGATTCTGACAGAGGGCCACAAGACTTCGACCAGCGCGCAAAAATGGAGGCTCTAGACCCTTCCAGAGCCGAGATATCGGATGTCAAAGTTTTGACCTGAAAAAAAAAACATAAGGGGTAACACTGTCGTTTTTGGCCGAAATTTTGACCCCCTCCGATCTTCTTGAAACTCTGGATTCTGACAGAGGGCCACGAGACTTCGACCAGCGCGCAAAAATGGAGGCTCTAGACCCTTCCAGAGCCGAGATATCGGATGTCAAAGTTTTGACCTGAAAAAAAAAACATAAGGGGTAACACTGTCGTTTTTGGCCGAAATTTTGACCCCCTCCGATCTTCTTGAAACTCTGGATTCTGACAGAGGGCCACAAGACTTCGACCAGCGCGCAAAAATGGAGGCTCTAGACCCTTCCAGAGCCGAGATATCGGATGTCAAAGTTTTGACCTGAAAAAAAAAACATAAGGGGTAACACTGTCGTTTTTGGCCGAAATTTTGACCCCCTCCGATCTTCTTGAAACTCTGGATTCTGACAGAGGGCCACGAGACTTCGACCAGCGCGCAAAAATGGAGGCTCTAGACCCTTCCAGAGCCGAGATATCGGATGTCAAAGTTTTGAACTGAAAAAAAAACATAAGGGGTAACACTGTCGTTTTTGGCCGAAATTTTGACCCCCTCCGATCTTCTTGAAACTCTGGATTCTGACAGAGGGCCACGAGACTTCGACCAGCGCGCAAAAATGGAGGCTCTAGACCCTTCCAGAGCCGAGATATCGGATGTCAAAGTTTTGACCTGAAAAAAAAACATAAGGGGTAACACTGTCGTTTTTGGCTGAAATTTTGACCCCCTCCGATCTTCTTGAAACTCTGGATTCTGACAGAGGGCCACGAGACTTCGACCAGCGCGCAAAAATGGAGGCTCTAGACCCTTCCAGAGCCGAGATATCGGATGTCAAAGTTTTGAACTGAAAAAAAAACATAAGGGGTAACACTGTCGTTTTTGGCCGAAATTTTGACCCCCTCCGATCTTCTTGAAACTGTGGATTCTGACAGAGGGCCACGAGACTTCGACCAGCGCGCAAAAATGGAGGCTCTAGACCCTTCCAGAGCCGAGATATCGGATGTCAAAGTTTTGACCTGAAAAAAAAACATAAGGGGTAACACTGTCGTTTTTGGCCGAAATTTTGACCCCCTCCGATCTTCTTGAAACTCTGGATTCTGACAGAGGGCTACGAGACTTCGACCAGCGCGCAAAAATGGAGGCTCTAGACCCTTCCAGAGCCGAGATATCGGACGTCAAAGTTTTGACCTGAAAAAAAAACATAAGGGGTAACACTGTTGTTTTTGGCCGAAATTTTGACCCCCTCCGATCTTCTTGAAACTCTGGATTCTGACAGAGGGCTACGAGACTTCGACCAGCGCGCAAAAATGGAGGCTCTAGACCCTTCCAGAGCCGAGATATCGGATGTCAAAGTTTTGACCTGAAAAAAAAAACATAAGGGGTAACACTGTCGTTTTTGGCCGAAATTTTGACCCCCTCCGATCTTCTTGAAACTCTGGATTCTGACAGAGGGCCACGAGACTTCGACTAGCGCGCAAAAATGGAGGCTCTAGACCCTTCCAGAGCCGAGATATCGGACGTCAAAGTTTTGACCTGAAAAAAAAACATAAGGGGTAACACTGTTGTTTTTGGCCGAAATTTTGACCCCCTCCGATCTTCTTGAAACTCTGGATTCTGACAGAGGGCTACGAGACTTCGACCAGCGCGCAAAAATGGAGGCTCTAGACCCTTCCAGAGCCGAGATATCGGATGTCAAAGTTTTGACCTGAAAAAAAAAACATAAGGGGTAACACTGTCGTTTTTGGCCGAAATTTTGACCCCCTCCGATCTTCTTGAAACTCTGGATTCTGACAGAGGGCCACGAGACTTCGACCAGCACGCAAAAATGGAGGCTCTAGACCCTTCCAGAGCCGAGATATCGGATGTCAAAGTTTTGACCTGAAAAAAAAACATAAGGGGTAACACTGTCGTTTTTGGCCGAAATTTTGACCCCCTCCGATCTTCTTGAAACTCTGGATTCTGACAGAGGGCCAAGAGACTTCGACCAGCGCGCAAAAATGGAGGCTCTAGACCCTTCCAGAGCCGAGATATCGGATGTCAAAGTTTTGACCTGAAAAAAAAACATAAGGGGTAACACTGTCGTTTTTGGCCGAAATTTTGACCCCCTCCGATCTTCTTGAAACTCTGGATTCTGACAGAGGGCCACGAGACTTCGACCAGCGCGCAAAAATGGAGGCTCTAGACCCTTCCAGAGCCGAGATATCGGATGTCAAAGTTTTGAACTGAAAAAAAAACATAAGGGGTAACACTGTCATTTTTGGCCGAAATTTTGACCCCCTCCGATCTTCTTGAAACTGTGGATTCTGACAGAGGGCCACGAGACTTCGACCAGCGCGCAAAAATGGAGGCTCTAGACCCTTCCAGAGCCGAGATATTGGACGTCAAAGTTTTGACCCGAAAAAAAAACATAAGGGGTAACACTGTTGTTTTTGGCCGAAATTTTGACCCCCTCCGATCTTCTTGAAACTGAGGATTCTGACAGAGGGCCACGAGACTTCGACCAGCGCGCAAAAATGGAGGCTCTAGACCCTTCCAGAGCCGAGATATCGGATGTCAAAGTTTTGACCTGAAAAAAAAACATAAGGGGTAACACTGTCGTTTTTGGCCGAAATTTTGACCCCCTCCGATCTTCTTGAAACTCTGGATTCTGACAGAGGGCCACGAGACTTCGACCAGTGCGCAAAAATGGAGGCTCTAGACCCTTCCAGAGCCGAGATATCGGATATCAAAGTTTTGACCTGAAAAAAAAAACATAAGGGGTAACACTGTCGTTTTTGACCGAAATTTTGACCCCCTCCGATCTTCTTGAAACTCTGGATTCTGACAGAGGGCCACGAGACTTCGACCAGCGCGCAAAAATGGAGGCTCTAGACCCTTCCAGAGCCGAGATATCGGATGTCAAAGTTTTGACCTGAAAAAAAAAACATAAGGGGTAACACTGTTGTTTTTGGCCGAAATTTTGACCCCCTCCGATCTTCTTGAAACTCTGGATTCTGACAGAGGGCCACGAGACTTCGACCAGCGCGCAAAAATGGAGGCTCTAGACCCTTCCAGAGCCGAGATATCGGATGTCAAAGTTTTGACCTGAAAAAAAAAACATAAGGGGTAACACTGTCGTTTTTGGCCGAAATTTTGACCCCCTCCGATCTTCTTGAAACTCTGGATTCTGACAGAGGGCTACGAGACTTCGACCAGCGCGCAAAAATGGAGGCTCTAGACCCTTCCAGAGCCGAGATATCGGATGTCAAAGTTTTGACCTGAAAAAAAAACATAAGGGGTAACACTGTCGTTTTTGGCCGAAATTTTGACCCCCTCCGATCTTCTTGAAACTCTGGATTCTGACAGAGGGCTACGAGACTTCGACCAGCGCGCAAAAATGTAGGCTCTAGACCCTTCCAGAGCCGAGATAACGGATGTCAAAGTTTTGACCTGAAAAAAAAACATAAGGGGTAACACTGTCGTTTTTGGCCGAAATTTTGACCCCCTCCGATCTTCTTGAAACTCTGGATTCTGACAGAGGGCCACGAGACTTCGACCAGCGCGCAAAAATGGAGGCTCTAGACCCTTCCAGAGCCGAGATATCGGATGTCAAAGTTTTGACCTGAAAAAAAAAACATAAGGGGTAACACTGTCGTTTTTGGCCGAAATTTTGACCCCCTCCGATCTTCTTGAAACTCTGGATTCTGACAGAAGGCCACGAGACTTCGACCAGCGCGCAAAAATGGAGGCTCTAGACCCTTCCAGAGCCGAGATGTCGGATGTCAAAGTTTTGAACTGAAAAAAAAAAACATAAGGGGTAACACTGTCGTTTTTGGCCGAAATTTTGACCCCCTCAGATCTTCTTGAAACTGTGGATTCTGACAGAGGGCCACGAGACTTCGACCAGCGCGCAAAAATGGAGGCTCTAGACCCTTCCAGAGCCGAGATATTGGACGTCAAAGTTTTGACCCGAAAAAAAAAAACATAAGGGGTAACACTGTCATTTTTGGCCGAAATTTTGACCCCCTCCGATCTTCTTGAAACTCTGGATTCTGACAGAGGGCCACGAGACTTCTACCAGCGCGCAAAAATGGAGGCTCTAGACCCTTCCAGAGCCGAGATATCGGATGTCAAAGTTTTGACCTGAAAAAAAAACATAAGGGGTAACACTGTCGTTTTTGGCCGAAATTTTGACCCCCTCCGATCTTCTTGAAACTCTGGATTCTGACAGAGGGCCACGAGACTTCGACCAGCGCGCAAAAATTGAGGCTCTAGACCCTTCCAGAGCCGAGATATCGGATGTCAAATTTTGACCCGAAAAAAAAAACATAAGGGGTAACACTGTCATTTTTGGCCGAAATTTTGACCCCCTCCGATCTTCTTGAAACTCTGGATTCTGACAGAGGGCCACGAGACTTCTACCAGCGCGCAAAAATGGAGGCTCTAGACCCTTCCAGAGCCGAGATATCGGATGTCAAAGTTTTGACCTGAAAAAAAAACATAAGGGGTAACACTGTCGTTTTTGGCCGAAATTTTGACCCCCTCCGATCTTCTTGAAACTCTGGATTCTGACAGAGGGCCACGAGACTTCGACCAGCGCGCAAAAATGGAGGCTCTAGACCCTTCCAGAGCCGAGATATTGGACGTCAAAGTTTTGACTCGAAAAAAAACATAAGGGGTAACACTGTCGTTTTTGGCCGAAATTTTGACCCCCTCCGATCTTCTTGAAACTCTGGATTCTGACAGAGGGCCACGAGACTTCGACCAGCGCGCAAAAATGGAGGCTCTAGACCCTTCCAGAGCCGAGATATCGGATGTCAAAGTTTTGAACTGAAAAAAAAACATAAGGGGTAACACTGTCGTTTTTGGCCGAAATTTTGACCCCCTCCGATCTTCTTGAAACTCTGGATTCTGACAGAGGGCTACGAGACTTCGACCAGCGCGCAAAAATGGAGGCTCTAGACCCTTCCAAAGCCGAGATATCGAAGGTCAAAATTTGGACCTGAAAAAAAAACATAAGGGGTAACACTGTCATTTTTTTTTTGGCCGAAATTTTGACCCCCTCCGATCTTCTTGAAACTCTGGACTCTGACAGAGGGCCACGAGACTTCGACCAGCGCGCAAAAATGGAGGCTCTAGACCCTTCCAGAGCCGAGATATCGAAGGTCAAAATTTGGACCTGAAAAAAAAACATAAGGGGTAACACTGTCATTTTTTTTTTTGGCCGAAATTTTGACCCCATCCGATCTTCTTGAAACTCTGGACTCTGACAGAGGGCCACGAGACTTCGACCAGCGCGCAAAAATGGAGGCTCTAGACCCTTCCAGAGCCGAGATATCGGATGTCAAAGTTTTGACCTGAAAAAAAAAACATAAGGGGTAACACTGTCGTTTTTGGCCGAAATTTTGACCCCATCCGATCTTCTTGAAACTCTGGATTCTGACAGAGGGCCACGAGACTTCGACCAGCGCGCAAAAATGGAGGCTCTAGACCCTTCCAGAGCCGAGATATCGGATGTCAAAGTTTTGACTCGAAAAAAAACATAAGGGGTAACACTGTCGTTTTTGGCCGAAATTTTGACCCCCTCCGATCTTCTTGAAACTGTGGATTCTGACAGAGGGCCACGAGACTTCGACCAGCGCGCAAAAATGGAGGCTCTAGACCCTTCCAGAGCCGAGATATTGGACGTCAAAGTTTTGACTCGAAAAAAAACATAAGGGGTAACACTGTCGTTTTTGGCCGAAATTTTGACCCCTCCGATCTTCTTGAAACTCTGGATTCTGACAGAGGGCCACGAGACTTCGACCAGCGCGCAAAAATGGAGGCTCTAGACCCTTCCAAAGCCGAGATATCGAAGGTCAAAATTTGGACCTGAAAAAAAAACATAAGGGGTAACACTGTCATTTTTTTTTTGGCCGAAATTTTGACCCCCTCCGATCTTCTTGAAACTCTGGACTCTGACAGAGGGCCACGAGACTTCGACCAGCGCGCAAAAAATGGAGGCTCGAGACCCTTCCAGAGCCGAGATATCGAAGGTCAAAATTTGGACCTGAAAAAAAAACATAAGGGGTAACACTGTCATTTTTTTTTTCGCCGAAATTTTGACCCCCTCCGATCTTCTTGAAACTCTGG
Organism: Cyprinella venusta; assembly: GCA_038021265.1. Classification (NCBI taxonomy): domain Eukaryota; kingdom Metazoa; phylum Chordata; class Actinopteri; order Cypriniformes; family Leuciscidae; genus Cyprinella; species Cyprinella venusta. Next base: position 2,391,719 of record CM075881.1, read on the forward strand.
ACTCTGACAGAGGGCCACGAGACTTCCCCTTACGTTTTTTTTTTGGGGCGAAATGTATTACCTCATTCCTATCCAATCAGGTGTTAACAGTCACAGAATAAAAGACTGGTACTTACACTTGTCTGAGTTCGCAGATGCTGGTGCTGCCATTCACCTCCATCCTTCCCATCACCACCACCAGGATGGTCCCTTCCTTACCCTTTCTGTAAAGCTGCTTTGAAACAATATGTATGTTGGCCAGAGGAGAACTGGCCCCCGACTGAGCCTGGGTTCTCCCAAGGTTTTTTTGCTCCATCCAATCACCTGATGGGAGTTTTGGTTCCTTGCCACTGTTGCCTTGCTTAGTTGTGGACATTTAATATTCAACAATGTTATTGATCTGTGTTCTATTACTCTCATGTTATCACTGTGAAGCTGCTTTGATACAATCTGTATTGTAAAAAGCGCTATATAAATAAATGTGACTTGACTTTGCTTACCTCCAGGGGGTTGGCTGCGCACCCGCCGTCATCTAAGGCGGGACATGCAGATTCGGCTAACCTCGCTTTGCTCGCTAAGGACGAGGCCTACGCCAAAGAACTCATAAATTTATGCTTGCTGAGCTGTCAAAAATGTTATACTGCTTTTCAATTTATCTCCCGAGTATTTCTGGTAGAATTATAAATATCTCAATATCTCAGCTCTGGAAGGGTCTAGAGCCTCCATTTGCACTCAGGTCAAAGTCTCATGGCCCAGAATTCAGTTTCAAGAAGATCAGAGAAACTCAAAATTTCGAGTTTCGAAACTCAAACCCCCCCCCCCCCCCCCCCCCCCCCCAAAAAAAAATGCAGGGGTAACACTTTCGGGGTTTTTTTTTTTTTTTTCGATGCGAAAAAATAAGTTTCTCTGATCTTCTCAAAACTCTGGATTCTGACAGAGGGCCATGAGACTTAGACCTGAGTGCAAAAATGGAGGCTCTAGACCCTTCCAGAGCTGAGATATTGAGATCTCACGAAGCATTTATGCCATTATAAATATATCAATTCAATTCAATTCAATTCAAAATTGCTTTATTGGCATGACTGTACATCATTCAATATTGCCAAAGCTTGTAATACATAGAATAATTATAAAGACATCAAAATAGTAAAATAATATAACATTTTAAATTGATTGTCCAAATTAACAGTGTAAAATTAATAAATAAAACAGAATAGTTTATGAGCATTTAAACAATTCTGTGAAGAGTTTAGAAAAACAATGTGTATGAGTGTGTGGTGTATGAGTGTGTAGTGTACGTGTGTGTGTTTTGTTGGCGCATCACTGATTGGTCGTCGACTCTCTCCTTTTGTGACAAGCATCAATGTATCTGGCTGCTAGTGTAATACAATCTCTTTTTTCACCTAATAGTTGTTGTAATTGTGTTTTGTTATTTAATTGCATGAAGTTATGGCAAAGTATTTTGAATTTTGTGTAAAAAGTCCCTCTAATGTCCTCATAGTTGGGGCAGCTGGTGAGGAAGTGTTGCTCAGTCTCCACTTCTTCCTGCTCACAGTACGGGCAGACACGTCTCTCTCTGGGCTGCCAGTTCTGTCTGTGTCGGCCCGTCTCTACAGTCAGTGTGTGATTGCTCAGTCTGTACCTCGTCATCCTTCTTCTCAGTTTGGAGTCTTTCACCGTGCTCAGGTATTCTGCGGTGGTGGAGGCCAAATAACATTCAAGTTTACTTTGATTCTCTGTAGTTTTAGTCCAATAGGTCAGGTAATTCTCTCGTTGTGCTTGTATGATGTGTTTGGGCCGGATTGTGTGTGTGAGGGTGTCCGTGTCCTGAGGCTGAGTAAGGTTAGTGATGTGTAACACAGTCTCATCCCAAAAAGTCATATAACTGACGTTTTGGGACGTCTTTTGACCATACGTCAATATTAGCCTTTTTCTACATGGTCTCATCCCAATTCGTCATATAACTGACGTCTTGGGATGTCTTTTGACCATTCGTCAATATACGACTTTTTAGGGCCCCCTTAAACGTCGGTAGATGACGATCCCGGGTCGTCATACAACTGACGCCTTACCTTTAACGTCAGTTAGGTGACGAGTTGGGTTTAGGGCTAGGTTTAGGTCTGGGGTAGAGTTAGGATTCGATAACGTCATCTACTGACGTTTAAGGGGGCCCTAAAAAGTCGTATATTGACGAATGGTCAAAAGACGTCCCAAGACGTCAGTTATATGACGAATCGGGATGAGACTGTGTTGGCCTTTTTAGGGCCCCCTTAAACGTCGCTAGATGGCGATCCCGGGCCGTCACACAACTGACGCTTTACCTTTAACGTCAGTTAGGTGACGGGTTAGGTTTAGGGTTAGGTTTAGGTCTGGGGTAGAGTTAGGTTCCCATAACCTCATCTACCGACGTTTAAGGGGGCCCTAAAAAGGCGAATATTGACGTATGGTCAAAAGACGTCCCAAAACGTCAGTTATACGACGTCTTGAGGTGAGACCGGGTTGTGGTGTGAGTGTGTGTGTGGAGCCCCAGGACCAGCTGAAGGAGCCGGCTCTTCTCAGCGTTCATCTCATGGGTTTTAAGGGCTTTAAAATGATAAGAGTTGGGGTCACTCATCTTTAGATGTTTCCAAAATGTGATGATTCGTTTTTGAACGTGTATTAGCAGAGGGTATTGGCCTAATTCTGCCCTGCATGCGTTGTTCGGTGTGTTCCTCTGCACTCCCAGGATACTCTTACAGAACTCGGCATGCAGGGTTTCAGTCGGGTTTTTGTCCCATTTGTCAAATTGGTGATTTAGGAGAGGACCCCAAACTTCACTGCCATACAATGCGATTGGTTCTGACTGATTGGAATATTTTGAGCCAGATTCGAATTGGTATTTCAAGCCCCGCCCTTGAGTGAAGAACTCAGTGTTTATTGGCAATTTTAATAGCACACTGATTGTTTGAGTACATAGTTTTTATAATGTTGTATGTTTTGCCCCCGATACCTGATTCGAGAAGTTTAGAGAGAAGGCCTTCATGCCAAATCGAATCAAAGGCCTTCTGGAAATCTACAAAGCAAGCGAATACTTTTGTTTTGTTTTGGTTGATGTATTTATCAATCAGGGTATGCAGGGTGAAGATATGATCTGATGTTCTAAAATTAGGTAGAAATCCTGTGCTCTGTGAGGAAGTGAACAAGTCTCGTGTTGATGATGCTGCAGAACATCTTCCCCAGATTACTGCTCACAGATGCCCCTGTAATTGTTGGGGTCTGATGTGTCTCCTCTCTTGAATATGGGTGTTATAAGTCCTCTATTCCAGCTGTCAGGGAAATGACCAACACTCAGAACCAAGTTAAACAGCTTCATTATGGCCAATTTGAATTTGGGGTTGATATTTTTAAGCATCTCGTTTAGGATGCCGTCTGGTCCTCTGGCCTTTTTTGTTGGCAGAGCCTGAATTTTATCCGTCAGCTCTTTTTCTGTGATTGGGTAATCTAGCGGATTTTGGTATTTGCCAATTATGTTCTCTATATGGTTTAAATTTTTCCTATTTTTGTGTTTGTTTTATATTCATTTCTAATTCGCTATAAAGTTGTTCAAAGTGATTTTTCCAGGTGTCTCCGTCTTGTATAGCAATTTGTTCATGTTTCTTTTTATTCAGGAGATTCCAGTTGTCCCAGAAACTGTCAGGCTGATGAAACCTTTGAAAAACGTTGTTTTCTTGGTCCCATTTTTAAAACTTTTTCATGTCATGAAATCTGATATTTCCCACAATAAATACAATTTTTTTTGCTTCCCATTTTTAGGATCATCACTGAAAAAAAAAGACCTGTTGGATTAACATAAAAAAAACATGTACATCGGTTGCACATAATAAAGTTAGGTTTGTGCAACATGATTTATGTATTTTAAAATGCATAAATCATGTTGCACAAACCTAACTTTATTATGTGCAACCAATGTACATGTTTTTTTTTTTATGTTAATCCAACAGGTCTTTTTTTTCAGTGATTAATCCAAATCCTAATCAGGAAAAAAAATGCTGAAAAAAAAGATGAACTTATGAAATATACATAACGGTGATATTTATGTTCTGCCATCACAAACAAACATTCGATTCTCTATATCGTAATGAAACACTTTCTAATGTTAACGACTTATAATAATAATAATGAGCAAATATCAGGTAACGATTTACGACTTAATGACTCAGTTAATCATAAATATGAGTTTCTATTACAAACATGTCATGATAATGAGAATCTTTCTGTATAAGTGATAACACATCAACATACACATTACATGAATTGCATTGATCATTTTGTTATGAGATATTTCATTATTATGAGACAAAAAAAGATTTTTTTTCTACCCCTAAATTTTACAACATTAAACTTTCTCATAAGTATGAATTATTGAGACTATAACTATGAAAAATTCTCATTATTACGTGCATTTTATCAGAATAATCAGACTGTAAATTCAGACCTAAAACCTGCAGACTTTATTGTTTATTGTTCTTTCTTTACATTTTCGGGTGAACTGGACATGTTTTTATGAGATCGGCTTCAATAAGACCTTTGATCAGACAAGAAAGAGAATATGAATACAAAACCCACATGCAACAGCATGATCACAGTTATAAAAAGACAAAGACATTTCTTTTAATAAATAACACTGGATTAGATCAGATTGGCGAAGGATCCGCCCCCGCGGGGAGCTCTGACTTCTGATTGGTCTCAGAGAGCAAAAGCCTCATTAATATTTATTTACATTCCATTGGTGAGTTCCATTAGACTTTACTGGACACAATAACATCGAGAGTAAAACAGAAACAGAGAAAGCTACATATTAAAGTCTCCCAACGCACTGTGTGTGTGTGTGTGTGTGTGTGTGTGTCTGGTGTTGAAAAGGCTTTGTATTTATGTGGAGATATGACCTGAAGATATACGTCTGAATGAAGTGCAGTGACGGTGTGTGTGTGTGTGTTCATCGAGGTGGTCTGGACTGACACACACAGTCACATCTCTCATGATGCTGCAGGTAAATCTCCTCCAGAACCCAGCGAGTCTGTGTTCTCTTCTTGTAGAAATTCGACCCCGGGGAAAACTTCAGCACCTGAACACACACGACATATTAAATTATAATTTTTGAACTATAAAAGCTACAATTAAAAATCAAATACAGAAAAAATATGTCATTTTTGACCGACATGTGAACAGTCCCAAAGGGTTAATATCATTTATTTAATATTTTAAATTGTATTATTTCATAATCTTATTTTTACTATAATTCTTTTTTAGTTTTCAATGAAATGATTGTTGTGTATTTTAGTTAAATGTTTTTTTTATTTAATATTTTGTATTTTTAGGGGATTTTACGGTACTCTCTATTTATAATCCATTTATTCACTTTTTGAGCACAAACCTAAAAATTTGATTTCCAACTTAAATAGGGCTGTCAAACGATTAATAGTGATTAATCGCATCCAAAATAAAAGTTTGTTTTTACATAATATATGTGGGTGCGCTGTGTATAATTATTTTGTATATATATATATATATATATATATATATATATATATATAAAAATACACACAAATGCATTTATATTTAAGAAAAAAATCTTATTTATATATAAAATATTTGTATTTACATATCATATAAATTATATATAAATCTATATAGAGTATACATGAAAATATTTCTTAAATATATACAAGCATGTGTGTGTATTTATAAAATTAATATACACAGTGCACCCACATATATTATGTAAACACAAACTTTTATTTTGGATGCGATTAATCGCGATTAATCGTTTGACAGCCCTAAACTTAAACCGTCATAAATCTTAAGATTTGAAACCATCAAGCCTGAAACCATCATAAATCTCGAACTTCTCAGAGACGACACTTTATCGCTGGAGCGAAAAAAAAGTTTAAAAAGTGAACCTACAAATTTACATTTATTGTTATGAAAAATGCACTAAATTTTTGATTTTTAAATGAAAAATATATATTTCCAAAAATACGTTTTACTCAAAAAATGAGAAAATGAAAGCCATAAATCTAAACAAGTTCCGCATGCGAGTCTGATATCTCAGTAAACGAGCGTTCAGTGAGATGTTGCAGTACCGAACACTTCCACTAGAGGAAACTCGTCTCATACTCGTTTCCAATGCGCTCATTTTAGACCGCGAACAATAAAAGTGTGTGTGACTAGTTTTTTATAGACCATTTAACCCTTATGTCCAAATCCTGTCCATGTTTTTTTTTTTTTTTTATATACCGTTCCGATGAAGTAAAACAAATTTGTTCAAAAGCAAGTTTTTAAGAGGGTTCGTTAAAAAATATGAATAACCTTTCAAAACACAATGAAACTCAAAAGCAATGCTTGGATTCATTACAAATTCTATCAACATCAATCAATTAATAAAATAGTTGATCTGTGGTAGTCAACATTAATGTGTAACAAATGACAATGAATAATTTCCAATGAATATGAATAATTTTTAAACAACATTAGTTAACTTAAATAAATAATGAAAATATGAAATAACAGTGTCAATTTATTATTGAAATCAAAATATGTTTCAGTTAAAATAGACATAAATTGATTAACTATTATTTTATTAACTCTTGTCCACATTAATTAACAAAAACACACCTAGCAAATGTATTGCTCATTTGTAGTTAATGTAAGATTTTAAATAGGAGGTTATTGTAAAACATTCCTCATGTTTGTAATGATAATAATTTCTCATTTTTCAAACTGTAGAACAAGGCTGCGTTTAAGAAGACTAAATTATTGTATATATATATATATATATATATATGTGTGTTCACATTGTGCTGTGTGTCAGTCCGATGTTTCGGGTTTGTTACAATATTTCTTCTTTATAATAATAACTAAAGCACCGCATCTGGAGACTCATGGTGTGTGTGTGTGTGTGTGTGTGTTAGTTCGATCGCGGCAGGAAGTAAAAGAGATTTATTGTTGGATTTGTCTTCATTGATTTGCTTATCAGTCGATATCTGTCCTTGACCTTTAACCTCTGGATGTCTCTTATGTTCTGCTCTGAAGCTCATATATCGTGTGTGTGTGTGTGGTTTTCACATTAGTCAGCACTGACAGCTAGAGCCGATCGCATCAGCAGATGTTGCCGTGGGTAACTGTCTGTTATTCGACACAATGAACGTTTCCTGATGGCTCTGTGACAGCTGTCAATCAAGCTGATGTCAGCCTGGAGATTACAGAAACTACAACTCCCAGAATGCCTCAAATATCCCATCAGGCTTCACTCAGATCTATCTATCTGTCTGTCTGTGTGTGTGTTTCAGATGCTATTAAAACTAAAGGTGACTTGAGATCTTTTGTGGGCGGTTCTACATGTTTGACTGAGAGAGAGACTGTGCAGTGCATTGTGGGATACCTCGTGCAGTTTGGTGACGGTTTTCCCGGCGCTGCAGGTGCAGGAGTTCCAGCCGTCGGTCCCGCAGGCGCAGTTCCCCCCGCAGCGCTGCACCAGGAGGCATCGTGGGAAAAACACGGCGTTGGTGGCCTTCAGCTCCTCGCGCAGATTGACGGAGAAGTTTCGCGGAGTGCAGCTGTACTGCTTCACGTCATCGTAGAGCCGGTCCAGATCCACTGCGAGCGAGAGAGACCAACACATGGTTCAACACCAGTCAATGGTTAACTGTGTGTGTGTGAGAGAGAGAGAGAGAGAGACTCACGCTTGTGTTTGCGGTCGCTGTGGTAAGCCCGTGGTCTGTAGTGTGTGTGTGTGTGTGTGTACAGCTGCTCCAGGTCCTCCTGCCAGGTGAAGGGGTTCAGGTGTCTCAGTAACTCCTCCACGGTGCTCACACTCGCGATCTCGTTGTCCAGCGCCGCCGCAGAAAGAGGAGAATCCGTCCCGGGAAACCCAACAAGATCCTACCGGAACACACACACACACACACACACACGAGATGAACACACACACACTTCTGCATCGGCCAGCAGCGTGAACATCCTGATACACATCTGAGAGATACGACACACACTACTGAGTTGATAAGAGTGGTGTGTGTTAACAAACAAGTGTTCATTACTTGCGTTAAATTACAACATAGTTTAAATGAATAGCTTTTTCGCTAACTGTGATTGTGTGTATGTACATTTATGAAATGCATAACTAAGACAGTTTCCTCTAAACTGAAATGTGGACACATGCACTTTCTCTAAAGCTGCTTTGAGATGATGTGTGTTTTGAAAAGCGATGTGCAAACACGTGAATTTAATTTTATTTACTTAACTCATTAGAAGTAAGTTGAATTACGTAATCAGATTACTTTTTCAAGTAATTGTAGTAAGTAAAGTAACGCATTACTTTTTTCCCCATTTATTGACCGACAGCTCTCTTGTCCCGATGTTGAGACATATCCAAGTGTAGAGGCGCTGGTGTGTGTGTGTGTGTGTGTGTAAACATGATGGTTATTTTAGTTCTAGATTAAATGTGAGAGTGTTTAATCCTCACACTTGCACAAACACAGCTTCAATATTCCTCAAACTGAATAAAATCAGTGAAATGCAGAATCAGACTATCTCAATAAGTAAATATGTTGAATAAAATATACATTTTTATGCATTTAATCTCACTTTATTGACTAATGTACTTGCTTCTGACCTTCGAAGAGTCAGTTAATCTTTGCTTTTAATGGTAACTCTGCATCCTATTGCTTAAGGATTATTATTTCATTTTTGGTGTGAAAGGGTCTTTACATTTGACCAAAAATAGAACTTTTTTGTTATATATAAAGAGAAAAACAAGCCTAGCCCAGGTGGAAAAAACAACAACGCAAAAGTAATGTAAAGAAATGCAATTAGATACTTAAAGGAGTTGTTCACTTTTCAAAAAACTTTTGCTGATAATTTACTCTCCCCCATGTCATCCAAGACGTCCATGTCTTTCTTTCTACAGTCGAAAAGAAATGAAGGTTTTTGATGAACATTCCAGGATTTTCTCCATAGAATGGACTTCAATGGGGTCCAAACGGCTCAAGGTCCAAATGAGAGTTTCAGTGCAGCTTCAAAGGGCTTTAAACGACACCAGACGATGAATAAGGGTCTTATCTAGCCAAATGAATCTTTTTCCGAGTCATTTTGTTCATTGAATCAACCAAATGACTCGATAAAAGATTTTTTCATTTTGAGTTTGAACAGGAGAGTCACGAACGCGCATCACAGAACAGAGCAAGGCGAACATTTGAGTTTATAAACTTAAAATTTTTGTTTTTATTTTTAAAATGGCCGATCATTTCGCTAGATAAGACCCTTATTCATCGTCTGGTGTCGTTTAAAGCCCTTTGAAGCTGCACTGAAACTCTCATTTGGACCTTGAACCGTTTGGACCCCATTGAAGTCCATTATATGGAGAAAATCCTGAAATGTTTTCATCAAAAACCTTCATTTCTTTTCAACTGAAGAAAGAAAGACGTGGACATCTTGGATGACATGGGGGTGAGTAAATTATCAGCAAAAGTTTTTTGAAAAGGAGTAACATAATATTGTAATGCATTACTTTTCCAAAGTAGCAACTGGTTGGCAATACTCACGGACGTCACTGTAACTGCTTCCCAGTTGGTCATCGACGCGAGAGGGGAGCTGTCCTGAAACACAGATTTCAATCTTTAGTTTCATTCATTGTTCACAGAAACGCTGGTGTTCACTGAGGAACTCTGGGAAAGTCATTATCTGCCCTGATAAATCCTGTGCTGAAACACTCTCGACACAGTCAGCAAACGCTCGCATCACATCCATCACTCATGATGTCATCACGAGGGGCGGAGCTAGAGACGTCACAGCGATGGCATTTAAAACATCAACGCTAAAGGAGGACGTTATACAACACGAATTAACAAGACCATCAATCCAAGTCCATGGTTACAGAGAGAGAGAGAGACAGAGAGACAGAGACAGAGAGAGAGAGAGAGAGAGAGAGAGAGAGAGAGAGAGAGAGAGAGAGAGAGAGAGACAGAACTAAACTTAAACTTCGTCAGGTGGACGAGGAAAGTTTAATTTGGACAGTCTACTCAGATCCATAGACCACAATGCACCGTGATTGTGACATCATCACTAAATTAGCCTCACCCCACACAACACTAGTGTATAATAATAATGGAGTTATTTTGACACTTAAATGCATTTAATACTTGGGCAAACTTTTTTGGGCAAATTAAGCAATATGAGCAAACTCAAACACACACACACACGTTTACTTAGCAGACTTGGTTTACCTAAATGCAGACTCTCCATAGAAGTAATGGTTTTTATACTGTACAAACTGTATAATCAGTCCCCTCACACACACACACACACACTAATCCGACCCCTAAACCAACCCATGTCACACACACACACACACACACTTCCCTGCGCTGCCACTCTTGTTACATAAATCTACTCCTGTGGCAATGCAAACAATAGAACGAGGTCAGAGGTCGTGGGCGGTCTGTTATGATGATGTTTCCCACCAGAGATAACGTCTGTACGGGCCTCTGATGTCTCACACACACACACGTGTTCAGCAGAGATGTCCGGAGCAGAGCGGGAATGTGTTAACGTCAGGAATACCGCAGATTCAGGGAATCACACATGACGGATCCCGTCCAACACACTGAGCCTCAGAGCTTCAGCGAGGGGTACACACACTCTCCTCATCGACCTGCTCTCAGACTCGTGTTTTCTAGAGGAAAAAAGTGCTTTCATGATCTTTCATTACAATATAATGACTTGCTCCACCTCTGACAACCATGAACATGCGGGAGGAGAGAATAACATTATCACAGCAAACAATGCATGAAAACACACTCATCCAGGCCTGAACACACTGTTGCACAGCACCACGTTTCACTACCAAACTGAAATTTACATTATTAACTTTTTTATGTATTTTTAATCAAATAAATGCAGCCTGCTGAGCAGAAGAAACTCTTTCAAAAAAGTAATATTTTAAACTGGAGTGTAAATTCTCATTATAATTAGTGCTGTGGAATGATTAATCGCATCCAAAATAAAAGTTTCTTTACATAATATGTGTGTGTGTGTGTTCTGTATAATTATGTATGTATGTATGTATGTGTGTATATATGTATATATATATACACACATATATACACCGTTTCCTCTATATAGCTTTATACATATATTTATGTATATATTTATACTATATATTTTTATTAGTGCTGTGCAAAGATTAATCTCGATTAATCGCATCCAAAATAAAAGTTTGTGTTTACATAATGTGTGTAGTGTGTATAATTATTTTGTATATATAAATACACACACACATGCATGTATATATTTTAAAAATTATTTGCATGTAAATACTGCATTTGCATATATATATGCATATATATTAGGGCTGTGCAATTAATTAATTGCGATTAATCGCATCCAAAATAAAAGTCTGCCATAATATATTTGTGTGTGCTGTATATAATTATTTTGTATATATAAATACACACACATGCATGTATATATTTAAGAAAATGTATTATTCATATATAAAATATTTATATTTATATAATATAGATTAAGTATTTATATATATATACAGAATTTAAGCGCAAATAATTCTTAAATATATACAGGCATGCATAAGTATTTATATATACAAATAATTATATACAGCACACACAAAAATATTATGTAAACACAGACTTTTATTTTGTTTTGGATGCAATAAATCGCAATTAACTTTTGCACAGCCCTAATATATATATATATATATATATATAAATACATAGTCTATATTATATATATATAAAATATTTGATATGTGAATAACACATTTTCTTAAATATATACGAGCATGTGTGTGTATTTATATATATAAAATAATTATACACAGCACACCCACATATATTGTGTAAACACAAACTTTTATTTTGGATGCAATTAATTGTGATAATTCGTTGCCCAGCACTAATTATAACACTAATAATGAGACGTTTTATGGCCATAAACAATTTTGTATGCACTTAATAATCACACATGTAATATCCCTACAATTACTTTCATGAAACAATCAAATTTCAATGTTAAAGCAACACTATTTCCCGCTGCATAGAATTAATATATAGAATTATGTCAATGCATTTTTCAAAGCTAAATATTTAAATTTAGGTTCGATTTTTTTACACAGGAAAATTTAATCTGGGAATTATATCATGGATTTTCTCTAAATAAAGTTATACCGAGTTCATTTCTTGTCTAATATGTTCTGTAAATCAGGTCAACATGCCTTCAATAGAACATAAATAGAAACAGAAAAAAAGAGACGTGCATCCTATCAACATTCAAGGAAAGCGCTCGAATCACAATTAAAGATCGTGAACAAAAACGCACAATTATGATTTACAAACATCCCAACAGCGGTGTGTTTTACGAGCACATCAAACGGCGCTTTGAGAAAGAAGCGCATCATCTTCCCTGCAGAAAAACTCTCCACGTGTGTGTGTGTGTGTGTGTCGTTAACCGCCACGAAGGCCCTTAACGAGCGCCAGATTCTCAAGAGTTTTAACACGAGCGATGACAAAACACGCTGTTCGCTGTCAGCTCTCGTTATGGACCTTCTCCGTGTGTGTGTGTGTGTGTGTGATAAAGACAGAACTAAACTCTCAGATCTCTCCACATTACATTACCGCAGTAAAACACACACACACACGTTCACACCGAACACTCTTGACAGTCTCTCACTTTCCCGTACTGCTCTCTCACACCTTCATCTGTCGTTGTTTATTCCCTCTCTCTCTCGTTCTGCCTCGGGAAGAGAAATGTCTTAATTAAGCCACATTTTTAAAGTTCATCTGAGGCAAAAGAGCATTTCAGGAAAGAAGAGACGGCAAGACAAACGTCTGCGTCTTTCCCCCAGAGTTTAAAGTTGTTTATGTGTGTATGAGGTGTTTTTAATACGCTTTAAGACAAACCATGTGTAAATTCATAAGTATTTCCTCCTTAAAACTGCAGTGAACCAAAGACAGTCTCAAAAACACACTTTGAAATCGCTGGTGTTTCTGACGTCACAAACGACTTTGTAACCAATCAGATCAACGTGTGATCGACAACCAGTGGATCTCTGACTGAGTGAGTGGAGGCGGGGCTCATTTGCGTATTTAGAGTACCGCGCATACTAAATTTTAGTTTTATTCAAGCTATTGCATGACATTTTTTTTTTCAAGGAAAAAAAACTTTAAATATGTATTTTCGGTGATCAAAGATGAGTTTTAAGGGATAATAATTGACTACATGGGGAGGTTAAAGGAGTAGTTCACTTTAAAAAAAAAAACTTTTGCTGATAATTTACTCACCCCCATGTCATCCAAGATGTCCACATCTTTCTTGATGAAAACATTCCAGGATTTTCTCCATATAATGGACTTCAATGGGGTCCAAACGGTTCAAGGTCCAAAAGAGAGTTTCAGTGCAAACTGTTCAAAGGGCTTTAAACGACACCAGACGATGAATAAGGGTCTTATCAAGCCAAACGAATCTTTTTTCGAGACATTTCATTCATTTTGTTCGTTGAATCAACCAAATGAGTCGAAAAAAAGATTTGTTCATTTTGAGTTTTAACAGGAGAGTCACGAACGCGCATCACAGAACAGAGCAAGATGAACATTTGAGCTTATAAAACTTAAACTTTTTTTATTTATTTTTGAAATGTCTGATGGTTTGGCTAGATAAGACCTTTATTCATCGTCTGGTGTCGTTTAAAGCTGCACTGAAACTGTCTTTTGGACCTTGAACCGTTTGGACCCCATTGAAGTCCATTATATGGAGAAAATGCTGGAATGTTTTCATCAAAAACCTTCATTTCTTTTCGACTGAAGAAAGAAAGACATGGACATCTTGGATGACATGGGGGTGAGTAAATTATCAGCATTTTTTTTTTTAAAAAGTGAACTCTCCTTTAAGTGATCAAACAGCAAGAAACAAAAGGTTAATGGAGCATGTTTTACATGCAAATACTGTTTCAGGTTTTCAAATGTAAAATTGTTCTGTCACCAATTATTGTAACGACGCCTCATTGTCCATTAATCTAGTTTATGTCCAGCGCAGGTGTCCGTTTTAATTCTGTTTCACAGTATGAGCTCAAATTGAAGCAAATGGGCAGATTTTTAAACATATTGCATATTTATGCTAACAGCTAGCACCACATATTTGCCGATTTGGCCCGTGTGGTGAAAGAGCCATAAGGCAGTCGTAAAGCAGGATGGCGTTAGTCCCAGTGAATACTGTAAAATATTTCTCCGTCTGTCTGCTATCGTTCCTCCATCCACCAGCATCCGCTTCACACACTACAATAAACACATCTGATGATATAAAACAGAGACCAACCACTAACTTTCATTCACACGACACAACTAGATCCACCAGCATTAACTGAGAACTGAACTGGACGACATCACGGTTCCAGAGCGGCTGTATTGATAAACTAAATTAAAAACTTTATTAAAACAAAAATGAACTTACTTAAAGTGGACTGTGACGCTATTTTCTTCTAGATCTACCAAAGCAAACTTTGTTGCGTTATTTTCCTGTTATCTCTCTAAAACTGCTTTGTACGGAAGTGTATTGCATTCACTTGAGGAAAAAATATCTACTCTGTTTTTCTGAATTAACAAGTTAATTATCCCAGAATTACGAGATACATTTTTCTTGAAAAACATTTTTTTCCACTGTTTTTATGAAGTAATGAGTTACTCATATTTTTTAGATAATTAACTCGTTAATTTAGAAAAACAGAGCAAAAACTTGTTTTCCGTGAAAAATTCTCTCGTAATTCTGAGATAATTAACTCATTATTAATTAAGAAAAAATAGAGCAAAAACTTATTTTCTCTGAAAAATTCTCATAATTCTGAGATAATTAACTCGTTAATTCAGAAAAACAGAGTAAAAACTTATTTTCCATAAAAAATTATATAGTAATTCTGAGAAAATTAACTCGTTAATTCAGAAAAACAGAGTAAAAACGTATTTTCCATGAAAAATTCTCTCGTAATTCTGGGATAATTAACTCATTAATTCAGAAAAACAAAGCAAAAACTTTTTCCATGAAAAAATATCTTGTAATTCTGAGATAATTAACTTGTTTATTCAGAAAAACAGAGCAAAACCTTATTTTCCATGAAAAATTATCTCGTAATTCTGGGATAATTAACTCTTTAATTAAAAAAACAGAGCAAAAACATATTTTCCATGAAAAATTACCTTGTAACTCTGACAAAATTAACTCGTTAATTCAGAAAAACTGAGTAAAAACTTATTTTCCATGAAAAATGGTTTCATAATTCTGGGATAATTAAGGCATTAATTCAGAAAAACAAAGGAAAAACTTTTTCCATGAAAAAATATCTCGTAATTCTGAAATAATTAACTTGTTCATTCAGAAAAAACAGAGAAAAAACTTTTTTTCCTTGAAAAATTCTCTCATAATTCTGGGATAATTAACTTGTTAATTCAGAAAAACAGAGCAAAACCTTATTTTCCATGAAAAACTACCTCGTAACTCTGACAGAATTAACTCATTAATTTATGTTTAAAAAAAGAGCTTGATTTGTCGTTATGGAAAGTCAAACTCACCAACAGTGAATAGTAGATTTTGAATCCTGGTCTCGCTACGAAGTAATCGTCTGACTTGAAGGTGATTTTGATGAGGTTTGTTTTGGACGTGATCTGTGATGGAAATCTTTTCCCGCACCAGCGGCCCCAGATGATGGTGCTGGTTTCAGAAATATCCTCCACTTCCACATAATCATACCTGAAAACACACAAACACACATTATGCTTTTTCAGGTATTACTTTTCATGTAATGTGTGTAATATAATGTAGCTGAGGACTAAAAGAGTTCGTTTTTTCTGCTCTGGTAAATGATACGATATCATCGATACTGTTCCAGAAGATCCAGGGCTTAAAATCAGATATAGTGATGGGCGTTTCATTTCTCGCTGTAAGTGGGCGACCAATCAATGCAGACTGGGCCATTTGACCAATCAGAGCAGAGCAGCTCTCAGAGAGGCGGGGTTTAGAGAGACTGAATCGAAGCGTTTCAGGCGCTGAACGAAAATAGTTGATGCTGAATGGGATATAATGAGATAATGAAAGTGTTTTTCGACCTTGGATGGGTGTAAAACTATAGTAGGAGAATCCAAAACAACATAAGGAACCTTTAAAATAGCATAATAAGGACTTTGAAATGATATTCCTCAAAATACATGTGAAGACAATTGGATGTTCCCATTGGATGTTTTTTTTTTGTACAGGGAAGTGTTATTTTTTATCATTTTTTATTTACCATATTGTAGTATTTATTAATATTTTGAATTAGTTTTTATTTTTATATTTCATGTTAATGTTTTAGTAATTTTATGTTGTGCTTTTGCCTTTTTTATTATTTTCAAAAATATATTTCTGTTTAGCTTAATTTTTATTTTAGTCATTTTAGTACTTCAACTTAAATGTAAACTAAGGTAAGTGCGAGGAATAAAGAATTAATGTTTCTAAATTAAAGATTTTCATCTAATATTATTCATTTATTAATATTCATTTCAACTAAGGGCAATGAAAATGCAGTGATAGGAAATGTGATCATTTTTATCATATATATATATAGCACAGAAATGTATATACGTAATACATTAATATTCCTTTCTTATTTTTCTCCTCTTAAACTTCTTGTCTGTTTCTCATCCTCTAAATTCACCTCGTCTCTCATCTTAGATTTTTTCTTCCTGCTTTATTTTTAGTCCTGACGTCTCGTGGGTCTGTGTAAAATATCGGATTTGCAGTAAATCCCTCTAACCTCAAGGACAAACTCGCAACCCGAGACTCTCTCCACACACATTGTGGTCAGATACTCACTCTGATTGGCTTTCCGCTCATTAAATATTCATATCATGTTTGAACTGTTCAGGCCATTATTTCTAGTCCAGAAATGCAGAATTAAAACCACAGGAATCAGAGAACTAAACCTGTTAGTCTCCACCACACGTCACAACACGAGTTAACCACGTAGGACATTAAGCTCCTGAATCCCGATCCTATGAATTAATCAGATTTTAGAGCTAGATGTTGTTAAACTGTTAAAAATTTACCAGCTAGACCAACCCAGATGGAGGAAGTAACACTTTCAGAACAGCCCTTTAAAACTCTTTAAACAGATCCAATTAATTATTCATGTACTCATTCATTCAGAAGCTCCGCCCTCACCTGCAGACTCCATTCTCAACCTCCACTTAAAACTCTTAGATCTAATTAATTATTCAAGAGCTCATGATTCTGAAGCTCCGCCCTCACCTGCAGAATCCATTCTCAACCTCCACTTAAAACTTTTAGATCTAATTTATTATTCATGAGCTCATCAGTCCAAAGCTCCACCCTCAGCTGCAGACTCCATTCTCCGCCTCCACTTAAAACTTTTTGATCTAATCAATTATTCATGAGTTCAGTCCAAAGCTCCGCCCTCACCTGCAGACTCCATTCTCCACCTCCACCTAAAAATCTTAGATCTAATTAAATATTCATGAGCTCATCAGTCTGAAGCTCCGCCCTCACCTGCAGACTCCATTCTCCGGCTCTTCCAGTCCAAACTGAGGGTCGAACTCCAGCAGGATTCGCGTGTGTACAGGCGAGAGCAGTTTCCATGACAACAGCAGGTTGCGAGGGTACGAGCTGGGGAAGCGCGGGCTCTGGACGTGACCTCCGCTCTTGACCATTATGACCTCTTCCTTCCGGTACAAGTCTGTGAGGCGATTGCTGTCTGTTACTGGTCACAACTTGGATAGGTTAGTGTGTTTACTCTTGGAGACAAACAAACTCACACACACACACATACAGATATATACAAATATAACACATACAAAGTTAAGAATCCGTTTCATTTCAGTTCATCCCAGTTCAGTTCCAGGATCAATTCAGGACAGAAAATTAATCTAATTCTCTTCAGGAAAATAGACTAAATCATTTCTAATTTTCTAAAGTAAAAGAAACAAAGTCACTTAATTCACTTTTAATACTGTTCAGGAAGAGATGTGAATTCACTTCTAATTCTCTTCAGGAAAAACTAAATTCACGTCTGATTCTCTTCAGAAAAAGAACAAAATTCACTTCTGATTCTCTTTGTGAAAAGAACAGAATTCACTTTGTATTCTCTTGGGGAAAAAGAACAAAATTCACTTCTGATTCTCTTTGTGAAAAGAACAGAATTCACTTTGTATTCTCTTGGGGAAAAATAACAGAATTCACTTCTGATTCACTTCAGGAAAAGAACAGAATTCACTTCTAAATCTCTTGGGGGAAAGAACAGATTTCACTTCTTATTCGCTTCAGGAAGAAAACAGAATTCACTTCTGATTCTTTTGGGGAAAAGAACAGAATTCACTTCTGATTCTTTTGGGGAAAAGAACAGAATTCACTTCTGATTTGCTTCAGGAAAAGAACAGAATTCACTTTTGATTCTCCTGGGGAAAAGAACAGAAATCACTTCTGATTTGCTTCAGGAAAAGAACAGAATTCACTACTGATTCTCTTGGGGAAAAGAACAGATTTCACTTCTTATTCGCTTCAGGAAGAAAACAGAATTCACTTCTGATTCTCTTGGGGAAAAGAAAAGAATTCACTTCTGATTCGCTTCAGGAAAAGAACAGAATTCACTTCTGGTTCTCATGGGGAAAAGAACAGAATTCACTTCTGATTCACTTCATGAAAAGAACAGAATTCACTTCTGATTATTTTCATGAAAAGAACAGAATTCACTTCTGATTATTTTCATGAAAAGAACAAAATTCACTTCTGATTATTTTCATGAAAAGAACAGAATTCCCTTCTGATTCGCTTCAGGAAAAGAACATGACTCACATGATTTTCTCAGAAAATAAACTGAATTAACATCTGAAGGAATCAAACCGAAATCCCTTCTGATTCTTCTCGGGAAAAACAGTCTATTCACTGTTAGATTTTGATCCTAATATCTGAACTGAATTCACTGAAATGAAGCACAGAATCTCCGACAGAACACAAAACACGCAAACATCAAACACAAGCAACACGAGGAGACAGACAGAATTAGGTGACGGCAGGCCCCACAAAGGTAAAATATTAAAAATAGCAGAAGTTATAAGTTATGCAACAGGAAAATAAAGACCATTCAATGTGACACGTCATGAATCTTTAAATCAGACACATTCGATTGTTTTAAAGAAAGCTAAAGTATTCATGACACACTAATCGAAAGTGACGACGTCGGCGGTGGCCTGATCCAGTGTCAAAATGATGCAGCCATGATGATGTTTTCATTTCCAAAAGCTCCTTGACTTTCTCTCTCTCTCTTTCTCACACACACACACACACACACACACACAGATTACTGATCCATGCATGCAGCAAACACTTGTGATTATGGCTATACTGCAGGAACAAGGCCACCATCCATCACCATGACAACCTGCTGACCAATGAGCTTTTAAATGAACTTAACACACACAGGAATAAGATCGCTGTAGCACACACACACACACACACTACTCGTGTATGTCACTTCTATAAGTGTGATACTGACAGACAGTCTAGCAGCTTTGAGCTTTAACAGCCTCATTTACACAATCTCTCACACACACACACCTTACTTCTTTAACACCAATTTGTTTCAACTTTCTTTCAACACACACACACAGTAAACACACACTCAAAGCTCCTAAAGTCTGCTGTGTTCAAGTTTGAGCTGTCGTCTGAATGAGTTGAATACATCTGATTAAACACAGTAGGTACAATACACACTTCCCAGGCAGAATCCCACTGGAATAGAGTGATTGATGTAGGACAGTAATTAACTCTATAATCTAATAACACACACACACACACTTATTAGGGGATATGGTCCATTTTTAATTCGATTTAACTCATTTTAACATTAAGTTTTGGTATTGAGTTAATAATCTCCCCAGCCCAGAGCTATTATTTTGGATGGATTGCTTTTACCGAGCTTGTTGTTGCAGTGCATTGTGGGATTGCTTTCTCCGAGATGTAACACAACTCTACTTTAGACTTCAGACAAAAGAATGTGGTTAGTGATAAATGAGTCTTTAATTACAGTCAGAACAAATAATATGCTGATCGCATGATACAGCATGTGTGTGTGTGTGTGTGTGTGTGTGTGTAACAGCCTTTTGAAGTGTTTTGTTCTGACACATTTCTTCATCGCCGAAGAATGGAGAAAAATTACAACAAATCTAGACATGTGTTCATGAGCGAGATCCAGAATAATGCCCGACTGTGTTTGAGTGTGTGTGTGTTTGATTTTACATGAGTATGTTCGCATGTGTGTGTGTGTCGCGCATGTCTGAGTGAGTGTGTATGTGAGCAAGGGTGAGGGTGTGAGTGTGTCTGAGTAAGTGTGAGGGTGTGTGTGAGTAAGTTTGAGGGTGTGAGTGTGTGTGTGTTTGTTTGTGTGTGTGAGTGTATGTGTGTTTGCGCACGCACATGTGTGTGTATGTGTGAGCGTCTGAGTGTGCACGTGCGTGTGTGTGTGTATCTACAATCTATTTCCAGTTTCTGTCTGCTCTTGTGCTGCTCTGTGTGAGTGTGTGTGTGTGTGTGTGTGTGTGTGTGTGTGTGAGAGATCCTGCTGAAACTGTTACTCAGTTGGAACCCAAAGCAGAATCTATTCCTGAAGTCACACGAAACACACACGTTATATCAGCGCAAACATCTCCGTTTATTCGTCCACTGACATCGCGGTGGAACTTTCACTCTCGTCCCCATAGCAACTAATGTTCCGTCAGAACGACATCATCGACAGACTCACGCCTGCACAACCGTCTGTTTAAAAATATATCTTATCATGCGGCATAGTTACATGCAAACTTTTTTGCACTGTCACATTTTAATTAGGGCTGTCAAACGATTAATCGCGATTAATCGCATTCAAAATAAAAGTTTGTGGTTACGTAATATATGTGGGCGTAATGTGTATAATTATTTTGTATATATAAATACACACACATGCATGTATATATTTAAGAAAAATCTGAAAGTATATACTTTATATATATATTTATACATAATTAATATTATGTATAAATATAAATATTTGATATATTAAGAACACATTTTTCTTAAATATATACATGCATATGTGTGTATTTATATATACAAAATTATTATACACACTACACCCACATATATTACGTAAACACAAACTTTTATTTTGAATGCGATTAATCGTTTGACAGCCCTAATTTTAATGCAATCAAACATTTCACGGCAAATGTTTATAGTAAAAATACAAAATAATAAAGAAGAGAAATGCATTTCTACACTGAATAGAATGCAATGAATTTGAAAACAACTTTAATTGGATTATTTTTTAATTATGGTAATGAGAAGGGCTTATTCATTATGAAAATAATTCTTGATTCAATCAAAGAGTAAACTTACATAATTATTCGCCAAGTTCATGATTGTTGTTTTGCTGTTCAGAAGTGTGTGTGTGTGTGTGTGTGTGTGTGTGTGTGTACTGTAAGCCACTGGGTTGTGCTGGTCTTGCTACTGACTTTGTTAATTATATTACGCGTATGTTCCTGGGAGGATTTGGCAAAGGAAAGAGTTTAACTGGCTGTTAATATTCCTTACAAGATGTTGATGTGGAACAGTGCAAACACATTAGAGCAAAAATAAAAACACGTGACACACACACAGGAAACAAGCCTCCGGTGCGGCGAACACATGTTTCACACAGATAATGAAGCGCTCGAGTCTGTGCCGTCCTGCATCCCTCATCAGATCTGTCTTATTAGTGGCTGGAGAGTGTTGACAACACACACACACACACACACACACACACACAATCCAGGGCATCACTTGTGAGAAAGTAAATCAATTAGGTTTCAAATGCAGTGTCATGAAAGCAAAGCCTTCAAAAGTCCAGCCAGCTCTTATTAACACACACTAATACTGAACACACACACACACACACACACACACAGTTCTGACAGCTAATCTAGCTTTAGTTTAGATGTCAAGCACACCAGTTTCTGTGCTTAATGTGATTCACACTCACACACACACACCTGCCACTGCAATAAATGGGAAAAAATAATGGATGTTTTTTTTTCTTCTTGCGATCAATAAGACACAACTCTATAAAATCTGTTGTGTTACATTTTAATTTCTGTCTGGAGTCTATTTTAATGGATTAATTAAGTTTTAATCATGGAAAATCATATCTAAAAAATAAAATTAATAAAAATTCAACAGTAAATGTTAATTTATTAAATATATTAATATTTAATTAAATGTATTAAAGTGTTATAGGGCCTTATGGTATATATTATTATTAATATTTTTATTTATTTTTTATCTTATTTTTCCATAAATATTTGTGCTTTGATTTAATATCCTGTATAATAGAAACTGTGGTAATTTAATCAATTTATAAAACATTACAATTTTAATAATTTTATTAATCTATTAATAATTTAATGCGTTTTTAACAATATTAGCGCCCTATGAAAAATATCTGTTTTCGTTTTTCTAGATTATGTTTTATTTGATTTTTTATTGATTATTAATTGACACAAATTTAAAAAACAGTGTTAATTATGTCCCAAATTCCATTTTATTTTCCGATCTTACATTCTGTTTCAATTTTTCTAGATTTAAACTCTAAACTCGTTAAATTTTGAAGAGGATTGGGGCCAAGCAATAAAAAATAAAACCATCTTGAGATCAAAGTCATTATAATGAAAGATTAAACTTGTTATATTTTGAGAAAAAAAGTCTAAATACAATGTTGAGAATAAACTCATTAAATTTCAAGAATAAAAGATATTTTTGTTTCGAGAAAAAAAATGTCACATTTCGAAAAAAAAAGTCTAAAAATGTTGATTCAAGAAAAAAAAAATCGTTAATTTAGAGAAAAAAAAGTGGAAATAAAATGTTGGTTAGAGAAAAAAAAATTGTTAAATTTCCAGAAAAAAAAGTCTAAATAAAATGCTGCAAAACATGTTCTAGTAGAGCACAAAAACAACATCAAGACTACATAACAGACTAATAGGTCCCCTTTAATAGTATAGTGTGTCTGTCAAGGTTTTTTCTTTTCAAAGATTCCACACACACACAAACACACACACACACACAGACGATGAAAGAATGTGTGCTGCTAGCAGACAGCTGAGTGTGAGATAAAGACAAAAATATGGCAAGTTACAAGCATCTTCCTGTTTGTGTAAAAAATGACATGGAAACACCAGTTTAAACATTTAGGTTTGAACTGAAGTCCATTTGTCAATATAAACACATACTCAGAGACAGAAGCCCACCTGCACACACACACACACACACACACACACAGGAACAGTAAGAAGTGTGTGTGCCTGTTGTGGGGAATCCCATACCAAATTCCTCAACACTGATGGCTGGGTGTGGGTCCGGGACACCCTGTGACTCACTGCCCCTAAAATAACTATTTCAACTGTTTTACACACACACCCTCCACTGCTCAACAGTTCTGTCACAGATGATCTAACACACACCTGTAGCTCATACATCAAGCAGTGTGACTATCAAAGACTGTTTTTAAGTGAACCATGAATTACTAAAAACAGATTAAAAGCTTCCAAAAGAGGTTCCAAATAGTAAAGAAGAATCCATGTTATTGGTCAACTAACCCTAATATTCACGAAATACATTGCGACATTCAGGTGTCAGACACGCCCACACACACACACCTGACCTCAAAAGTCTCTGAAGTAATTCACATCATCACATAGTTGTTAGTTTATATAATCTCTGGTTAACTGTGTAACCGTGCTTTCATAATCAATGTACACTGCATTCAACCTCAGGGAATCGAACCCATGACCTTGCTTTGGGAGCATCATCTACTGTTTGAGCTCCAGGAATACAGGAACAGCTTCAGGTTTACAGGTTATATCATACAAACTCACACAGACCTGTCCAAACAAGCTTCAGCTGATCACAACATGAAGTAACATTCATGCACGTTCACATCCAGTGACCACAGAAAGTCAAAATCACACTCATGAGATCACGAAACATCACAGCAAGAGCTCAACTAATGACACCAAACTAGTCAGACTTAATCTCATCGCATTAAATTACAAAATACAAGTGTCATTAATTGCAAAGACAGCACATTTCACAAGTAGATCATTTGGCAAACATAAACGATACATAAAACCGCTTTAGTGTTGAAAACGAAGGCAAAATGCCACTCTGTGTTTGTTAATGTGGTCAACTAGTGTTGTTGAATAGCTATAGGCTAACTACAAGCGATGCTACTAAATTGACCACATTTTTTGTAGTTTTAAAAGAGTGTAGCTTTTCCAGCAGCGAACTAACGTTTTTCCAGTAAGCGTTACACCGCGAATTACTGGGAAAAGTAACGTTAGTGGAAAATGCGATGCATTGAAGCGTTGTTGTCACGTTAGATCACAAAGATTGTGCAAACTACAATTGTGCATTACAGCTATCCATTGTTTCATCCAACACTATCTCACGCCCAATTCATCACATATCTTGCAGTTAACTGACGATTAAGGACGTATTCACATGAATTCATGCAAGACACAGATTAAAGTATATACAAGCTTTTTAAATTGATTAATTATCCTGCTTTATTGCACAGATATCAAAAGTCTATTCTGATTTTATGATGACCCGTCATAGTTTTGAAGTGAACCTTAAAGTTGTGTTTTGCGCCATTGAAGCATCTGTCGATCGAAAAGAATTATTCAGTAGGCTATTTGTTATATACAATGTCATTGTAAAAAAAGTATTACTTTTTGATAGTAACTAACTTTTTCTGAAGGGTAGCTTGACTCTATCTTAACTTTAACTTGTCAAAGTAGAGTTTTAGAGTAGCTTCAACAAGTGAACTACACCTGCTAACTACACCTGTGCTGTGTGAGAACTAACTTCATACATGCACTAAAGCCCCAAAAGCTTCCTAAAAGACTTCGAGAAGCGTTTGAGCACTTGCTGTGATGTTTTGTTTCGTAATGCAGTGACACACGCATGCGTTTCTAATAGTTGTGTCTCAAAAACTCACCATTTCTGCGTGTGTTTGAAGCCCTGAGCGCTTTGGAGGACATCACCTGGGCCTGTGTGGCGTAATTCTCCCCGCTCAGCACCGCGATGAGCGAGCACACGAGCACACACATGACATGGAAGCGAACTATCTGCTTCTGATCCATGATAAAGCAGAGAGACATGATCCCAGAGTTCCCAACACTGCGTCCACGGATCCAGAGAACAGGTTCATATAAACCCAGCCACGGAATCCAAAGACTTCGACTTTATCTGCTTCTGTCCCGTTTGACCCCGAAGCTTATAATTCCTCCAGAATACTTTCAATTCCTTGAACGTTTGCTGAAACTCGAGGACGCGCGATAAGTGTCCTGTTGGAAAAGTTGGCAAGAACAACGCGCGCGGTGCCGATGGATTCCCAGGGTTCACACATTAATCTCCCGCTGAAAGATCGGGGTTGGTGAGCTGCTGAATGATGGAAGGAAAAAGAAAGGAAGCCCAGTAGGGCTGGACCCCCTTCATCCAGTCAGGACGAGGAAATAACGCCCGCGGGGCGCGTTTTAACAGACTGTTTGGTGAACACTTTCCCGTAACGCTGCCACTCTTTTCCTGTTTGTTGCGCCGCGAGGAAAGTTTGGAGGACTTTCCCTGTGGAGAAACAAACAAACTGCGGGGCATTATTAGGGTTTTAAACCGTTTCTGAGACGTGTGTTGAAACATAAAAGTGTTCATAAAGTATAATGTACAGAAATATGGTTTAATACGTGCTTTTTTTCTCACTTTAAGGGCTTCCTGAGGAACAATTGCACCTTGACGGAAGCCCTTATCAGATGAGGACATTTCCGCTCTGGAATCTGAATTATTGGCTGTGTTTGCTATGGAATAAT
Source organism: Cyprinella venusta (assembly GCA_038021265.1). NCBI lineage: Eukaryota > Metazoa > Chordata > Actinopteri > Cypriniformes > Leuciscidae > Cyprinella > Cyprinella venusta. The sequence continues at coordinate 2,417,662 of CM075881.1, forward strand.
AACTTGCTACTTTCTACACTGTATACTGCCTACAGTTTAAAAAAAATAGAATTTGAATTTGAAACTATACGCACTATGCAATGGTAAACGTTCCAAACAGCAACGTTCCAATTCCAAACTGTGTCATGTGACCTCAACACGTGACTAATTCTGCAAGTGCGTCCAGTTATCGCCTCAGAATTAACATTTGTTTGCTGCAATGTTCTGTTAACGCTTAATATTATCACAGTTGATATTAATACTACTCATTTGACACTGGAAATGGGGGGTCAAGTTGAGCGCATTGCATTGTGGGATATAGTGTGTTTTATATTGTACATGTATTTGTAGAGATGGGCATAAATACATGGAAATGTATTTAAAATGAAAATACGGTGTGGAAAATGTATTTAAATACAAATACAGTATTTTCGTATTTTGAAAATACACAAAATATACATGTGAAATTGGCCAATAGGTCACAGTGAAATAAGAAACTACATGACTGTTAATTCTTAACCTCTTCTCTGCCCGCTCTTTCTTTATTTCTTCCTGGCAATTACAAATAAACTTATGCAAAAAAGCAGCCATTTATATACTTATTTCTGACAAGTAGAATTGTTCAGGACATCCTCACCTAGCTTCTTCCAGAAAAAAAAAAAATTTAAATACAAATTACATTTGATTTTTTTCCAAATCCCAGCTTTGTATTCTGGGTTCACAGTGCATACAGAAATACATGCAATTTCCAAACTTGTAATTATTTCCAGGAATTTTCCCAAGAAGACTTTTATTTTAAAAAGCAAATTACTGTATATTGCCTACACTGAATCTATAGATTTCAAGAGGACACACAACATTACAGTGCATCATGCACACATGATTCAGGTCTAGGCCTGAGTGACAGTACGAAAGCTGGTCTGTTCCAGACTGTGCCCGCTTTCCCTGACCCTCAGCTGACGGAGGAGGGTGTGTCGTGATTTACCTCCTGAGGGACGCTGTGTGTGTGTGTTGTGGGTAACCAGGGCCAGTGTGCACAGTGTTGACACAGAAACTCTAGCGTACATCCTGATGTTTATCTTAATATATTTGTTTCTCTCTCTCTCTCACTCACACACACAGGAAACAGACAGTTTATATTCTCCCTTTGCGCTAAACACACTACTGCACGGCTACACTAACAGACAAGACATCAAATGAGTGTTTTATCCATTAGTTGCATGATTAATTTTAAGTGGTGTTTGCAGAATATACTTACTGTTACAACACTATTAAACGTCTCACACTGTTTGTTGCAGACATGAATAATTCTCAAACTGTGTGTCTCCTTTAACTTCAACATCCTTTCAACCACTAAGCAATCCTCTAAAAAACACTCAACATTTTAGTAACCGCATAGCAACCGAAAAGCACCTTAGCAAACCTTAAGCAATGCTCCGACAACCACTTGATCAACAGCACCCTATCAACACCATAGCAACACCCTGGCAACCATTAAGCAATGAAGGGAAAAGCACTCACAACACCCTAGCAACTAGAAAGTATCAGTACCTGCACAGCAATGCACTAAAAACACTCTGGCAACATCATAGCAACACCATAGCAACCACGAATCAATAAGCTTAAAGCCACTTAGAACACCCTAGCAACCAGAAAGTTTCCATACCTGCATATCAATGCACCTAAGAACTCTCTAGCAACATTATAGCAACACCCTGGCAACCACTAAACAATGCTTTGAAAACCACTTAGAACATCATAGTAACACCCTGGCAACCATTAAGCAATGCACTGAAAACCACTTGGAACACCCAAAGCGACATCATAGCAACACCTTGGCAACCACTAAACGATGCTCTGAAAACCACTTAGAACACCCAAGCAACATCATAGTAACACCCTGGAAACCATTAAGCAATGCACTGAAAACCACTTAGAACACCCAAAGCAACATCATAGCAACACCCTGGCAACCACTAAACAATGCTTTGAAAACCACTTAGAACATCATAGTAACACCCTGGCAACCATTAAGCAATGCACCGAAAACCACTTAGAACACCCAAAGCGACATCATAGCAACACCCTGGCAACCACTAAACAATGCTCTGAAAACCACTTAGAACACCCAAGCAACATCCTGGAAACCACTAAGCAATGCCCTGAAAACCACCCAGAACGCCCCAGCCACTAGAATGTATCAGTGCCAGCATATCAATACATTAAAAACACTCTCGCAACATCATAGCAACACCATGGCAACCACTAATCAATAGGCTTAAAGCCACTTAGAACACCCTAGCAACCAGAAAGTTTCCATACCTGCATATCAATCCACCTAAGAACTCTCTAGCAACATTATAGCAACACCCTGGCAACCACTAAACAATGCTCTGAAAACCACTTAGAACACCCAGGCAACATCATAGCAACACCCAGGAAACCACAAAACAATGCTCTGAAAACCACTTAGAACATCCAAGCAACATCATAGCAATACCCTGGCAACCACTAAACAATGCTCTGAAAACCACTTAGAACACCCAGGCAACATCATAGCAACACCCTGGAAACTAGTGTATTGAAACCAGTATATCCTCAATGTATTCAGGATAATCAATACATTAAAAACACTCTGGCAACATCATAGCAACACCATGGCAACCACTAATCAACAGGCTTAAAGCCACTTAGAACACCCTAGCAACCAGAAAGTTTCCATACCTGCATATCAATGCACCTAAGAACTCTCCAGCAACATCATATCAACACCCTGGCAACCACTAAGCAATGCACTGAAAACCACTTAGACCACCCAAAGCACCATCATAGCAACACCCTAGGAACCACTAAGCAATGCCCTGAAAACCACTCAGAACACCCTAGCAACTAGAAAGTATCGGTACCTGCAAAGCAAGGCACTAAAAACACTCTGGCAACATCATAGCAACCACTAAGCAATGCTATAAAAACCACTCAGAACACCATAGCAACACCCTGGCAACCACAAATCACTGATTTGAAAACCACTCCCTTACCAGAGCATGGAAATGCATCTAAAAAACAACTTAGCAACATCATAGAAACACTCTGACAACTACAAAGCAATGCAGAGCACCCTAGCAACCACCTTGCAATGCCATAGCAACCAATCATGCAACATGCATACAGATTTACCCTTCAGAATTGCATAGTAACGCCCTAGCAACCATTAGCATTGTGTGTGGTGGTCAGTTATGCACGTGCAAGCACTTCTAACGCATTTAAAATCTTGTCCATAAAATAAAATGCTTTTATCTCTAGGTCTACCATCCTCTCTCTTTCAATCTCTCTCTCTATTGTCCTGAAAGAGTTAACGCTCAAACATTCTGGAATGATTCCTGGATTCCTGCAGCATTCCGCCACATTCCACGGGATTCCTCAAGGGCGACATCATAATCAAAGACGGCGGATGACAAAGACTCCCAGTGTGGCATTGGACAACTGCAAACTCCCTATTATTCACAAAGTCACGGACACACACACACAGAGAGAGAGAGAAAGAGAGAGAGAGAGAGAGAGAGATTAAGAAATGCATTTGTCTCACTGATGAAGAGCAACATCTCACACACAAGTGCTTCATTGTCATGGAAATAATGTCATAATACATTAAAGGTTTGATTTGTGTTTTATGATGTGTTTTTGTTGAACAGTGAATCCTGTCATTTCTTTAAACCAGTTCCTTCTCCTTTAACATGTGGAAGGTTTTCTGGCAGCACTCAGGAGTCACATGATCAGTCTGGTCTGTAATTATTTAATGTGTGGTCCAGTGGTTAAAGCTCTCGAAGCCTTTAGCAAGACAATTACAGGTGGAGTGTGAAATTTATGCAGTACTACTGAGGGAAAATTACACTCGAATCTCTTCTTCTGTCCGCTTGCCTTGCATTGAAATAGTCCCGCCCCCAAACTCTTGTCATTGGTCATGTCAGAAATCACATACTCTCTTGAGTAGGCTACATACTTCAGTTGCCTTTTTTATTATTATCATGTGATCTAGTCTGCAGCGCCAGAGTCTTTAGTCACATGACATTTACAGCTCAGATGATTGGCTCAAAAATGTGCGCTTACGAAATATACGAATAATTAATAATATAAAAATATTAGGGATGTCAAACGATTAATCGCGATTAATCGCATTCAAAATAAAAGTTTGTGTTTACGTAATATATGTGTGTGTAGTGTGTATAATTATTTTGTATATATAAATACACACACATGCATGTATATATTTAAGAAAAATCTGAAAGTATATACTTTATATATATTTATACATAATTAATATTATGTATAAATATAAATATTTGATATATTAAGAACACATTTTTCTTAAATATACATGCATGTGTGTCTATTTATATATACAAAATAATTATACACACTACGTCCACATATATTATGTAAACACAAACTTTTATTTTGGATGCGATTAATCGCGATTAATTGTTTGACAGCCCTAAAAAATATTCATATTTTTAGGGAAATCACAACCCGATCTCACGACCAAGTCGTACGAATTCAACGAATGATTAAAACGTGGCTAATTTGTAACAATTCATACGACCTCACTTTTGCGTATTTTTTTTACGATTTTACGAATTGGCCAATTCGTATGAATTCGTACGAATGACCTACCCCTTACCCCGCCCCTAAACCTAACCATCACGTGGGTTTAGACAAATCGTAAAAATTCGTACGAGTGAGGTCATACGAATTAAACATTTTTTAATCATTCGTCGAATTCGTAACAATTGGGCGTGCAACCACGCAATTATGAAATATGAGGATAAACTGTAAAAATAAATGACATCAAAATCATATCATTACTTGGAAATCAAGTGATTTGTAAATATAGGATTGAATTCTAAAAAAAGGAGCAATACAAAAATGTGAATAAGTAGCCTAGGCTACGTGGAAATCAAGTAATTATGAAATATTAGATTATATTATAAAATCTATATAAATTATACAAAATATATCAATAATCATTTGGAAATTAAGTAATTTAGAGATGATGAAAGAATATAAAACATATTACTAATTGAGCATTAACTCTGAAATAATATTATGAAAATATAAAAATAATACAATATATATATATATATATATATATATATATATATATATATATATATACAGTATATATATATATTAGGGCTGTCAAAATGATTAATTGCGATTAATCGCATCCAAAATAAAAGTTTGTGTTTACATAATATATGTTGGGGCACTGTGTATAATTATTTTGTATACATATAAAAAACACACATGCATGTATATTTAAGAAAAAAAAGATTATTTATATATAAAATATTTATATATATATAAAATATAAATTATATATAAATGTATATACAGAATATACATGAAAATATTTCTTAAATATATACAAGCATGCGTGTATTTATATATATATAATAATTATACACAGTGCACCCACATATATTATGTAAACACAAACTTTTATTTTGGATGCGATTGATCGCGATTAATCGTTTTGACAGCCCTAATATATATATATATATATATATATATATATATATATATATACATTTATTGCATATATAGTAATATACTATATACAGTAAATATAATATAATAGTAATTATAAAATAATAATAGTTACTATAAAATAGTAATATACAGTAAATATGTGTGTACACATTTTATATTTACAAACTTTTATGCTAAATGCGATGAATCAACTTGACCGCTCTAAAAGTACATGGCATGCATACTTGGTAACAAGTAATTATGAATTATGAGATTATATTCCAAAAATATGAATAATGATGCCAACATATAACCTTTCAACATGACCGAGAAGAGGACAGTTTTATTAGAATTCATTTTTCGAAATACCGCAGTTGCAGTTTCAGTATATAGCCATTTCTTCCTTTTTCTTCTTCTTTTAATTTTACATGTGGACAAACACGACATTATCCTGAACAAGTTGTCCGGTTATATTCCTGTTCTCCCTGACCGTCACTGACTCTCTGACCTCAAGCTGACTGAGTGATTCTGCAAACTCTGAGATGAATGAACGCTAACTCTCTCTCTCGCTCTCTCTCTCTCTCTCTCTCTCTCTCTCTCTCTCTCTGTACAATGTATTAGACCGACAGCACATCTGGATTAATGGCAGGAACCTCTATCGCCCCCTGGAGTCCTGCGGGGTATTATCGCACTGCTGACTTCAGTTGCATTATAGGCAATATAAACAGAGATTAAAGTAAACACACTACATTGATGCAGAACCAAGAGCTGTGCGTGCGCGCACACTCATATCTATTCCTATCAATGATAGCCTCTTTCAGGATCATTTTCTCCGTGTGATTTATGGTGAGTTTGAGATGCAGTGTGCGGTTTGATAAGTAAGCTGGATAAATATATCAGTCCTTTACCGCATTCTGACTCTCCCGCGTTTATGGAGTCGCTTCTCCCTCACGCGAGATAAATCTGACAAACGGCGGGAACGAGAGAGCTCGGTCCTCATTTGAAGGCACTTAGACACGGGCGCGCGCGCGTGTGTGTGTGTGTGTGTGTTATTGATTGAGGCCATTGAGTGGATTTGTATGGTTTATGACGTCCTGATGTGCGATAAATACATGAGTGTCAGTGAGTGTGTTTAGAATTTCCCTCAACAGAAACCAAACTCGATTAGATTAACATGATGAATAAAACTTATGTATGTGTGTGTGTGTGTGTGTGTGTGGCCTGGTAAACCCTACATTATGGGGAACAAAATGTCACTAAGATGGCAATATGCTAAATCCTTGGCTTGACATATTTGGTCCCCATGAGGAAGAGAGCTTATAAATCAGACTACCAGTAAGTGATGTTTTTCGAAAATGTAAAAATGAAGAGTATTGTGTGAAGGTCAGGTTTAGGTCGGGTTAGTGTGTGTGTGAGATGGGTAGGTTTAGGGTTGTAAGGGGAGTTAATTTACAGTTTGTTGGCTACAGTATAAAAACCATTACATCTATGGAAAGTCCCCATAAAACATGAAAATACAATGTATGTGTGTGTGGTTATCACATTAGCTTTATTTAATCAGATCTCACCTGTGTTCCTGCCAGATGGCGTTAAAAATGCTGACTAGGTACCTTAACACACACTAACACACACACACAGAGAGAGATAGAGTATTCTGTCGCTCTGCATAATTGGATAATTCATCAGTCCATCATTTAAACTGACTCATAATTAACAAAAATCTTTATGGACTCAATCCAGTTGGATAAAACTCTCAATTAGCATAATCTTTAGACTGGATTTTTAGTTAAAGAGGCAGGGGACATATATCTCTCTCTCTGTGTGTGTGTGTTGGAGAGAGAAGACACAACAGTGTGTGTTGGTGCAGTGACCTTGAAGGTCCATCTCTGTTCAGCTAAAGTGTGTGTCCAGCTTCTCTTTCTATCCTCACACACACTCGCACACAGTGCGCTTCTACACAGACAGCTTTTTAAGGCTTCGTTAGTGTGATTAAAATGCAAAGGCTGTTCCTAAAGGTAGACAGTGACGTCGTGCTGCTTTCTAAGATGCATTATCACAACAACCTATCCATGCAGAATACAATCCCAGAATGCATTGCAACGAGCTCAGTGAAGGTAATCCGTCCTGGACGGCATGAGAAATGATAAATGTACGCTACTGTTATTTGTCAAATTAATACTTTTGTTCTGCAAGGACGCATTAAATTGATCAAAAGTGACAGTAAAGACATTCTGTTACTGTTAAAAGACATTTAGAATGTTACTAAAGATTCTATTTCAAATGAATGGAGTTCTTTTAGAACTTTCTATTAATAAAGAATCCTGATCAAATAAAACAAAGCAGTTTCCACAGAAATATGAACTCTTTTCAACACTGATAATAATCATAAATGTGTCTTGAACATCAAATCATCATATTAGAGTGATTTCTGAAGGGTCATGTGACACTGAAGACTGGAGTAATGATGCTGAAAATACAGGAATAAATGACACTTTACTATATATTCACATATTATAATAATATTTCACAATTTTACTGTATTTTTGAGCATGGACTTTCAAAACATTTTCAAACATTTCCAAACATTTTCACTGTAGTGAAACAAACTCAGTACTTAGAAGTAGATATGAATTATTTAACCCTTTGTACATGATGTGAATATGATTATCCCTGCGAATCCGAAACCACAAAGAGTTTCACTGTCAAAAGAGTTTGACATCCATCACAACTCATCCGTCAGAACCGTCGTCAGACGCTGTTCATAAATCTATAACACGCTCGTTCAATATCACAGAGCTGTCCAATATCCAGAAGCTTTCAGGTTCAATTCAGGTTAATAAAACAAACAAGTAAATTGCATTTATAATAGAAGAGGAACAACAAAAAGCCTTTTTTTAACAGAAATCTGAACACACTGTTCATCGTCTTCAACCAACACCTCTCAAATAACACTCTGTGTATGTGTTAATGGATCCGTTTTTGGCTCCTTATGTGGAATAGATTATTATATCTCTTTCATTTCCAGGTAGATTTATTCCAGCTGATTAGAGAGACATATTTTGTGGTATTTCTAAGTATTATTAATTAAAACAAGTAAACTGGTAAAAAAAAAACAAACAAAAAAAAAAAAACATTTTTGTTAATTGAAATAAAGCCGAAATACAACAAAATAATTTCCGTCAGTTCCTGAGGCCTTCCTCATTTCTAAATATTTACTCACTGAAATTAAAATAAATCAAAACTATTTCGAAATATTGAATGAAAATGATAAAAGCACCAAAAAAATCCACTAAAATTAACAAATAAAATATTACTAATGCTATATAAATAGTACTACAATAACTGATAAAATAGTATGTTAGTACATTATATTAATAATAATAGTATCATATAATAATAATATTTTATTAAATATGTATTAAGCACTGTTGCTTTAATCATTTTAATAATTTTGCTGTTGCCATTTTATTATTTTAGTATTATTTATATACACTCTAAACAATGCTGGGTTGTTTTAACCCAAATTTGGGTCAAATATTGACAAACCCAAATGTTGGGTTAAAATGTAATTTCAAATCTTCAACTTTCACTTTCAACTGCACATTTTTTAATTACATTTTTAACCCAACATTTGGGCTTGTCCATATTTGACCCAAATTTGGGTTGAAACAACCCACACTGTAAAAAAAACATATTGTTGATTTAACTTAAAAAAATGAACCTGGTTGCCTTAAAATTTTAAGTTCATTGAAATGGAAAAATTTAGTTAATGCAATGAAGGAGATTGATTTAATCATCAGAGACTCAAAATATTATGTTATCTGAACTACATAAATTATTTAAGTTGATTTGACAAAAGAAATTTTTTTTTGATTACAAATCATGAAAATATTTTTTTTACAGTGCAGCATTTTTTAGAGGCCTGTGATATATTTACTATATTATTATAAATAAAATTAAAAAAAAAAAAAATCAAAATATCGTTGTTTTTTGTCTCTTTACTGCAGTAAAGACGGTATTTTACTGTAATTTAAATTGACTTTTTTAACCGTGGTAAAATCCCCGTAATGCATGGCTCTACAGCCGAAACCACCCAAAATCACATACATCCCCATTTATTACTCAAGAAATGTAACAAAAATTGGGATGATTTTCCATAATGTACAATAAGATAAAAGGGAAGATGAGGAGGAAGGAGGGAATCCTCTTCAAACCCTGAAGCATCAGAAACCATCAGCGCTTTGATCTGCTGTCTCCTGTCGGAGTGTGTTTGTGTCTGCCACAGTCTTTTCTCATCTTTTGTTTTGCCGAGGAATCAATGGATGGATGATCTTTATCACACAAACTTCGGAGAGATGGCAGAACAAAACTGGGGAACAATGTCTCTTATCTACCTCAGTTAATTAAAGCAGAGCGTATAATGAGTTTGTGCGCTTCACTCTAACTGAATTAAGAAGACCGATAAGAGTCTCTCTGAATGCAGACGGAGTCTCTGCTCTTAGACCAACACACACATACACACACGCTGCGCTACAATAGGACACACATCAGTGTGTGTGAGAGAGATCTGTTCTTTATTCAGAGAGCGTCCTACTGCAGAAAGCCTCAAACTGCCCCGCCTCTCTCTCTCTCTCTCTCTCTCTCTCTCTCTCTCTCTCTCTCTCTCTCTCACTTTACGGATGGAGGGAAGAACAGAGAGAATAGTAGTAGTGTTCAGATTCCTTCAGGTCTGGAGGAGTTCACTAGATACACTCAACGTTCTCATATATAACAACACTGGAGTCGCACAAGGGTTTTAGATTTCATTACATCATAAATGCATACATATACAGTCTTAGAAGAAATGGTTCTATTTAGAACCAGAAATGGTTCCATCCCCCGCTTCATATATGGAACTCCAAAATGGTTCTATATAGAACCATTTTTTTTTGTAAAAGGTTCTATTGGCCAAGTATGGAACCCCAGGGTTGTATATAGAACCCAGAGGAACCCTTTTTTTAAGAGTGTATAGAACCTTTTAGGGGTTCCAAATACGTAGCACTGATAGAACCTTGCAAAATTCCCAGTGTTAAATTAACACTCCTGGTGTACATATAGGTCCATTTAACTCCAGGAGTGTTAATTTAACACTGGGAATTTAAGAGTGCACAATTTATATTTACAAATATATATGCCATATTCTATGATGAAATAAATAGCCTAATTAATTAACTAATTCGTTTGTCACGCCCAAAACGGCTACAATTATTTAATAAACTGACCAATTCCTACGGGTCCTCACACCATCGGTGTTCAGGCCCTAATTAAATAAAAAAATACACTTTTTTCATAATTGTTCTGCTTCTTATCCTTAAATAACAATCATGTTTTTAAATTATTTGCTAGATAGACAGACAGACAGACAAAGTGGATGGATGGATGGATGGATGGATGGCTAGGTAGTAGCCATCTATCTATCTATCTATCTATCTATCTATCTATCTATCTATCTATCTATCTATCTATCTATCTATCTATCTATCTATCTATCTATCTATCTATCTATCTACCTACCTACCTACCTACCTACCTACCTACCTACCTACCTATCCATCCTTCCTTCCATCCATCCATCCATCCATCCATCCATCCATCCATCCATCCATCTATCTATCTATCTATAGACCCATCCATCCACCCATCCATCCATACACCCATCCACCCACCCATCCATCTATCCATCCACCCACCCATCCATCCATCCATCCATCCATCCACCCATACACCCATCCATCCATCCATCCACCCATCCACCCACCCATCCACCCATCCACCCATCCACCCACCCATCCATCTATCCACCCATCCACCCATCCACCCATCCATCCATCCATCTGTTTTATTCTAAGGGCCAGAGAAATAATGAATGTATATCCAATAACTGTTTATTTTAATCTATTATTTAAATGCATATATATTAGTACACCTAAATTATGTTTAGTGATTTTATTCCCTTATGAACTGCTTGCCATCCTCACTGTGTGTGTGTGTGTGTGTGTGTGTGTGTGTGTGTGTGTGTGTGTGTGTGTGTGTGTGTGTGTGTGTGTGTGTGTGTGTCTGACAGTAATGTTCAGTAATAAACCGTTTGACCATAATTACTGGAGACGCAATCATTCCGTCCAAAGCATTAAACACCGTTTAACATAATCAGCTCATTCTGCAAATGCCACTAATTACATCGGTGTGACACGCTGTGTGTGAGTGTGTGTGTGTGTGTGTGTGTGTTATTATTTAGATTCTAAATCCTGTAATACAGCGATGAAATTCATAAATCCTTCAGGCTCAAATGTTTTATGTTCTGTAGCGACTAATTAGATAAAGCACATAGAAATTAACACGACATGCTCTGAATTAAATATTTTGATACTGTGATATATTTTATACAATGATCTCTCTCTCTCTCTCTCTCACGAGATATTTTCAATATCTCAGCTTTGTTTCCTAGACAACAATGAGATTAAATTGAATCTTTTCGTTTTGGAGAAACACCTGAGGGAAAAACTCCAGAACTCATCCGAAGTTTGGAACGAGAAACCCGCGAGCAATAAAAACACTCTCTCTGTGTTTATCTCTCGTTCTTTATTTATGCATGTGACTCTTTGCCGGTTGCCCATTCCACTGAAACATTAGGCTGTTTTAGATAAAAAGGCCGGGCGATGGATGGCTTTTCTGTGTTAATGTAAAGCTACATGCTGACAGGGCTGTATTTTTAATGCAGTGAGCAGATATTTCTAATGCATTATAGCTGTAAGGTCTCTATGAAAGTCATCTATCTCTTTCTCCTGGTCCTGAACAAATGTGGAAAACATTCTAGGATTAAAGTCAAAGAGTGTGTGCCATGCTTTACTATTTTTGTGCCGATACACAATTAGATGGTAGGTTGCATAAACTACTAAAACTTTCAAATTAGTCATCCAAGACTGTAAGTCAGTTACATAAAAACGTTCTAATTTGATACCGAAAAGTAAGATATATTACCCCATTATTATCATTTTAGCACTTAAAACTCATCTTTGATCACCAAAATGACATATTTTAACTTTTTTTTCCCCGTCTTCATGCCTTAAAAATAGCTTGAATGTAACTCGACACCCTCATTTAGAATGCGCGGTTCTATGAATATGCAAATGAGCCTCAACTCCACTCATTCACTCAGCTCAGAGATCCACTGGTTGACGATCACACGTTGATCTGATTGGTTACAAGGTGGTTTGTGACGTCAGAAACACCAGCGATATCAAAGTGTGTTTTTGAGACTGTCTTTGGTTCACTGCAGTTTTAAGGAGGAAATACTCAGCAATGCTGCCCACTTTTGAACTTTCACATGGCTTGTCTTAAAGCGTATTAAACACACCACATACACACATAAACAACATTAATGTACTTTAATGCTAAGTATACAACACAATGGCATGACTGGCCCTCGATGTCTGATTGTTTTTGCCAAAATAACTGTATAGAGTGCATTCTGGGAAAGTGTGTGTGGTCATTGCCTCAGTGCGTTTGGTCATGAGGCTGCCTGTGCAACACTATGTGACAGCAATAACATTTTGTCTCACAGCTAGTAGTTGGAACGAAACACTTGTTTCTGGAAAAGCTTCTGTATATGAAAACAGCCACAGTCACGCTACAGAGAAATGTATTTCAGTTAGAAGGTCACCGGGGTCAACGGGGTCAACACTGCATCTACACACACACACACTGTCATTATATACAGTACAATGAACTCATAGAGCCCACGTTTTTATGATCAAATCAATAAAAAAATCAATAATATATATATATATATATATATATATATATATATATGTTTTTTTTTTATAAGTGTCACCATTGTTGAGATACACAGGCTGAATCTTGATGTCTGAGCATTTAAAAAAAAGAGACTGCGTGTCACTTTTTTGTATAAGAAACTTTTTAGAAATGATTTGGATTATATTGTAAAAGATACTGCATAAGGACAGTGCTGCTATAACTAATAAAGTAAATCTAACTCAGAAATTGGGCTCTTTACGAGTTGATTCAGGTCAAACGATTGTGAAATAATGATTATGTTAAAACATCCATCAGATCCAACACCTTTTCTATGTGTTCATCTGGCTGTTATCCAAACAAAACTTAAAATTAATGACTTAAGGGTTAAAGGAGAACTCCGGCGAACAATGAACCTTTGGTCTAATAAAACATCGGTACCTAGTCTATCGTTCTCTGAGATTTGTTTTCATGATAATCGAATGTAAAGAGTTTTATCTCTAAAAACTGTTTAGCGTATAATGCTAGTACTGGGGGCATTGACTAAGTAAAAAGAAATCGCTAGTTTATACCACTAACAAGGCTCAAAATAGCCCCGCACAGTAACATATGAGACTCCATACATGCAAAACAACTTTGAACTGAAAGTGTATAGACCGTTTAATAAGAAGATACGTTATAAAGACAGGTCACTTCGCGTATACAGACAGGAGCCATCTTAGAAAATAGTCTCAATAAGTCGATCCCAGAACGCCATTCATACAGTTCAGAAGTTCGTTGAACTTCATACAGTTCAGCTCACTCAGCACGACTTCGTGATTTGACTTATCGAGACTATTTCCTCAGATGGCTCCTGTCTGTAAACGCGAAGTGAACTGTCTTCATAAACTATCTTCTTATTAAACGGTCTGTACACTTACAAAGTTCTCAATGCTTTGTTTTTCATGTATGGAGCCTCATTATGTTACTGTGTGGGGCTATTTTGAGCCTTGTTAGTGGTATAAACTAGCGATTTCTTTTTACTTAGTCAATGCCCCCATTACTAGCATTATACGCTAAACAGTTTTTAGAGATAAAACTCTTTACATTCGATTATCATGAAAACAAATCTCAGAGAACGATTGACTAGGTACCGATGTTTTATTAGACCAAAGGTTCATTGTTCGCCGGAGTTCTCCTTTAAGAGCCCAACTAGCACGCACATTGATCATCATAATGGTGACTTAACATGACGGTTTTCTCCTTCAGTGATTCTGCTTGTTAACATCAGGTGTTAGCAATACAAAATAAAGCGTTCTTAATTCATCTTTGACATCAGTCTGTTATTCAGATATTTTTGTTTAAAACATTTTTTTTTGTAAATTTTACTCATTTTTAAATGGTTAACTTTTAAAGCTACACTGTGTGATTTTTACCCCAACTAGTGGTGAAAAGGTATATGATCATCCAGGGAATATTAGTTTCTGTTCCTCTCAATTCCAATTTCGTCTTAACTCCTACGGTGGCCAATGTAGTCCAAGATTAACATGGCTTCCAGTTCGACCTCGTCCACGAGTGTTAACTCAAACGCAAACGCGAAAGGCGAAGCTTGAATTAACGAGTATGTCCCTCTTTGTATAATGTACTTTCAAGATTGAGGGGCAACATGGCGACCGACATTTTTAATGTATTTTCAATGTTATATTATACACTCACGAGAAC
This sequence comes from Cyprinella venusta, assembly GCA_038021265.1. NCBI lineage: Eukaryota > Metazoa > Chordata > Actinopteri > Cypriniformes > Leuciscidae > Cyprinella > Cyprinella venusta. The sequence continues at coordinate 2,432,662 of CM075881.1, forward strand.
ACTTTATTACTTGAATGAAGTAAATATACATTAATGAGCACTAGGGTTGGGTATCGAGGGTCGAGTATCGATTGGAAGCGGAACTAACTTTTCGTTTTTCCCGGAATCGTTCAAAAGTTCAAATTTCGATTCCTAGTTTTGATATTCACCGTCCACCGAGCGGAAGAAGAAACCGCTGAACAACACCAATGAAGAAGCGTCTACCGGAAGTGTTGGCATAACCGCGCGAGTCGAACATGAGTAGCTTACGTCAGCGGTCCAAAGTGTGGCTTCACTTTTCTAAAAATAACGAAATCTCGGCAAAATGCAAAATTTGTGACAGAAGGAGTATTTCCTTCAGAAAGACCGTTGGTTAGCAAGGTTAGCTAAACTTTTTTGACCCTGCCTCTTAAAAGAATCAGAATCGAGAATCGTTAGGAACCGGATTCGAAACAAGGAATCGGAATCGTTCAAATTCAAACGATACACAACCCTAATGAGCACATACATTTTTGAAAGAACTAAGTGTTTTTAGCTAAGAATAAACTAAAAGAGTTACACAGTGTAGCTTTAAGGAATTAATTAATTTGTGTGCGTGAGTATGTTTGCGTGTGTGAGCATTGGTATGCATGTTTGTGTGTGTGTTAGGGAAAATCTGAGTTTGTTATACTTGGATGGGTCTTGTATTATGTTTCAGTTTGGTGCCTCAGTTATTTCTTACTTCTCTGGGCAAATTCCCGAAGTGAGCATCCCGATTCCCCGCTCACTCCGAAGGGCAGAAGAGCCCTTCGTGGAGAGATTCAGTTATTCCCTTTGTTTGGAAAGCTTCTACAAATGGCGGCCGCGTCCCCTTCCCGAAGTGCAAACCTGTGTGTGTCCATGAGCTGCATTTTTGCACATGCTAATCGATTATATCTATAATATCATCTATTTTAGATTTAAAAATATGTGCTCAATAACACGTTTGGGAAACGCCAACGCATCACATCCCTTGATCAAAGTTTCACACCCTTTAAGAAGCGAACAAACAGAGCATGAGATACACTGACCTCAGGTCAGACTCAGACGTCCGTCTGATCTGACAGGCAGAATAAGAGGAAAGAGGGAGTGTGTTCGTGCTCATAGTCTTTATTCACAGAATCTGAACCCTGAACGAGGCCATCCATCAAAACGCTTGTGTCGCCACCGCTGGACGTGGAAAAGCACTTTAAAGAGCGAGACTGCGGCCGGTCACGCGCTTTCATCCCACATTAGACTTGAAAAAAGATGGATTTCCCTCCATTTCACTTGTCTTGTTCCCGGCTCTCTTTAGCACGCGTGTGTGTGTGGACGCATTAGTGGAGGTGTCAGAGGAGAGCTACTGAAATGTGGCAGTGCTGCTTCTCATCGTGTGTGTGTGTGTGTGATGACGCTTGAACGGTGGTTACAATGTCTAGGAATATTGTATGTGTGTGTGTGTGTGTGTGTGTGTGAGTTCAGCAGCCTGACAAACGCGTTGCACACATGAAATGAGAATACAAATGAGATACACAATAAATCCCGTCTCTTGATTTATTTCGAGCCGATATTAGACGTTGTTTCACACAGTGAGAAACCGACACGCTAATGTGCCAAGATTGGGATTACTGAGGCGAGAATTCAATATTCATGAGTATTCCAATTCCAAACATAATATCATTCCATGATGATTATTTCCAGGCAGCCAATTAAAACTGACAAATCTCTACCCCAGGGAAAAATTATTCCTCAACTCATGTGTGTTTTTAGGAAGAGGTGTTTTGTTACTTTAACTGAGGGATCAGATCCACCATTTCCACTTGCTGTGAAAAAATCCCACAGATGCTCACTGAACGAGCCTAAACTACATCACGATATTGCTGGGTTGTTGCTAAGGTGTTCTGAATGTTTAACTGGTTGTCACGGTGTTTTGTATGTCATTAGGTGGTTGCTAAGGGATTCTGATGTTTCTAGGTGGTTGCTGATGTGTTTAGATGGAGGTTTGGGTGTTACTATGTGGTTGTTAAGGTGTTCTGTATGTTGTTAGGTGGTTGCTAAGGTGTTTTGGGCGTTTCTTAGATGGTTGCTAAGATGGTTTGGGTGTTACTAGGTGGTTGTTAAGGTGTTCTGAATTTTAGGAAGTCACTACGGGGTTCTGATGTTGCTACAGTAGGTGGTTGCTGATGTGTTTAGATGGTTGCTAAGGTGGTTTGGACGTTACTATGTGGTTGTAAGGTGTTCTGTATGTTGGTAGGTGGTTGCTAAGGTGTTTTGGGCATTTCTTAGATGGTTGCTAAGATGGTTTGGGTGTTACTAGGTGGTTGTTAAGGTGTTCTGTATATTGTTAGGTAGTCACTAAGGGGTTCTGATGTTGCTAGGTGGTTGCTCAGGTGTCTAAGCATTTTCTAAGGTGTTCTGGGTGTTGCTACAGTTGGGGGTTGTTAAGGTGTTCTGTATGTTGTTGGGTGGTTGCTAGGGTTCTGGTGGGGCTAGGTGGTTGCTGAGGTGTTTAGGTGGTTGCTAAGGTGATCTGGGTGTTTGCTTAATGGTTGCAAAGGTGTTCTGTGTGTTGTTAAGTGGGTGCTGAGGTTGTTAAGTTAGTAGGTGCTAAGGTGTTTGCTAGATGATTGCCAAAAGTGCTCTGGGTGTTGCTAGGTGGTTGTTGATATGTTTTGGGTGTTGCTAGGTGGTTGCTGAGGTGTTCTGTATGTTGTTAGGGGTCACTAAGGGGTTGCTGAGGTGGTTGTTAAGGTGTTCTGTATGTTGTTAGGGGTCGCTAAGGGGTCGCTGAGGTGGTTGTTAAGGTGTTCTGTATGTTGTTAGGGGTCACTAAGGGGTCGCTGAGGTGGTTGTTAAGGTGTTCTGTATGTTTTTAGGGGTCGCTAAGGGGTCGCTGAGGTGGTTGTTAAGGTGTTCTGTATGTTGTTAGGGGTCGCTAAGGGGTCGCTGAGGTGGTTGTTAAGGTGTTCTGTATGTTGTTAGGGGTCACTAAGGGGTCGCTGAGGTGGTTGTTAAGGTGTTCTGTATGTTGTTAGGGGTCACTAAGGGGTCGCTGAGGTGGTTGTTAAGGTGTTCTGTATGTTGTTAGGGGTCGCTAAGGGGTCGCTGAGGTGGTTGTTAAGGTGTTCTGTATGTTGTTAGGGGTCACTAAGGGGTCGCTGAGGTGGTTGTTAAGGTGTTCTGTATGTTGTTAGGGGTCGCTAAGGGGTCGCTGAGGTGGTTGTTAAGGTGTTCTGTATGTTTTTAGGGGTTTCTGAGGGGTTGCTGAGGTGGTTGTTAATGTGTTCTGTATGTTGTAAGATAGTTGATAAGGGGATGCCGAGGTGGTTGTTAAGGTGTGCTGTATGTTGTTAGGGGTCGCTAAGGGGTTGCTGAGGTGATTGTTAAGGTGTTCTGTGTGTTGTTAGGGGTCGCTAAGGGGTTGCTGAGGTGGTTGTTAAGGTGTTCTCTGTATGTTGCTAGGGGTCGCTAAGGGGTTGCTGGGGTGGTTGCTAACCACATTGTTTAAGGAGACATTGAATGTGTTTATGTGCAAAGCAATATGCCGATAACTACAAAAAATAAAAATTTCTAACAACAAAACAAAGCAAGAAATAAAGAGTGTAGATTAAATTTAATTGTAAAATTCCAGCTGAAGGGGTTTCCATGACCACACTGTTACACTTTATCATGTTTTTAAGTATAATCATGTAAAACTGTGTTATGGAAACACATACAGTTATTAATCTTTAACTATTAAATTAATAGTCTACCAGTACCAAGTGTATATGTATACATATATATGTATATATCATGTATATATATATATATATATATATATATAGCCTATAAAGAAAGAGAGAGAAGGAGAGGCTAAATATATTTTTTTTATTTGATTTAAAAGAGCAGAAAATGTCTACAAATAGAATAGTCTACAGAAATAAAAAAAAATCTGGATGACATCTCAGTTCCTCATGCAGCATGACTGTGTGTGTGTGTGAGTACACACATGTACTTAAACAAATGTGAAAAAAGCCCATTGGCACATGTGTGAGTGTGTGTATGTGTATAAGTTTGTGTGTAAGAACACACATGTACTCAAATGTGAAAAAAGCCCATTGGCACGTGTGTGTGTGTGTGTGTGTGTCAGTCTCTGAGGATGTGAGAGTGATGCACGCAGTGATCTCAGGGTCATGACCATGTTTAACCCCGATGGACCGACAGAATAAAGCTGATCCACGCAAGGTTGTTTTCCCCACCACACAAAGAAGTTTTTACTATTTTTCCATGGACATTTGGACACACACACACACACACACAGCTCTTGTTCTCACTGACATTTACTTCACCTATATAAGTGCCGTGATTCTCCTCCAGTAAACACCACGTCCAACACACATCTGTCTGAGCTCTAATGCAAACCAGCCTGCTCGTATCACACACACACACACACACACACACACACACACTTTGACTCCTGCCCGATAAGATCTGGTCTCTCAGAAGATGAAAGCACCGAGCGAAGCGCGCTGATCTCAATCTCCTGCACACACAGCGGCTCTGGTTCTCTCCTCACAGGAGCGTGACACACTTTCATACACACAGATGAGAGATGAAACATGGCTTCATCATAATCCCTGGAGAGCGTCCACTAGTGTCACCAACACACTCATTATTACACTTCTAGAAGAGTGACATCATCACTCGCACTCACATCACTCCTCCAACATCGGATCTGAGCTCGAGCGTCACAGGACGCCTCACATCCACTTTACCAAATAAAAATAATAAATCAGAATAATGACAATAATAAAACAAAAATATATATTGAATAATATCTAATGATATCTAAATATTCATATGAATGATGTATAATTGTTGATATTAAAATATAAATTATATGTATACGTTTAAATTAAAAATAAATAATTCACACACACTCTTCCTCCTCTCACACACACTCTTTTGCAGATTAGACTGCACTGCTTCACTCTCTCTGTATAAACAAAGTCCAACTAATCAGTTTTAATTGCAGCTGATTAAAACAGTTCTTGTGCTGTTTGAGTCTTTCAGTGAATCTGTTCAACGCTGACTGAAACTTCAGAGCGATGACACGAGGCGGAAAACATCCGCTATTTTAAGACACAAATCTTCGAGTCTCAATTACACAGAACACACTTCATTTGGAGGATGTTTAGGGTTGATTCGTGACTGTGGCGGTTCGTGACAGCAAGTTTGCGATTAGAAAGTTTCTTAATCACCATGGAAACCAACCTAGACAAGTGTTGTTAGATGATGTCATCAGGAATACCTGCTAACACTCCATGCAAATTGAATTTATGAAGCATTTTTTATGTATTATAAGGCACATAAATATCTGTAACTCACATGCACACTGTATAAAAATATTGTTGGTTTAACTTAAAAAAGTAAGTAACCTGGTTGCCTCAAAATTTTAAGTTGATTCAACTGGAAAATGTGAGTTAATACAATGAAGGAGATTAATTTAATCATCAGAAACTCAAAATAATAAGTTATCTCAACTAAATAAATTATTTAAGTTGATTTGACAAAAGAAAAAAAAATGTTGTGATAACAAATCTTGAAAATATACTTTTTTTACAGTGTAAGGTAAAATATACAATTTAATTAATTTGCTGCATACTTAACTATACAAAAGATGTTTGTATATGTGCGGTGTGTCGGTTTGTATAAATATAATAAATATTGTGTTAAAAAAATTGTTTTTTAATAATATTAAAATATTGTATAAAAAATAAATATTACTATAAAATAACAGAATAAATGCTCTTACTCCAGTTTTCAGTGTCACGTGATCCTTCAGAAATCACTCTAATATGATGATATGATTGCCACGAAACATTTATGATTATTATCAGTGTTCATATTTTCATATTTGTGTGGAAAATTATACTTTTTATTTTTCTTTGATGAATAAAAGGTCATAAGAAAAACATTTATCGCTATTTTCTCTCACTTTTTATCAATTGAAATGCATTCTTGCTCAATGAAAGAACAATTCTGCATTTTTAATTGAAAAATTCTGGTATTTTCCACGTATAGAACTATATTTTTATTTATTTATTTTTTATTATATTTTTCCTATATTTTTCACACTTTGCTTTCTCGGTAAACGATGCATGCGAAGATGTCTCAACGTGAACATCTTCGCTCAATCTTCACATCGAGAGCGAGTGTGTATCAGTAGGGTTTGGCACACAGCCCGCATGTACACACACACTTCACAGAAACTGTTTCTGGATTACTGGCTGATTTATGACACACGTCTCAGACTGCACACACACATTATGATTTGATTGATTGTTTGAGCGTTTTTATTAATGTCTGTCTCCACTCTCAGACGACATCATTCATTACTACAATCAGCAGGAGAATTAAGACTATCAACATACACTTACCATCATGTGAGTGTGTGTGTGTGTATGTGAGTGAGTGTGAGTGAGTGAGTGAGTGAGTGAGTGAGTGAGTGAGTGAGTGAGTGAGTGAGTGAGTGAGTGAGTGAGTGAGTGTGTGTGAGTGTGTGTGTGTGAGTGTGTGTGTTCAGCATATGCTCACAGTGAGCAGTCGTATAAAAGCTTCACTTCCTCAGTTACTAAGCAACTTTCCCGCGGCGACAGCAGGACTCGCTGCGAGACTCTGAGAGACTTTCGACTCGAGCTTTGATGAAAAATGCAAGAAACACGGCAAGAGACGGAACATATATACTGCATTAGAGACTCTCTTTAGTAATGCATTAATATATAATTATTGATATATAATAGATAACTTTGCGCATTACTATATAATTATTGCATGCGAGATTATGTGTGTGTGTGTGTCTGGAGAAGATACAGACATTTCATATTCAGCCAATAAGATACTTTAATCTGTCCTCAGAGAGTTCTGATTGGTTAACTGGACCGTTTATGTATGATATTTTGTTAATATACTCCTAAAAATAAAGGGTCCGTCCTTTCTTAGTTTGAAGAACATTTTAAAAATCTATGAAATCTTTTAATGGATGATAGTGGTTGCAATAAAGAAACTTTATTTATAACAATGTTTATCTCTGTAACTCTGAAATCAATGTATATATATATTAGGGCTGTGCAAAAATTATTTTGCGATTAATCGCATCCAAAATAAAAGTCTGTGTTTACATAATATATTTGCGTGTGCTGTATATAATTATTTTGTATATATAAATACACACACATGCGTGTATATATTTAAGAAAATGTGTTATTCATATATAAAATATTTATATTTATACAATATAGAAAATGTATTTATATATACAGTATATACAGAATTTAAGCGCAAATAATTCTTAAATATATACATGCATGCAAAGGTATTTATATATACTAGGGCTGTCAAAACGATTAATCGCATCCAAAATAAAAGTTTCTGTTTACATAATATATGTGGGGGCACTGTGTATAATTATTTTGTATACATATAAAAAACACACATGCAAGAAAAAAATATTATTTATATATAAAATATTTATATTTATACATAATATAAATTATATATAAATCTATATACAGAATATACATGAAAATATTTCTTAAATATATACAAGCATGTGTGTGTATTTATATATATATATATATAATAATTATACACAATGCACCCACATATATTACGTAAACACAAACTTTTATTTTGGATGCGATTAATCGCAATTAACTTTTGCTCAGCCCTAATATATATATATATATACATATATATATATATACATACATACACACACACACATATATATATATATATATATATATGAAGAGTTCAGATGCAAAAGCCTCTAAGTGCCATTTGAAATTTTCTTCTAAAATGATCATTTTTATCAAGCTTGTATATTTAAGTTCAGTAATTTCACTTAAATTGCAATGAGGATTACCTATTAATTGTCATTTAAGTGAAATTACTGGACTTAAATATATAATCTTGATAAAAATGATCATTTTAGAAGAAAATTTCAAATGGCACTTAGAGGCTTTTGCATCTGAACTCTTCATATACACACTTTATATATATATATATATATATATATATATATATATATATATATATATATATATAAAAATCTGAGCTGAGTCTGGTCTTTGGGTTTGGAGGCAAAAAAAAAAAAGAAAAAGAAAAACAACTCTCTAAATGTTTTTCTACTTTACAATTCCCAGAAAACTGGTCTGTGCCATAATCAAACACAAACAATCTTCATAACTCAGTCAACCATAACACAGAGCGACAAAATACCACCATTTGGTCTCCATGAATAATTAATAACGCCGGTTTACACACATCAACAGACGGAGCGTTCTGATTGGCTGCTGAGATCGTGGGCAAACACGAGCAGGACTCAAATCTGCACGCTCACAGTTTCCTCTTTCATCACTGATATCTTAATTGAGTTCACTGATTTAGCTGAATTATCAAAGTTAATATCAAAGTATGAAGTAAAATGTATAAGAAATGTTCAAACTGAATGAGATTGAGAAAGTAAAAGGTCAAGAAAGATAAAAGAGCAGATAAATGTAGTTTTTATCTCCTAAAGAAAGAAGTGTGAACAGAAACGAGTCGTCAGCAATTCAGTCTCACTTCCTGTTGCGTACCCATGTCAGAATGTAATTAATTAGCATAAAGCCAGCCAGTGGTGTTGATTGGCTGAACAGCGTCTCTAAGCCCCGCCCTCATCACTGTAGTGTATCTGAGACTGGAAGAGTTTGGTTCGTGTTGTTCAAGAGCTGAGACTCAGATATGATCATGAGCGTTTGCTTTCTGACCAATCACAGCAGAGTAGCTCTCAGAGAGGCGGGGTTTAGAGAGACTGAATCTGCAAACGAAGCGTTTCAGACACTGAGAGAAAAGAGCTGATGCTGCAGGGGATATTAGGAGTAAATTAAAGTGTTTTTTTTACTGTAGGAGAGTCCAAAACAAAACGAGGAGCCTTTAAAACAGCATAACTGGGGCACTTCAAGAAAACAGGCATTAATGAGATTTCGTTCCCCACCGCATCGGCTCAGTGCACCGAGAGCATGACACAATTATGTGTGCATTAATATGAGATACATACGAGCTGCTCTTGATCACGTTCTGGAGACGTGCATTATGGGTGTGTTAGATTGAGTCGCAAATCAAGCTCATGTCATGAGTGAGAGACTGGGTGGTGTGCTATATGATCATGTACGATATGTTATTATTCTCACAGGAATGCTTACAGCTTATGTTCACTGACCTGAAACATCACCCGAGAGAGAGAGAGAGGCTGATGGGATAGTAATGGAAACCCAGAGGAACATCTTATGGCTTTATAGCTCATTGCCTTTCCAACAGTCTCAGAAAGTTCTGTGGAGAAATGACAATAGAAACAAATGAGACAACACACTCTAAAAAAATACTGGGTTGTTTCAACCCAACTTTGGGTCAAATATGTTTTTAATCACATTTTAATCCAACGTTTAGGTTTGTTCATATTTGACCCAATTTTGGGTTAAAATAACCCAACATTTTTACAGTGAAGCCGATACGCTGTATATGGCGAGATTGCACTGCTATAAAAAGGAAGTGGAGAGCAGTTTAAAATCTGATGAGAAATGCTTGAGTTCATTTTGAGAATTTGTTTTTTAATAATTCAGCTTAAAAATGTACAGTAAGTTCAGTCGCAAATTGGTTCATTCAACTCATTTTGCTACATTGTGTCTATAGACGAATCCGACGAGCGTTCTGTGTAGGCTGCCATCTTGTGGCGACGCCATTACTGAGCTGTTACACCGGCATAGACATATGCACCGGTATGTAAACAAACCTCGGTGATAACGCGAACGCGAACGTGGCCTCCAGTCACAGATGAAGGTACAAACGATCTTACAGATTATTCGTGAAAATAGCTTGGCAAGCTAGCTAGGCTAACGTTTGCTAACGAGGAAACTATAAAAAGATCTGTCCATTTGGCAACAATAAATAAATAAATGAAATCAAATAAACTAGGGCTGTCAAAACGATTAATCGCGATTAATCGCATCCAAAATAAAAGTTTGTGTTTACATAATATATGTGGGTGCACTGTGTATAATTATTATCTACTGTATATAAATACACACACATGCTTGTATATATTTAAGAAATATTTTCATGTATAATCTGTATATAGATTTATATATAATTTATATTATAAATAAATATAAATATTTTATATATAAATAATATTTTTTTCTTAAATATACATGCATGTGTGTTTTTTCTATATATATATATAGAAAATAATTATATTTTATATAATTATTATATTATTATTATATTATATTATATTATTTTATAATAATTAAATATATATGAAGAGTTCAGATGCAAAAGCCTCTAAATGCCATTTGAAATTTTCTTCTAAAATGACCATTTTTATCAAGCTTGTATATTTAAGTTCAGTAATTTCACTTAAATGACAATTAATAGGTAATCTTCATTGCCATTTAAGTGAAATTAATGAACTTAAATTTGATAAAAATGGTCATTTTAGAAGAAAATTTCAAATGGCATTTAGAGGCTTTTGCATCTGAACTCTTCATATATAGAAAACAGTGCACCCACATATATTATGTAAACACAAACTTTTATTTTGGATGCGATTAATCGCGATTAATCGTTTTGACAGCCCTAAAATAAACAAATTCATGTTTTTCATTTGTGTCCATTATTTATCTCATTTTCACATTGCAACGGGCAAGGGTAAGGTAACGTTACAGCTAGAAAGTATACATAATATCGACCAATTAGTGTTTTTAAACCATGGAAAGAGGTCAATATAACAGCAGGAGAACAATTATGACACATAACGTTACATTTAGCTCAGGAAAGCCATTTAAAATAGCAAGAGAGGAGATTTTCCTGATCACTGTATCACATATTTATTATATTTTTTTTTACTTATGTCATTAAATAATTGTTATTATACGCGAATGTCCGCGTCTTGAACTCGAAATTTTACTGCCACCATTGAAACAATTTATAACGGAAACTGTTTACCCACTCGACATTATACAAGGGGTAACGTTGTAACGTTAGTGAAACGAAAGTTGCAACTAAAACATTACGAGGCAATGGCGCAACGCTACCCAGCAACAGCTCAGTAATGGCGCCCGCTTACTCCCGGTGGTTTCGCCGGATTCGTCTATATACTCTAAAAAATGCGGGGCTGTTTTAACAACCCGGTCTCACCTCAAGACTTCATATAACTGACGTTTTGGGACGTCTTTTGACCATACGTCAATATTCGCCTTTTTAGGGCCCCCTTAAACGTCGGTAGATGAGGTTATGGGATCCTAACTCTACCCCAGACCTAAACCTAACCCGTCACCTAACTGACGTTAAAGGTAAAGCGTCAGTTGTGTGACGGCCCGGGATCGCCATCTAGCGACGTTTAAGGGGGCCCTAAAAAGGCTAATATTGACGTATGGTCAAAAGACGTCCCAAAACGTCAGTTATATGACTTTTTGGGATGAGACTGTGTTAGTTTTAAGCCAAATTTGGGTCAAATTTGGACAAACCCAGCCATTGCGTTAGTTTTTTTTTCATTACATTTTTTAGTTGAAGTGTGTAGTGTAGTTGAAATTAATTAAATTATTTTGATGATTTTAAGTAACGAAAAAACATGACTTATTGACTGAAAAACCAAACACGCAGAGACGAAATACCAGGAATAATTAATAACGCTGGTTTACACACATCAAGAGACGGAGCGATCTGATTGGCTGTTCAGACCATAGACTGTAAAAAAAGATGGACGACGCACCTTCGCTCTTTTCCATCGAAGATAACTGAAGCCATTGTCTTGGGACTTGAGTCTGCGCACTTGCGTTTTGGGGACCAGAAATGCGCAGTCGTGAGCAGGAAGTAAAGCTGCGAAATCAAGGCCCCGCCCTCACTCTCGTGGAATCAATCGCAAGCACACTTTTCTTATGTGGCCTCCGTCTGCTTCGTTCCTCTCCAGCGGTGTCTGTTGATTGCAAAACCTCGTTAAATAAGGTAAATACAACTACTAAACACATACATTATGAAAAAAAGTCCGCTGGTGCTTCAGTGACAACTTCGCACAGAGAACCTGTCAATCATGATGTCAGAGCACCGTTTTTATAGCATCAAATAACTGTGAAACTACAGTAAATGACAGAAACTATCTTTGGATAAAGGATATGTGAAGTGTAATTTAATTGTGTAGTTGGTCTCACGTCCCGTTGAATAACATAGGAAGGCGGGGTTTATGAGCTATACTAAGACCGGCCACTGGGGGGCGATCGAGACGTTTTGGCTTCACTTTTGAGGGCTCGTGCGGCACAATTGGTTCAGACCAGTGTTATTTTAATATTTTTGTGACACTGAGATAATATTACAGTTTTTGTTAATATTTTGAATGATATATATATATATATATATGAAGAGTTCAGATGCAAAAGCCTCTAAGTGCCATTTGAAATTTTCTTCTAAAATGACCATTTTTATCAAGCTTGTATATATAAGTTCAGTAATTTCACTTAAATGGCAATGAAGATTACCTATTAATTGTCATTTAAGTGAAATTACTGAACTTAAATATACAAGTTTGATAAAAATGGTCATTTTAGAAGAAAATTTCAAATGGCACTTAGAGGCTTTTGCATCTGAACTCTTCATATCTATATATATATATATATATATATATATATATTAACATATATAATCATAGATATCCATATATATACTGTATATATACATATATATATATAACCTCATTTAACCTCATTGACGTTTAGAAGAAACAGCTGAGGTATTAAAAAGAAGAACGACAACATTGTCTCAGGAAAATATGAAAAAAAAATGTATTACATTAGATTAATAAGAATCTAATGAGGAAAAACCCAAGAGCATGATGTCAGGACACATTACAGTAATGGGAATTTTGGAGGGAATGTGTTTAATCATCATTATAAAATAATGTTGCAATGCAAAAAAAAAAAAATTCTTAATGATCCCAAAAAAAAGATACCCAAAATATTCATTCTTATTTTTTCTTTTGATTTTGGGGGTGAAATATGACGTGGACATGTTTTGGTGAGACTCATCCACTAATGAAATATATCAGAAGTAAAAAATGTGTCTTTTTTAGTCCAAAAAGCACCTCAAATTTCCATTTGTGAGATTATTTTCTTCAGCTCATCCATCTCACATGCCAAAACAACACACGCGCGTTCGTGTAAGTGTGTGTGTGTTTAGCGTCTCCATCCGTTATATCCTCCTGTGAGGACGTTACGCCTGCTAAACATTGCTTAATGTTCCTGAAATGTGTCCTTCCACTTCTGCAGCGTTCTTAAAGGCGGATTTTAATTCAGCAATGATTTATGAAACACGCCTAATAAAGTCATCAGGTTTAAAGGGACCGTTCAACCCTTCAGAATATTGTCATTTTCCTCGTGTTGTTTTAAACCGTACAACATTCCTGGCACCAGTGTTGGGTGTAACTAATTACTAAGTAATTAGCTACTGTAATTTAATTACCTTTCCCTTGAAAATGTAAAGTAAGGGATTACTCTTCATTTATCTGTAATTTAATTACAGTTACTTCTAACTACTTCTGGATCAATCCGATCTCACAGCAATTCGTATGCATTTTATGAGGTGTCTAAATATTAGGACCGCACTCGTACAAATTCGTATGAATTATTGTAAAATATGTACGAAAAAAGTATTTGTGAAATGTCACAAGATCAGACAAAACAATAGTAATGAAAATGTATTGTCTGATGCTAAAAAGTATGTTTTTATAATGTAACCTTCTCCACCTTGGTCTGTTTAAGGATAATTGATGCCATTTTATAGTATTTATTTGAAAGAATTAAAAGAGATTCATGTCTATCCTTGTATTATTCAGCTGTTTGAGATTGATATGGGATTTTGAAAGTAATTAGTAATTAAAAGTAATTAAATACTTTTTAGAGAGAGTAATTTGTACAGTAATCTAATTACACTGTGGAAGAGGTAAATAGTAGCTAGTAATTAATAACTTTTTTAGAGTAACTTACCCAACACTGCCTGGCACGAGGGTTACATTTAATATTTCATTAAAATATATAGATCATAATGACTAATAATCAGTGCTGGTACTATAAAGTTATGTGCTGGGTTTAAAAAGTAACTAGCATTACTATTATTTTGCGTTACTTTTTAATCACCTGGACTGGGGTTGCTTGTTTTTTAATAACAACAAAAAAGTTACAAAAAAATTTTAAACAAAAATTTTAAAATTTAAAAATAATAAAAAAAAAATAAAAAATAAAAAAATTAAACAAAAAATTTTTTATAAGTTGTTTTTTTTTTGGGTGAATATGAGCATAAGATTTGAGAGCTTATGATTTGAGAGAATATGATTATCCTTTTGTGCTCCACAGAAGAAAGAAAGTCATACAGGTTTCGGAGCGAGCAAGTGATGACAGAACGATCATTTCTGGCTGAACTGTCCCTTTAAACACATCAACAAACAAACACAATGTACTCATGTAGCGTGGGCTCTCTGATTATTAACCCACACACACTCCTGAATGGGATAAATAGAATCAGACACAATGGCCTTAAGCGTTGTGTGCCGAGTCTTAAAATAGCGCTATTCTTCAGCGAGCAAACGCACACGACTGCAGGGTCTCTGGTGGTCTTTCAACAGCAGGCTGAGGATGTCAAACACTGCAAGAGGGAACGCTCCTCAGGTGGCCAGATGCCTGACGATTTAACACACACGCACAAATATGAAGGTAAATTACAGCCAAAATAAGATCCATAACAACATTTAGGCGTTTTGAATATGGCATTCATGTGCTGAGAATACACTCTCAGAAAAAAAAAGGTACAAAAGCTGTCACTGGTGTCACTGGGGCTGTACCTTTTCAAAAGGTACACTTTTGTAACCAAAGGCTGCATATTGGCACCTTAGTGGTACACTAGCACCTAAAATGTACATATTACCACCTAAAATGTACTTATTAGCAACTAAAATGTACATATTAAGACATAAAATGTACATATTAGCTCCTGAAATGGACATATTAACACTTAAAATGTACATATTAGCACCTAAAATGTACATATTACCACCTAAAATTTACATATTACCACCTAAAATGTACTTATTAGCAACTAAAATGTACATCTTAAGACATAAAATGTACATATTAACTCCTGAAATGGACATATTAACACTTAAAATGTACATATTCGCACCTAAAATGTACATATTACTACCTAAAATTTACATATTACCACCTAAAATGTACTTATTAGCAACTAAAATGTACATCTTAAGACATAAAATGTACATATTAACTCCCGAAATGGACATATTAACACTTAAAATGTACAAATTAGCACCTAAAATGTACATATTACCAGCTAAAATGCACATATTAGCTCCTGAAATGGACATATTAACATTTAAAATGTACATGTTAGCACATAAAATGTACATATTACCACCTAAAATTTACATATTAGCACCTAAAATGTACTTATTAGCAACTAAAATGTACATCTTAAGACATAAAATGTACATATTAACTCCCGAAATGGACATATTAACACTTAAAATGTACAAATTAGCACCTAAAATGTACATATTACCAGCTAAAATGTACTTATTAGCACCTGAAATGTACAAAAGTTCACTTTTTGAAAAGGTACAGCCCCAGTGACAGCTTTTGTACCTTTTTTGTCTAAGAGTGTACAGAACATAACGCCAACCATCCATAAGAGCGCGTGTTGCTATTCCAGATGTGATTTCCGCACATTGGGTCAAGCTAGATGATTAGTTCTGACACCGATGAACATGTCTTGGTTTCTCACGCATCATTAGCTGTGTGGATTCAGAAACAGCATGTACTGACTTATTAGCAGTAAAGCGTACGAGTTTAACATTGACAAGCCTTTTACTAGTTTACTGCTGAATATTCAGCTAAAATGAGTACCCAGCAAACACAGAACGTTCCCCTAACGTTCCCGAATGGTCCCGTGGGGTTATTTTTTTGGGAACCAAACAAGAACGTTATAGGAACGTTCCATGTTATTTTTAGGTTCCATTTTTATAACGTACGGAGAATGTTCCGGGAACGTTCTGGGAACCAAAAAATAACGTTTCCAGAACCTAAATTTGTTTACTGGGTATATGTCCAGCATATACTGTATTTCTGAACACTATCAGAGCCTACAATAGAGATACACTACAGTTCTGAAGTTCAGTTCAATAATAATTTAAAAATATATATATTTAAGGGCGCATTAAATTGATCAAATAAATTTTATTTCAAATAAATGCTGTTCTTTTGAAGTTCAAAGAAACCTGAAAAGTGAAACGAATCACGGTTTCCACGGAAATATGAACCGTTTTCATCACTGATAATCATCATAAATGTTTCTTGATCATCATACACTGTAAAAATGAATGTGCTTTATCTAATCAAACAAATTGTGGCAACAGATTACAAGCAATATTATTAATTCAATTTAACAATAGAATTGAGGAATAATTAATCCCTTAAAAGTTAACCATTTAAAAGGAGTAAAACTTAAAAAAAAAATAAAAATTAAAACAAAAAAAACTTACATTTAAGTCACCATTACGGTGATCGGTGTTTGTTTTAGGTTTGTTTTAAAATTATGTTTTTCTCCTTCAGTGATTCTGCTTGTTAACTCCTGTGTCTTCAATGATGGCAACATAAAATAAAGAGTTCTTAATTAACTTTTGACGTCTGTCTGTTATTCAGATATTTAGAATAATTTTATTTATTTATTTATTTTTAAATTTAGAATAATTTTGATTATTTTTTAAATTTGATTAATTATTACTCAATTCTAATGTGTTCAATTTAAACAATAATATTGCTTGTAATCTGTTGCTACAATTTTATTGATTAGAAAAAGCGCATTAATTTTTACAGTGTATTAGAGTGATTTCTGAAGGATCATGTGACACTGAAGACTGGAGGAAGACTCAGCTTTGATCACAGGAATAAATTACACTTTACTATATATTCACATAGAAAACAGCTATTTTAAATTCTAACACCATTTCACAATATTTCGGTCTTTACTGTATTTTTGATCGGATAAAAGCTGTGTGTGAAACTGTGAATTTGAGAAAACGGTAATGCTGTACGAGGGCTGTAGTTCGTCCCCACAGTTTAAAAGAGCCGATCTCCTGTTTGTTTCCTCTAGATCCGCTTTAAAATACTGTTTTTGTGCGTTTGGAGCCACACAGGCACAATATATGTAACTATTGTTGTCAGATTTGATTCCTCATCTGAAATAATAGCATTACAGCTGAGCAGAAGAAATAGAAATGTGCTCACTTCTGATGCATCTACAGAGAGAGAGAGAGAGAGAGAGAGAGAGAGAGAGAGAGAGAGAGAGAGAGAGAGAGAGAGAGAGAGAGAGAGAGAGAGAGAGAGAGAGAGAGAGAGAGAGAGAGAGAGAGAGAGAGAGAGAGAGAGAGAGAGAGAGAGACGCGTATCTTATCTTCCGCTCAGCTGTGTGGACTGGCAGCGTGTGTATAGCCTGGACTCTTTCCGGCTGTGTGTGTGTGTGTGTGTGTGTGTGTGTGTTTAGGGCCAGAACTACCCAGCTGCAGCCCGGCCTGGTCAGATCTGAGCAGGATAAAGAAGCCCATGGGCTTCCTTCAAACACACACACACACACACACACACACACACACACACACAGAGAGAGAGAGCAGTTGCTGCTTAGCTATGTTTCCTTGCATGGCAGTTCATTCAAAGGACACACACACACACACAAACACATGCTCACACATTTTAAAGACGAAAAAATAGATTTCCACATCAATAAACGACTGGCTATTTTGACAAATCTACAGAAGATTTCATTTCATTTTATTTTATATCTCACTGTTGTAGAGTTATGAGTGTAAGAAAACCACATTGCACACCAAATTATTTCTATTATTAAAATCTATTGTTAATCAATATTAGTTATAGTGATGTACCAATAATTAAAGTGCACTATTAGGATGACAGTTTTGAGATCTAATAATCATAATGATAATTTACTCACCCTCATGCCGGTCCCGAACCCACGAGGCTCTGCTTTCCTCTGTGGAACACAAACGATGTTTATCAGGTCATATTTCCCATGAATCACCAAAAAAAGCATCATAATATTAGCTATATTGAACACACACTTGTGTGCGATCGTTTAGTTAAATGATAAATGAATATTCTCTCATTTTCACCACAGACCATTACAATCAATGACATTCTGACATCTCGCACTTAAATATAATCATATCTCTACGATAATTCAGTGGCTGACAGAAAGATGATTAAAGGCTCGGGATTACTCAGAAGTGCATTTCATTAACACACACACACGCATACACACACACACACACAGACAGTGAGCCTTCCACCACTGTGTGTTTGTGCGCCCTGAAATAATGACAACAGGCTCCAGTGTTAGCGCAGCGTTCGCATATTCATCACATTATTTACATGTCATGTCTATTAATTAGAAGCGTGTGTGAGAGCGTGTGGAGATGTGTGTCATCACTTCCGTAATTACAATTCCCACGTTAAAGGAAAGAAATCAATACACGCACATGCATATTACAAACATACAATCATCACAGTTCATAAACAGAAATTATACAGCAAAAAAATAAATAAACATCAGAATAAAATTAATTGAAAAAATAGATAAAAAAAATAAAATAAAATACAAATACATAGCTTAAATAGACGGACTTACAAACTAACTATAACAAGAGAAATATATTCCTAGATTTTCACTTAAATATTTTAGAGTATAATTCAGTTGCTGATATAGCTTTCTTATTTTTAACCTTTATCAATTCTTTATCAAAAAAATGTAAAACATGGCTTTGCTTTAGAGAATTTCGCTTTGTGAATATGGAATTTGCCTAGTAGAATAAAAAGGTTTACAATATTACACAAACTACTATCTCTACAATCAAAATATGTAATAATCTGTTTCCCTTCAACTGTTATTGTTTTCTTTGTTTTGAAAGACAAGTAACTTTCAACATTTTTCCAAAATGTAACGCAGAATGAACAACCATAAAAGAGTTGAGGTAACGATTCTTCTTCTGTCATACAAAAACTACAAAGATTTTCGACAGGTTTAAATTTGGAAATAAGCACGTTTGTGGGATATGAACGGATGACTGACATCAACAGCCACTGTGACATCATCATGTGTGATGAGATCATAATTCTGGAGCTGAGATGAAACTCTAATGAAGACTGCGGCGAAAAGGTCAGGCCATGCAACTTCGGTGATAAATGACACTGGAAAAGGGTTTTATGCTTATACAAACAAAAAAAAAATTCAAAAAATATTAAAAATGAGGTAGGCCTATAGAAAACTGCACAATGTATTTTTTTAATAAATGCTGTACACATAGTTTCTCGAGCTACACTCTCAGAAAAAAAGGTACAAATGTTGTCACTGGGGCTGTACCTTTTCTAAAGGTAAACTTTTATCCATTTTAGGTGCTAATATGGACATTCTAATATGTGCATTTTAGGTGGTAATATGTACATTTTAGGTACTAATGTGGACATTTAGGTGCTAATGTGTATTTTAGGTGCTAATACTGTATGTACATTTTTGGTGCTAATAAGGACATTTAGCTATTTTGTACATTTTAGGTGCTAAAATGTAATTTTTAGGTGTTATTAAGTCCATTTTAGGTGCTAAAATGTAAATTTTAGGTGTTATTATGTCCATTTTAGGTGCTAAAATGTAATTTTTAGGTTGTTATTATGTCCATTTTAGGTGCTAAAATGTAAATTTTAGCTATTTTGTACATTGTAGGTCCTAAAATGTAAATTTTAGGTGTTATTATGTCCATTTTAGGTGCTAAAATATAAATTTTAGCTATTTTGTACATTTTAGGTGCTAAAATGTAAATTTTAGGTGTTATTATGTCCATTTTAGGTGCTAATATGTAAATTTTAGGTGTTATTATGTCCATTTTAGGTGCTAATATGTAAATTTTAGGTGCTAAAATGTAATTTTTAGGTTGTTATTATGTCCATTTTAGGTGCTAAAATGTAAATTTTAGGTGTTATTATGTCCATTTTAGGTGCTAAAATGTAATTTTTAGGTTGTTATGTCCATTTTAGGTGCTAAAATATAAATTTTAGCTATTTTGTACATTTTAGGTGCTAAAATGTAAATTTTAGGTGTTATTATGTCCATTTTAGGTGCTAAAATGTAAATTTTAGGTGTTATTATGTCCATTTTAGGTGCTAAAATGTAAATTTTAGGTGTTATTATGTCCATTTTAGGTGCTAATATGTACCACTAAGGTACCAATATGCATCCTTAAGGTACAAAAGTGTACCTTTTGATAAGGTACCGCCACAGTGACAGCTTTTGTACCTTTTTTCTGAGAGTGTACACCCTTAACCTGATGTGTGTGTGTGAATATCCTGCATGAGTCTCCTGCATTTAACAGCCTGAAATACATGTGCAACACACACACACACACACACACACACACACCTATTCAAAGCAAACACTAGACACACACTTTGGATGTTGGCAGGGGTTCTCCTCTGACTGGCATTTGACATTTTCATCCCAGCACAAAGAAAAATAACCCATTAAGAACAGACGTGAATCTCCTCATTATCAACACTGTGTGTGTGTGTGTCTCAGAGAGAGAGAGAGAGGCCGTATCAGACTAAAACATTACAGAAAAATGAAGTGTAATTTTCTCAACAGCCTCATAAGATCTACCGCTCCTGTCAAACCTGTGAAAGATCTCAAAGAAAGACAGAGAATCGAAGTTCCCGAGGGCACGGAAGAATCAATAACTTTAAAAGAACAGAGTACACACACACTCCTGTGAGCGAGAACTCCCACAGCACATCTACAGGTGGAGCTGGGGAGGGGGGGGAGCTCAGGGGACAGTCAGCGATCTCATTGGCTGCAGGATCAGCGGGGGCCAATCAGCTTGTGCCGTGCGGGAATGATGTCATGGCCCGGTGTTCTAAGTTGTTCTTAGCTTGTGCTCGCGTCTTACGAAGGTTTGTTTGGGTTTTTAGGAAGCGGCGTATACTGGGGTGATCAGAAAACGGGAGAGAGAGAGAGAGAGAGAGAGAGAGAGAGAGAGAGAGAGAGAGAGAGAGCTTGCAGGTTGACTGTAGGCAGGCATTAGACTCCTCTTTCTGTTCACTCTTCACTTCACTGATAACAGAGCCTTTGGAAACACTTCCAGATATTTAACTAATCACACAAGAACAGCCTCTGTGTGTGTGTGTGTGTGTGTGTGTGTGTGTGTGTGAGAGAGAGAGAGACAAAGAGAGAGAGAGTTTGTGTGTGTGTGTGCTCTCGCTTTCAGCATATCGTGTGTTTGTGTGTGTGTTTGTGTGTGTGAGAGAGAGAGAGCGTGTGTGTGTGTGTGTGTGTGTGTGTTCTCGCCTTCAGCATATCGTTCAGTAAATCTCCCATTAAACTGGAGCGGTTTCATTAAAGAATCTCCTCTTAATGAAGTCCACACACCCCGGCCGCTCACACACACACACACACTGCAGGAAAGTAAACGCTCAGTGTGGATTCGCTCGCGGTTGCAACTTTATCCGGTCGCCGCGGAGAACCCGAAACACCCATAATGCAGCATTCAGAGAGTTTACCCACGATGCACCACTGAATGGCACAGCATGCCTGAGCCTCGGGCTGCCAAACGCCAATCAATTATTCATCCGCTCTTCATCCTGTCTTCCTCTTCTCCTTCATGGTTCTGGCTTCATCATGCATACTTAAAGCTGAGCCGCTGTGCACGAAAACATCGTGAAAAGGCATAATGACTGTCTTTATGATGAACCAGACTCTGTCCAAACTCAGGCCGGCCCTGATCCGCATCCCGGCGCTGAAGAGAGATCTGTGCAGGAGATCCAGGCTGAGAGACAGGAAAGAGCAGGGAGACAGCAAAATGGATCTGCCTGTGTGTGTGTGTGTGTTGCAATGTCCTGGTAAACATCTTCTTTGTGACCCCCCTCTCGATGGAAACTTCAGTGTGTGGCGTCTTTACTGTGCACTAAAAGTATGTACACAAAAAGACATGCACCGTATTTGACAATCAAATTTTAGAGGTGTAAATGCATGTATTGATCTGACAATAACATTTCTGTGTAGCAGTTATGGAATTTAATATACATAGTAACAAAAAAATATATATAATAAAAAAATTAAATTAAATTATTAAATTAAATTAAATTAAATTAAATTAAATTATCAAGCGAAACTCTAAACTATACTCTGGACAAGTTTGATTAGAAGAGTAATAATAAAATAAAGTAAAATAAAATAAAATAAAAGTAAATAAAATTAAAATAAATTCAACAAAATAAAATGAAATGAAATTAAATATGTTACTCTTTTTTATCAAATAAAATAAAAAGCTGGAGGGAAAATCAAACATATATAAAAATAAAATCAAATGAATAAAATTAAATTAAACCAACAAAACTCTGAACTACTCTGGACAAGTTTGATGGATTTTGATTTGTCCAAGTATTCTGAAAACATAAATGTAGATGTTACTCTTATTTTTGATCAAATAAAATAAAAAGCTGGAGGGAAAATCAAACATGTAGAAAATAAAATAAAAGTAAATAAAATAAAAGTAAATTCAACAAAATAAAATGAAATTAAATTAAATATGTTAGTCTTATTTTTTATCAAATAAAATAAAAAGCTGGAGGGAAAATCAAACATGTATAAAAATAAAATCAAATGAATAAAATTAAATTAACTAAAAAAAATAAAAAAATTTAAATTAAATTAAATTAAATTTTGATTTGTCCAAGTATTCTGAAAACACAAATGTAGATGTTACTCTTATTTTTGATCAAATACAATAAAAAGCTGGAGGGAAAATCAAACATATATAAAAATAAAATCAAATGAATAAAATAAAATAAAATAAAATAAATTAAAAAATAAAAATGAAATTAAACTAAATTACATTAAATTAAATTAATCCAGCAAAACTCCGCACTACTCTGGAGAAGTTTAATGGATTTTGATTTGTCCAAGTATTCTGAAAACATAAATGTAGATGTCTTATTTTTGATGAAATAAAATAAAAAGCGGGAGAGAAAATTAAACATGTACAAAAAATAATAAAATTAATTAAATTAAATCAGAATTTGGAAGACATTTTACCCTTTAAAAATTTACCCTATTTAAAAAAAATGATAACAATCACTATTATTATTATAAATAATAAAACATATTTTTTAACCAATTGTGTACAAATTTAGTTTGAATTAATAATCTATTGGCAATCAATTTGTTGTCCAAGCATATATTTACACCGTAAAACTGTGCCTCTACATGACAGACTCCTTTATGACTTTCTGTTTGCATGATAATTCATTATTACTTCACTAACCGCTTCACACGTGTGAGAACTGCTGTGGCAGCTTTGTTTCATAACACACTCACTGCAGTCTCAGCACTTTATTCTCATGGGAACTCAGGACACAATATCAAAGGAGCAAAACTCACTTCTTTCTGCATTTCTCTTTTACCTTCAGCACAGAACAAACCCACAGGAGCAAAACACACATCACACGCTCAGCTCCATCCAGGAACCGGCCCGTTCTAGGCTGGAAGTGTAATGTGCAACACCTCTTACTGTTAAAAAAAAGGATAATTAAAACGTTCTTACGCTCTGGCAGGATTTCAGATTCCTCACATCGACGCTGCACTTTCTCATTTTTCCTCTTTCATATTTCACGCATAATCCCACACGCCTGGCTCTGCTTGTGCTGACCATGTTGTTGGGTTGCCTTAAACAGACACAGAATGATGTTAGCATATGTTCTGTCTGGCTCTGCGCGTCTATAGGGAGCGAACTGTAATTATACCAAACACAGATTTTACTCATTAAACTTTCTTTCTGCCCGCTGGAAAGCAGCCCTGCTTTAGTCCCAATGTGATCTCATTAGTTCTTGAAGGTATGAGAAGCTCTAGCACTCTTTTGGATAAACAATATCATAAACAGCATCTGGCACATATAAATGACAACATGAACTAACACTGAAAAATACTTGCACAGCATTTATTGATCGTAGTTAATGTTAAGGTCAACATTTAATAATATTTGATTCAAATCAAAAGTTGTATCTGTTAATATTATTTTATGGACCTGAGCTAACATGAACTAACAATGAAAAAAAAAATTAGTAAGATATTTTACCCTTTAATAATATTAATATTATTAATAATAATGTTAATAACTATTATTAATATTTTGATTATAAATCATAATAAAAAGGATTTGCACCAATTGTGCAATAATGTTCCATTTGTTAACATTTCACTAGTTTAAAAAATAGTTTAAAAAATAAAATAAATACATGATAAAAAAAACTTGGAAGACATTTAACAATTATCATAAATCAAAATAAAATAAAGTTGCCAAAATGTTGCAAAAGGGACTCCAGGGACAACAGATGAAAAATAGCCTTTTGGCTAATTCTGGTGCATTTACAGTAATGTCAATTAATGTACACTGTCCCTGTCAAATAAATAAATAAATAAATAAATAAAGCATATATTTACAATAAATCAAAACAAACAGATTTGAACCAATTGTGAGCACATTTACTGAATACGCTATGTCTACTCAATAAAATTGTGGGAACAGATTACAAGCTGAAATTAAACTCCAACTAAAACACACACTGATCATCATAATGGTGACTTAAAATTATGTTTTTCTCCTTCAGTGATTCTGCTTGTTAACATCAAGTGTCTTCAATGATGGCAATATAAAAATAAAGACTTCTTAATTCATCTTTGACATCAGTCTGTTATTCAGATATTTTTGTTTATTTTTTTGTGTGTAAATTTTACTCATTTTAAATGGTTAACTTTTAAGGAATTCGTTTGAATAATTATTACTCAATTCTAATTTGATAGATTTAATTAATAATTAGGGTTGTCAAACGATTAATTGCGATTAATCGCATCCAAAATAAAAGTTTGTGTTTACATAATATATGTGGGTGCTCTGTGTATAATTATTTTGTATATATATTTAAGAAAAAATATTCATCATAAATAAAATATTTATATTTATGTATAATATAAATTATATATAAATCTATATACAGTATATATATGAAAATATTTCTTAAATATATACAAGCATATGTGTGGATTTATATATATATATATATATATATATATATATATATATAAAAATTATATACAGTGCACCCACATATATTATGTAAACACAAACTTTTATTTTGGATGCGATTAATCGCGATTAATCGTTTGACAGCCCTATTAATAATATTGATTGTAATCTGTTGCCACAAGTTTATTGAGTAAATATAGCGTATTCATTTTTACAGTGAAACTATTTGAAATCAAATTGTTGTCCAAGCATATATTTATATATTTACACGTTGCGTAAAACTGCGCCTCTATATGACAGACTCCTTTTGTTTCCATTTAAATTCATTATTACTTCACTAACAGCTTCACACGAGTAAGATCTGCTGTGGCAGGCTTGTATTATCATGGGACACAATCTCATTGGATTACTGTAAGGAGTGAGAGACATGAAACTAGAATGACGGTCAATAAAACTGAAGAGCTGACAGAATTAGAGACAGCAGTTTGGACACAAAGCCGTTCCAGTGATGCGATGTGATCATGTGTTATTGATGAGGCTTGTCTTTACATGCTAATGGAGTATATGTTCAGACAGTGGGGCCTTCTCTCCGGAAGATGAATATTCATGAGCACCTGCACTTACTCACTTTTACACACTAGTGTCACACATGCCAGAATTCGTCCCGCTCGCACAGGGATCTGATTCGTACAATGCGATGTGGGATATTCATATTCAACAATACACACAGTAATATTAGCATCAAGTTTACTGGCGCTTCAGCAGTCAAGTGGGATTTTATTATCATTCATATAGCCTGCTGTCATAGTATTTTGTTTACTATGAGTAGCTTTTATTCTTATATTTTCTTTACATTTCGATAATATATTTATATTTAGCTTTAATTCATTTATATTTCAGTTTTAGTAATATTAGTCATTTTGTTATGGGTTTTTTTGTGCTTTTAATGTCATCTTAAGTGCTTTTGTCATTTTTAATAGCTACATATATATATATATATATATATATATATATATATATTAGGGCTGTCAAACGATTAATCGTGATTAATCACATCCAAAATAAAATTTTGTGTTTACATAATATATGTGGGTGCACTGTGTATAATTATTTTGTATATATAAATACACTCACATGCTTGTATATATTTAAGAAATATTTTCATGTATATAGATTTATATATAATTTATATTATATATAAATATTTTATATACAGTATAATTTTTTTCTTAAATAAACATGCATGTGTGTGTATATATATATATATATATATATATATATATATATATATATATATATATATATTTGTGTATATGTACACAAAATAATTATACACAGTGCACCCACATATTTAATGTAAACACAAACTTTTATTTTGGATGCGATTAATTGCGATTAATCGTTTATCAGCCCTAATATATATATATATATATATATATATATTCAGCTTTAATTAATTTGAAGTCTAGCAACCAAAATAGCAAAGGATGATATTGTGCAATGAATTTTCAAATTTTGGAATTTTTGAAAAATTAATTTTGAATTTTAAAAAAAAAACATTTGAATTGCTTAAAAGTGAATGCGAGTGAGGCTGTGTCCAGTCATATACTCATCATTTCGAATTCTAAGTAGGTACTTCTAAATAGGAAGTGGGAAATTCCGAGTTAATAATTCTAGTCACAGTGGAGGAGCCCTGAATCAGGATCATCGGAGAACATCGGGACTTACAGATGTACTGGGCTGAACTGTGTTACGAGCTCAGCTGTAGAGCTCTTCAGCCCGTGAGGCTTTATTGATATATCTACACACACACACACACTCGTCGTGCCCACAGCAAGCAGCACGTTAACGCCATTAGCATGTCATTAAGAAGCAGATGAGCGCCCAGATGCTGCGTGCTATAGCTTCCAGCGCCCTGCGTGTGAAGACATGAGCTGAATACACACACAAACACGAGAGCTTCAGTGTCAGTCTGCTCACACACTCTTAAGGCTCTATAAAGAAATGATACGGATGGATTTACATTCAAAATGATTTTTTTTCCAGCTGATGAAGGATAAAAACATTGACAGCCAATCAGAATCCATTATGCTTTAAAGAGCTTAATCATTTAAAGTGGCAGATGACAAAACTACAGCGCGCTTATAATAATCATAAGCCTTCATTTTTCAGTGATATTTCTCTGAGCTTTTCTCTTTTGTAATGTCTCTCAGGTCTCTCGCTTTCTACAGTCTTTCTTCCAATCACGCTCTTGCTCCTCCCACATCATGACTGGACACACCTCCTACTGCTGATTGGCTCAACCTCTCCTCCCCAATCATGAATGGACACGCCCTCTACTGCTGATTGGCTCTCTCTCTCTCCTCACCTATCATGAGTGGACACGCCCCCTACTGCTGATTGACTCACTCTCTCCTCCCCCATCATAAGTGGACACACCCCCTACTGCTGATTGACTCACTCTCTCCTCCCCCATCATAAGTGGACACACCCCCTACTGCTGATTGACTCACTCTCTCCTCCCCCATCCTGAGTGGACACACCCCCTACTATGACTGGCTCACTCTCTCCTCCCCCATAATGAGTAGACACGCCCCCAACTGCTGATTGGCTCAACCTCTCCTCCTCCATCATGAGTGGACACACCCCCTACTGCTGATTGGCTCACTCTCTCCTCCTCATCATGAGTGGACACGCCCCCAACTGCTGATTGGCTCACTCTCTCCTCCTCATCATGAGTGGACACGCCCCCAACTGCTGATTGGCTCACTCTCTCCTCCCCCATCATGAGAGGACACACCCCCCTACTGCTGATTGGCTCACTCTCTCCTCCCACATGATGACTGGACACGCCCCCTACTGCTGATTGACTCTCTCTCCCCTCCCATCATGAGTGTACAAGCCCCCTACTGCTGATTGGCTCACTCTCTCCTCCCCCATCATGTGTGGACACGCCCCTACTGCTGATTGGCCACAAGTGTGCTTATGTTACAAGCTTAAAATAATCTAATTTTGAGTTCAAGTAACTTTTCTCTATTAAGCACAATGAACTTTAATTTTTGAGTGAAATTAACTCAATTAATTTATTCAAGTTCACTACACATGTAGGAACGAAACCCCTTCATCTGATTGGCCAAACATTCTGTACATTAAAGAGTAGCTACACGGTTTAAACTCCTACCGTATGACAAATATTCCGCCACCAAAGTAATTTTCGGAGAAACATCTAAGACTATAAGTTTACCCCCAACGAAACACAAAGGTGAACCTCCTGAGCTACAAAACTGCAAACGCTGAGCAAAATAATTTCCCCCTGGGAAAGCAAGCGAAAAGCTATTTTGTGTCGAGTTTCTCATGAAGTTGAAACCGAACCAATTGCTCTTGTTACTTTTGATCTAATCAATAAATTGAATCTCTTTTTCTCTGGCACTGGGATCCAATACGTGAGCCTCCGGACTCCATTGATCGGCTCATCCTTTGTAAGCGCTTGATTTTCAAGCATTAAAGGAGGAGGAGGTGAGGCGGGGTGGAGAAACACACCGATATAGAGCGAGAGAGATTTCACACACATCAATTCTCTCACGCCCTCTATGAAATACATGCTCAACAGTCGTCTACATGGGGAGAAGAAATTCCCCTAAAATCAGATCCTTTCAATTCTTTAATAACATCTCAGGAGGGCCATTATTGGGAGAGAGAGTCATCACACCTCATTTAGAGAGTCATCAGAGTAATTCCTCACAACAACACAACATCGCAAGAGCTGAAAGAGACTCGCTACAATGCCTCAAGTGGTCCAATATCATGAGAATTCAACTTTTCATTGATCTTTTTCACATACTCGGACTTAAAGTGCTTCTGTTGTGCTGTTTTAAAGGTCCTGCATTCCTTTTGGACTTTCCATGCATCCAAGGTCCAAAAACTTAAATTACTCGTAAAGAAAAACTCTTCGTTTGCAGATTCAGTCTCTCTAAACCCCGCCTCTCTGAGAGCTGCTTTGCTGTGATTGGTCAGAAAGCAAACGCTCATGATCATATCTGATACGAACAGTGACGGATCAATTTCATCAAAGTGGATTTGCTTTGTCAGCAGAAAACAGCGTCTTGAACAACACGAACCAAACTCTTCAAGCCTCAGACACACTACAGTGATGAGGGCGGGGCTTAGAGACGCTGTTCAGCCAATCAACACAACAGGTTGGATTTATGCTAATGAGTTACATTCTGACATGGGTACGCAACAGGAAGTGAGACTAAATTACTGACGACTTGTTTCTGTTCACACTTCTTTCTTTTGAGAGACAAAAACTAAAACTGCATGAAAAAATATTATATATAATATATATAAAATATATAAAATGCACTTTAGGGTAATATTCTCTGTTTTTATTTCATTGAAAGTGCAGGTTTAATAGTCCATGTTATACGTCAAGTGCATTTTTAATTGTAACTAGAAGAATACTTTGTAACTTATATTTATTATTGTACATTTAGAATTAGTTTTGGCTTTTGTACAATGGAAAAAAAACATGCTGCTTTCTATAAATCATTACTAAAAATGACTAAATATTATTTTATTTCAAATAAACACTGTTCTTCTGAACTTTCTATTTATCAAATAACCATGAAAACATAGAAATATGAAGCAGCACAACTATTTTTAACACTGATAATAATCATAACTGTTTCTTGAGTATCAAATCATCATATTAGAGTGATTTCTGAAGGGTCATGTGACACTGAAGACTGGGGTAATGATGATGAAAATACAGGAATAAATGACACTTCACCATATAGAAAGCCGGTATTTTATATTGTAATAATATTTTATAATTCTGCTGTTTTTACTATATTTTTAAGTAAATATTTGATTAAACAAATCCTGCCTTAGTGAATTTTTTCTCAAAAACGTTTTTTTTTAGAAGGGGATCACCACAACTGAGGCTGCAAGAAGTTGACCAGGGCTAATTTGCATATTAATAATTAATACAAATATTTTTAATTAATTATTAATAATTAATTAAAACATTTTTAATTAATTAATTTACATATTAATAATTAATTAAAATATTTTTGCGTATACATTTTGTTCTAACCCCATCTTACCATATATATATATATATATATATATATATATATATATATATATTTTCAGCTTTTCATTATATTTCTTATTCTAGTTTGAAAAGCATTTGGTGTCTTTCCAACATTCAGCACCACGGACAGCAACACACACTCTAAAACACGCAGTCGGGAACCCTTTCTGATCGCTTCTGGAGATTAAAGCAGCCATTCGACCATATTCCAGCCATCCCACAAACCCTTCAATACACAAGTCTCTCTCGTTTCAGTGTGTAAAGAAACCGAGGGAGCTCCGCAATCCGTCTGTCAGCGCCACCGGAGGCCGTAACCATTATGAATGGGCAATGAGACACGGCTACGCGTGCACGTGGAGACCACGAGCCAAACCTCATAAAGCAGTGGAACAGCAACTCGTATAACCGGAGAAGAATATAGAAAAATACGAGAGGGGACGGAAACCTTTATAGAGAAGAGAACGCTGAGGAGAAGCTAATCCTGATGAAAAGAACTAACGGATTTATGGACTGTGCATGAAAGTATTCTGCCAGAGTTTTATGTCGTAAGGTCATAAGATGAGAGGAGAGAGACTTGCACCATAAAATCCGTTTCATACTGTTACACTATTGTAGCTACTGTGATGTGTTTACACGACACACACTGTATTGAATAATGTTACATTTTGTTCTAACCACATTTTACACTATATGCATGGTTGATACTGTAGACACACATTTCTGTTCCACTACATGGGATAGCTCGTCTAAAAAAAAATGCAATGCTTTAGGTCAAATATGGACAAACCAAGTCGTTGGGTTTAATTTTTACATTCCATTTTTAAGCAGCCAACATTGGGATTTTTTTAGAGTGTGTTGCACGCAAAAGAAACACGTGAGGAACAGAACAGAAGGAGAGAGAAGTAGTGAGCAATGAGCACTAACCCCTGAAGACCATGTTTCTGTATCCGTAAAGAACGCACGCGAGTCCTCAGGGGCGTTCAAACTGGACGCGTTCTTGCGTTCAAAAACAGACGCACTGGAACGGAACGGAACGCGGTCGCTAGGGCGTTGCTATGATGTTTGCTTCCAGTCAAAAGTCTTGCGTGTTGTCTTAGTCTGTAGATATATGTGGATTTATTTTCGTCCAGCATGGAAATATTGCGTCTGATCCCCTAAAGTCATGATGATTTGAGGAATGAGTTACACGCCTAGAACCAAGTTGAATTGGTGTGGTAAGGGGTTTGTTTAAATATATAGACGTGTCAGTAATAGTGCATGGTACTTGCCTTAGCAAACACAGCTAAAAAGCGAAGACCTCTGAGGCAAAGAGCGCAGAGTGAGCGCGCGCATCTCTCTCTCTCTCTCTCTCCCTCCCGCGCGCGCCTTCTCTCTCTTTCTTTCTCACTCTCGCGCGCGCGTTCATCCGGACAGATTCTTCTTCTTCTTCTCTCTCCAGTGGATACTGCGGGGAACACACGGATTGCCAGTAGGATGGATTGCTGAAAGTCCCTTTTGCGAGATTATCCATTTATTTCTTTTCATTTCCGTCCGGTCACGCAATCTCGTCTCCATCTATCCATCCATTCATCCATCCATCCATCCATGTGTCCGGACGGGTTGTTCTGATTGGGACAGAATGCGGATCCTGGTGTTGATCCCGCTGCTGTGGGGACTCGGTGAAGGGGCTTTTCCCAGCAGTGTCCAAATCGGTGAGTTACACTTCTATAACACGACAGGTACTTTAATAATCCCACGAGGAATATCGCAGTGCAACAGATACAACACTGCACTACACAAATACAGAGATACGAGTCGAATAAATAGCGATTTAAAATCACACCAACCCTAAAGAACCTAGTATGCTGAAATTGCTCTTTGTGTTCTTGCTCTGTTCACCTCATTAGACCCTAAAAAAGCTGCTTTTCAGCACCAAATTTGGGTTCTGCTGCCAGTTACAAGCCAAAAAGCCAATGATGCATGAGCAAAGGACTTCGGGGAACCAAATATAAAAGTTTGGTCAGTGAAAACCTCCTATTAGTTTAAAATCACTCAATGCCTTTGGTGGTTACGGCCGTATGGGTGCTGTTTTACTAAAAAACGTGATAATGAATGATTGTATAATTGTTATATATAATGTTTTCTAAGGGTTTAAGGCATGCATGAGTTGTGCTGGTGTGTGTGTGTGGTCTTGACGATGAAGACTGTGGTCTAAGTGCGCTTTTCCTCTTCAGTTCAGGGCATCACTGCAGTATTCTGGATGACCTCTTCTTCCCAATCAAACTTTACAGATTTGCAGCTCTACATTTTGATTAATATCAACAAACCACTATGCATGCCCAGGCACTCCACACACACACACACACAGACACACTTCCCTCTCCTTTTGCGGGATGTGTCTTGTGTGTGTGTGTGTGTGTGTGTTCAGTCACTGCATTGCTCATTGAGATGGAGAGTCTCACGCCATAATGAGATGCAGCCGCTGACTTGCACGTCTTTGACAGCACTGCCGATAAAGTTAATACGCTAAATACGGACACACACACACGCTCTCAGAGTTGCACGCAATGCCTAATGACATTTACATACGGGTGCAATGCAAATGCACAATGCTTGTGCTGTTCCTCACGCATAAAAGCACGTTGTGGGATCTCAAACGGCAGTTGAGCCAAAATGTCTATCAGAAAGAGAAAATAATTAGAGAGGATGTGATGAAACTGGCCGTGCCAAGTGTAGACGTGACACCACAACGCATGCCCTCTCCATTCCCAAGATTAAAGGGATCGTTCACCCTGAAATGAACATTAAACTCACCTTCGTGTCTTTCGTCAATCTGCGGAGCACAAAACGAGACGTTTCGCAGAATGTTCACGCTGCACTGTACAGACGTCACGGTTCGGTACATTTACAATGGCATCCTGCAAGACATCATTCGAAACCGTTAAAGGGTCTGTATTTACTCACAACAAAGACAAAACATTATGCTTTTTGTAAAATAAAGAAAACAAACAGGATGTCGCATTTTCGTTTCCTTTCCGTGAGGTTTCTGAACTCAGCGTATTGGCTACGATCAAGCTCTTGCGTACTTATGAACGCTTGTTTTGGGTTGGTTGTCTTGTCTTCCTGTTGTGGCGGTTAGCAAACAACGTTGCATTAGTGCACGTGCGCTACTTCTGGACTGGAGTGTGGATCGCCTGTGTCTGACTGTATAGAGAGCTTAAGCCCCTCCCCTTCTGGTCGACCACCATGGAACCTTATTTAGGAAGAATATTGTATGGTAGTCAATGGCGATAGACAACAAATATTTTGATCTGATTTGAATTGTGCCCTGAATTACACATATGATGTTTGTCAATTTAAAAGATACATTTTAAAGTCAAGTCACAGTTTGATGTAAAACTGTTGCGGTATAAGACTGTGAATATACGCACTGTAAAAAAATGGCTGTGAAATCTACAGTTATTTACTGTAGATTTCACAGTAAGATTCTTACAGTAGAATCCTGTAAACTTTACAGTAAGACCTTAAAAATCACAGTAGTCCAAGCATTAGTTACTGTAAATACAACTAAAATCACAGTAATTGTTTTTGATTTCACAGTGTACACATGAAATATTGTGAATGGAATTACAGTACCCTTACTGTAAAAATGATTCACAGTAACTTACTGGATAATTGTTGCCAGTAAGTTACTGTAAATTTTACAGTACATTTTTTACAGTGTACAAACCTCAAAGACACATTTTCTCTCAATGAATGAAGCTAACTTTCCTGAAGCTAACTTTCCTGAAGCTAACTTTAACTGAAGCTAACTCTACTGAAGCTAACTTTACCTGAAGCCAACTTTCTTGAAGCCAACTTTCCTGAAGCTAACTTTACTGAGGCTAACTTTCTTGAAGCTAACTTTCCTGAAACTAACTTTACTGAAGCTAACTTTACTAAAGCTAACTTTACTGAAGCTAACTTTACTGAGGCTAACTTTCTTGAAGCTAACTTTCCTGAAGCTAACTTTACCTGAAGCTAACTTTACTGAAGCTGACTTTACTAAAGCTATCTCTACTGAAGCTAACTTTCCTGAAGCTAACTTTACCTGAAGCTAACTCTACTGAAGCTAAATTTACTGAAGCTAACTTTACTGAAGCTAACTTTCCTGAAGCTAACTTTACCTGAAGCTAACTTTACTGAAGCTAACTTTCCTGAAGCTAACTTTACCTGAAGCTAACTCTACTGAAGCTAAATTTACTGAAGCTAACTTTACTTTAGCTAACTTTCCTGAAGCTAACGTCTGTCATTGTTTCTATAGTCTTACGTTACAATCGTAACGTTACACCGTCATACAGTGTTTTGTACCAGACTGCACACACACACAAGCAGCGGATCTCGCTCGTTGTTTCGCTTCTGGGGAGATGTAGTTCATTGAGCGATTTTCACATCAAACTAAATGCTACTCTTCTGTTTTATGACAAACTGCTACTTTCTTGACTTTCAGAATTATCTTTTAAATTAACAAACATCATATGTGTAATTCAGGGCACAGTTCAGATGTAATAAAAAGATAAGTTAAAAAATACTTATAAAAAGATAAGTCTCTCGCCACTGACTACCATACATATTTTTGCCGAAATAAGGTCTCATGAGCAGGAAGCGGAGGGGAGGGTCTTAGGCTCTCTATGATCCGTATCGTGACAGTTCAGGACGAACACATGAACCGTCTCGCGGCTAGTATTTTTGCAATTACAATTTACAATTATAGTATTTTGCACAAAGCGAATGCAGATGAGGGCTAATAAGATTAGTAATTAATACCTTTTCATCGTGAGTATTGTAAATACACTGTTTTTATGAACTTACTGTACCTTTGCGGTGTTGTCTCATCCTCTTAACACCCACTCATTTAAAAAAAAGGGCAAATTCACTGAATTGGCTGATCGTTACACTCCAAAATTGTGTTTTGGTGTCTTAAATCTCATTCACATTTGTGTTCATTCAATGTGGGGAATCCAGATTTGAAGTCATTGGTTGACAGTCACAACACGTGAGAGCCAATGGTGTTCAGAGTCATGTGCCATATATCAATGTAAATGCATTGAGATTTTAGAGATACATCCAAGAGGTTTTATAGATCTATAGTGAAAGGAAAGACAGAATTGGGTGCAATGTCCCTTTAAGAGACATGAACACTTAATCTCTTATTTCCTTTGTGCAGTCAACTTTTCTTTCTCCCTCTCACTTTTTCCATCTGTATTGTTTAAAGAAGTATATTTTTTCATTGTATTTACAATGAGTTATTTTAGTGCTTCAGGCTAAACTTGCTTCAGTTGGTTGTCAAGGCAACATTTAGTTAGTTTAATTTTCTTCGTTTTTTAAAGGTTTTATTAAGCATAATAAGGTGGTGATGACATAGAGGCAGGAATAGATATTTTCCTCTGTATTGTGATAAACGGCTCGGTGTAATAGATTATCGAAAAGAGATTTAAGAGCCGAGATGATGATTCATAGAGGACAACAGTCGGGTTCTGGAAGTAAAAAATAATAACTTATAAACCTTCAAAGACAGCTTTATTGTGAGCTACGGTGTTATTAATCGATGGTATTTGCTTCTGTTGAAGCCGTCAGCCCACATTATTTCAGCTTAGATTTGAAATTATCATGTTTAACCACCGAATTTATGGCGAAAAACTACATTACCCACAATGCATTTGCACTGCAAATGACAATCTAATCGCTCTCAAATACTGAAATGTTTGTATGCATTTCATTTTTTATGTAATAAACATTTTAAGCGCTTATTTTTTTATTTCTCTATAATTTTTAACTTGATTATGCTATTCGCAGTGCATCATGGGATTGTAGTTCTTTTTCTCACTAAAGCTGTTAAATTCTAAGTCTCATACCTCCATCTTTTTGTCCGTTTTTCAAATGCTTTTTTTGCTTCAAATCAAAGTTTGTATTGTTGTGATTCTCCTGATTAACTCTTTAAATGAAGACTATTTTTAAAAAATGGAGAAATAAATGGAAACGGCAACAGCACTTTTGCACTCTATAGTGAAAGTAAAGCAGATATTAATACATAATTTTCCATTTTAGGGTGAACTATTCCTTTGAAAAACATAAGCACCTCTTTCTCTTTGCAGTCTCTCATTCTTTCCTTTTTTCCAGGTGGGTTGTTTATAAGAAACACGGATCAAGAATACACGGCTTTCCGCTTGGCCATATTTCTCCACAACACGAGTCCGAACGCCACGGAGGCGCCATTCAACCTGGTTCCACACGTCGACAACATCGAGACGGCCAACAGCTTTGCTGTCACCAATGCCTGTGAGTGAAAGATGCCAAACGTTATATCACAGTCAGAGAAAACGAGTGGAGTTTGTATCGATAGCCAGTCATCAGTAGTTTGATTTCCTGAAGAGTGAAACACTGAGTGGCATGTCAACCTCGGACTCAACCAATGACGTGAGTTTGAGGGCGGGACTCTCTGTTGACTGACCAATGGCAGACGAGGAGCATCTGAGAAACCTGTTTGAAAACAGTCATTATGTTTGCTATTCGGTTAATGGAGTGTTAATGACACGATGCAACTCGTTCATTCATCCAGTGCATGCATATACAGTCAACCCAAAAACGATTCAGACGCCAGATATCATTTTTGACAATTGTTTACTAGTGTGTGCAGGACACTATAGTATGGAAGCTTATTTCCGCCACTGAATAAAAAAATAAAATAAATAATTGTGACTTTTTATCTCACACTTTTGACTTTTTTTCTCACAATTCCGAGTTTATATCTCGCAATTCTGACTTTATTTCTCGGAATTGCGAGATAAAAAGTCAGAATTGTGTGATAAAATTCGCAATTGCGAGATATAAAGTCAGAATTGGGTGATATAGAGTCGCAATTCTGAGAAAAAAAGACAGAAGTGTGACTTTTAATCTCACAATTCTGACTTTTTTTCTCACAATTGCGAGTTTACATCTCGCAATTCTGACTTTATAACACATAATTGCGAGTTTATAAGTCAAAATTCTGACATCTTTTCTCAGAATTGTGAGATATAAACTCGCAATTGCGACTTATCAGGCCAATTCTAAGGGGAAAAAATACTAGTTTAAATCTCACATTTCTGACTTTATATCATGCAATTGCGACTTTATATCTTGCAATTCTGACTTTATTTCACACAATTCTGACTTTATATCTCGCAATTCTGACTTTATAACTCGCAATTGCGACTTTATATCTCACAATTCTGACATTATAACTCGCAATTCTGACTTTATATCTCGCAATTCTGTCTTTATAACTCGCAATTCTGACTTTATTTCACACAATTCTGACTTTATATCTCACAATTCTGACTTTATAACTCGCAATTGCGACTTTATATCTCGCAATTCTGACATTATAACTCGCAATTCTGACTTTATATCTCGCAATTCTGACATTATAACTCGCAACTGCGACTTTATATCTCGCAATTCTGTCTTTATAACTCGCAATTCTGACTTTATAAGTCACAATTCTGACTTTATTTCACGCAATTCTGAGAAATAATGTCAGAATTGCGAGAAGTAAACTCGCAATTGTGAGAAAAAAAGTCAGAATTGTGAGATAAAAAGTCGCAATTACCTTTTATATTTTTCATTCTATGGCGGAAACAAGCTTCCATACTATAGTTCATTTATGTAAACTGTGACATATTATTCCCATAATTCTTCATAAAGTGACTACCAGTAACATCTATGAACATTTGGGACCAAAAAGGATTCGGACACTTTGAGCTGATCATGTTTTCAGTAATTGCTAATGCTCTTTTTACACACACACACTGAACAACATGAAGCATTGCTTGGTGATTGGCTGAGCTAAACTGGTATTATCTTAATTATGGAGGTAAATTTAACAGCTGACAGATATTCAACATAAATCATCTGTGAGAGTCTAACAGAAGGACAAAACCAGTCAAATATCCACTGATTTAACTCTGAGTTCGTCCATTTTCTAAACTATAGCGAATGAACTGTGATTAATTGAGAAATATGTCTGAATGATTGTTGGTTTGACTGTGCCTCGACTTCTTGTCCAGCTTTGGTGCGCGTCTGTCTGAGTGGTTGTCGGTCGATTTCTTCTCAGTTGGTGTGTCGGGAACAAAAAGGGTTGTAGAGCAGAACTGTTCTCTATGCAAACACAGGCGAGCATTACAAGCTTGTTTACACACTTAAAGTGCATCTTTGAGTACTGTAGAAACCTCGGCACTCAAGAGGCCATTGAGCTCTTAAAACCTTTTCCAGTTAAGGTAATCATGGAAACGTGTCTGGGAGTCGACAGGACCGGGGTATCGCTGACTGATTTCTGCAGTCGAGATCAGTGCTGACAGGACAGGAGTCTATGAGAGCAGTGTGGGCATTGGGAAAAGCATCTAATTGGCCATTAATTCATGTTTTTATTAAGTACGCCTGACTTTTATGTGATGATTGCGTGAGCTTTGAATTGGGCATGCTTATTTTAAATCTGCTTTCTTGATTACTAGTGATTAGTTTAAGGAGCAGTTTACACATTATGAGTTCTTCCCCACTGGTGGTTTTATTTTAGTAGGATTTATTAATATTTTAAATAGCTTTTATTCAAATGTTTTATTTTTACGTTTTATTTTTTCTTAATTTTATTTAGTTTTTATTTCCAGTTAGTGACTAGAAACTTATTTCAGTTAGTTGCCAAGGCCATATTTCTCATTTTCTTTTAGCTTTAAAGTCCACCTGTAGTCAATCATTTCATCCTTTAAAACTTTTTGATATTTACGTTTACATATTTAAACGTTTTTTTTTCCTTTTTAAAGAAAAAACATTCTTCATGCCTTAAAATATCCTGAATGTAACTCGACACCCTTGCTTTATTTAGTATGCGCGGTTCTATGAATATGCAAATGAGCCCCGCCTCCACTCGCTCAGCTCAGAGATCCACCGGTTGTCGATCACACGTTGATCTGATTGGTTACAAGGTGGTTTGTGACGTCGGAAACACCAGCGATTTCAAAGCGTGTTTTTGAGACTGTCTTTGGTTCACTGCCGTTTTAAGGAGGAAATACTCTGTCGACTTATGAACTTACAAATGATTTGTCTTAAAACGTATTAAACACACCACATAGACATT
>CM075881.1:2477075-2577075 GCA_038021265.1 Cyprinella venusta
TCTCGAAACGTTTCAACTTTCATCTCGAAACGTTTCGACTTTAATCTCGAAACATTTTGACTTTAATCTCGAAATATTCCAACTTTAATCTCGAAACATTTTGACTTTAATCTCGAAATATTCCAACTTTAATCTCAAAACATTTCGACTTTAATCTCGAAACGTTTCGACTTTAATCTCGAAACATTTCAACTTTAATTTCGAAACGTTTCGACTTTAATCTCAAAACATTTTGACTTTAATCTCGAAATATTTTATCTTTAATCTCGAAACATTTCAACTTTAACCTCGAAACGTTTCGACTTTAACCTCGAAACGTTTCGACTTTAATCTCGAAACGTTTCAACTTTCATCTCGAAACGTTTCAACTTTCATCTCGAAACGTTTCGACTTTAATCTCGAAACATTTTGACTTTAATCTCGAAATATTCCAACTTTAATCTCGAAACATTTTGACTTTAATCTCGAAATATTCCAACTTTAATCTCAAAACATTTCGACTTTAATCTCGAAACGTTTCGACTTTAATCTCGAAACATTTCAACTTTAATTTCGAAACGTTTCGACTTTAATCTCAAAACATTTTGACTTTAATCTCGAAATATTTTATCTTTAATCTCGAAACATTTCAACTTTAACCTCGAAACGTTTCGACTTTAATCTCGAAACGTTTCGACTTTAATCTCGAAACGTTTCAACTTTCATCTCGAAACATTTTGACTTTAATCTCGAAATATTCCAACTTTAATCTCAAAACATTTCGACTTTAATCTCGAAACGTTTCGACTTTAATCTCGAAACGTTTCGACTTTAATCTCGAAATATTTTAACTTTAATCTCGAAATATTTCAACTTTAATCTCGAAACGTTTCGACTTTAATCTCGAAACGTTTCGACTTTAATCTCGAAATATTTTAACTTTAATCTCGAAATATTTCAACTTTAATCTCGATATATTTCAACTTTAATCTCGAAACGTTTCGACTTTAATCTATTTCGACTTTAATCTCGAAACATTTCGACTTTAATCTCGAAACATTTCGCCTTTAATCTATTTCGACTTTAATCTCGAAATGTTTTGACTTTAATCTATTTCGACTTTAATCTCGAAATATTTCAACTTTAATCTCAAAACGTTTTCACTTTAATCTTGAAAATTTTCGACTTTAATCTTGAAATGCTAGATTATTTTTTTTTACAGATTTTTTTGTTTTACATTGCAGTTCAGGGCTTCCGTACAAAATGATATGAAAATAAAACCTGTCAATTAAAAATACTATTAAATAATTTGTTGATATTAGTTATATTGTGTTCCAGAGAGGATTTTCTTTTCCCAGAAAATGTTATTAATGTTTTTGCATTGAACTAAAATTACTTCCCAACAAATTCGAGATATTTTTTTGTACTTATGTGGGGATTTTTCCTCCAACTTTAACACTTTTAAATGAATACGTTATTGTGCTATATTAACACCACATATTGGATTCAATGTTTTTCAATCAACTTGTTTTCTTTCATTTAGGACAGCTTTTGGATTCAATATTTTGAAACTGACTGACTGTAGGCCTTAATAATATATTAGTACATTTTAAAATTTAAATTAATAAATGCTATAGAAGTATTGGTCATTGTTAGTTCATGCTAATGTCAACTAATGAAACTTTATGTGGTTTAAAATCTGATAACAAATGCAAATATTATGATTTTCGAGGATCATATAAACTACTGAAAGTGTTTAAGTCACACAACAACAGAGAACTGTTCTGCTGCATGTCTGAATACAGTCTCAACAGTTTGAAGGCAGCGAAAGCCAGGATGAGCGAGCGAGCGAGCAAGCGAGAGAGAGAGAGAGTGTGTGTGTATGTATGTAAAGGTCATCTCTGTAGGTCCCTTTGAATGGCACTGGGATAAATGCTCATCAATATTAACCAGCCACAATCCCTTCTCTCTCTCTCTCCATCTCTCTCTATCTCTCTCTCTCTCAGTAGCTGTTTGTCTCTCTTTCACTAACTGTCTGTCTCTCTCCATAGCTGTCTGTCTCTTTCACTTACTGTCTGTCTTTCTCCATAGCTGTCTGTCTCTTTCACTAACTGTCTGTCTTTTTCACGAGCTGTCTGTCTCTTTTGCTAACTGTCTGTCTCTCTCAATAGCTGTCTGTCTCTTTCACTTACTGTCTGTCTTTCTCAGTAGCTGTCTGTCTCTTTCACAAGCTGTCTGTCTCTTTCACAAGCTGTCTTTCTCAGTAGCTGTCTGTCTCTTTCACTAACTGTCTGTCTTTCTCAGTAGCTGTCTGTCTCTTTCACTAACTGTCTGTCTTTCTCAGTAGCTGTCTGTCTCTTTCACTAACTGTCTGTCTTTCTCAGTAGCTGTCTGTCTTTCTCAGTAGCTGTCTGTCTTTCTCAGTAGCTGTCTGTCTCGCTCCATAGCTGTCTGTCTCTTTCACTTACTGTCTGTCTCTTTCACTAACTGTCTGTCTTTCTCAGTAGCTGTCTGTCTTTCTCAGTAGCTGTCTGTCTTTCTCAGTAGCTGTCTGTCTCACTCCATAGCTGTCTGTCTCTTTCACTAACTGTCAGTCTTTCTCAGTAGCTGTCTGTCTCTTTCACAAGCTGTCTGTCTCTTTCACTGTCTGTCTCTCTAAGTAGCTGTCTGTCTCTCTTTCCCATACCAAGTCAGTGAGAATGAGCCAGAAACAGAGGTCAACTCCTGCTGTGACCTTTCCTTAAGCACAAACACACCTCTGAACGGCAACTTATAATGACGAGCCTCTATTTTTAGAGCTGAACTTTTGCTTTAATTGGGCCTCAGTCAGGGGTGTGTTGTGTGTGTGTGTGTGTGTGTGTGAAGGTGTGATGTTTTTGCATCTTCTGTGAAAGTGCATTCCTTAAGATCAGATGTTTTTTTTTTCTATTTAAAACTTTGTACACACACTGCAGCCAAATCAGATGACACTTGTTTTCTGCCTTTATGTTTCAAGGTCTAAAATGAACATATTCCAGCTGGGATAGTATGTTTACTGATTTCATTCAGTTTACTAACATAAATTATTCATTAATCATTACCATCATTAATTATTCAGAGCACCTGAAGAAAACCGCGAGGAATTAGTGAGTGAATCAGGTCAGATTTTTACTGTGAAACCAAAAGAGAAAAAAGAAATTATGATGTTTTATGTTTTGCAAATAAAGACTATTTTTAAGACCCATAAGACATTTTATTTGCAGTATTTTATAAAATATTCATGATAATTATTAAACAAATTCTCATAACATAATGCAGAAATTTAATCTGAGGTTTGTGTAATTCTGACTATATTTAATATTGTTTATTTATTAAAATAGTATTGAAAAATTAATTTAAATGTATATATAAACAAACAGTATATATAAACAAACAAATTTGAGGGGAAATCTGCTTAAAATAATGTGAAAAATCGTTACAGGCTTCAATTTCAGGTTATAATATAATTGATTTACAAATAAAAATGTAACTGTCATTGGTTTGACAAATCAAAACAAGCACAGATGCACAAGCCTGCAGCAATACAGGTACAAAGCTTGAACTTGTGTTCTGTGTGTCTCAACCATCTGTGTGTGTAACTGTGTGTGTCTATGAGACCAAAAGTGAGAGTGCGTGTGTGTATATACTTGGTTCCCTTGGCAACACATGATGGCTGATTTGCTGCAGCAGAAATAGTTTGATGATTCATTCTGTTGAGAACACACACACACACACACACACACTTTTGCTTACGTACATGGTCAGAAAGTCAGTTTCAAAGTTTTTGAGATTAACACAAAACAACTTGTTTGTTTCCATGGATCTAAATCAAAAATAACTCTAAAATATATATCTAAAATACTATAATATATATATATATATATATATATATATATATATATATATATATATATATAGAAGAGTTTATGCTGTTTACTACTATTACTCTATAACTCTCTCTCTCTTTTTTTTCTCTCTCTCTCTGGTATCTTCAAAATAAATTTAATTATTTTTTAAATTTTTATATCTTTAATGCCATCCATTACCCATGACTATCCACGGATATTAGTGCTGTTAATCGATTAAAAAATTAATAAGTCCATTAATCACACATTTTTTTCTGTGAAATGATTACAAACCCGTCCGCATTACAGCACTGTCGCTCGGCCGTTTATCACACTAACGGACATATTTTGCGACAGCAAATGAGAATTATTAATTATGAAGGCTATATTCAAATA
This sequence comes from Cyprinella venusta, assembly GCA_038021265.1. Lineage (NCBI taxonomy): Eukaryota > Metazoa > Chordata > Actinopteri > Cypriniformes > Leuciscidae > Cyprinella > Cyprinella venusta. The sequence goes on from CM075881.1 coordinate 2,481,314, forward strand.
AATTGATAATATAAAATTATCTTTAAAACTATCTCAATTTTTAATGCCTGTATGATTAAAATGTAATGCCATTTAAGGCCTCTCTCTCTCTCTCTCTCTCTCAGTATAAAGCTTATTCCATTAATGGATTAAAGTTTATTGGCAGTCATGTTAAACTACGGTCCACTCTTGACTGACCGGCTGACCCCTGCACTGTCACGGTAATGAACAAAGTCACAACACACAGCTAAAAGTGGACTTATCATTACTTAATGCAGGAAGTGTGTATGTGTGTGTGTGTGTGTGTGTGTGTGTGTGAGAGAGAGAGAGAGAGAGAGAGAGAGAGAGAGTGAGTGTTTCTGTTTATATTACACTGTGTGGACCAAATGTCCCCACAAGTATAGTACAACTTGAAATCACCTACATTGTGGGGTCCCGTGTGTGTGAGTGTGTGTGTAAATAAGTGTTTTTGTGTGTGTGTGTGTTTGTGTGTGTGTGTGTGTGTGTGTGTAAATAAGCGAGTTAGTGTATGTTTGTGTGTATGTTTGTGTGTGTGTTTGTGTGAGAAAGAGAGCCCTACACACGTGTATATTGTTCAATATTGTTTGTTTTTATATAGACGATTTCTAAATCTTTTTTATTTTATTTATTAATCTTTGTTTATTTTATTATTATTATATTTATTATATATTATTATATATTATTTATTATTATTGTTTTATGATATCAGTATTATTATTTTTGTGTACCAAATGTTCTAAATAATTTTGCATGTTGTTTTGATACTTGATGAATTGATTTTTTTTGTCATGCCAATAAAGCTTTCTGAATTTAATTGACAGAAAGAGAGAGAGAATTTTTGAAGTAGAAAAACTAAAATATTGTATTATAAAAACATACTAGCCTACAATAATATATTGGTTTTTTTTAACTTTGAAAGAACCTTTCACTGGACATCATGTAGCGACTGATACTATACAATACTTATTAATTGTACTGTACTAACGTAAAAATAAAAATTACATATTAATTTGACATAAAAATCTGTCTGATTTGACTAACTAAAACCGAATAACAAACAATGCGCCAATTTCCTGCCATCATCAACTGAAGATATGGCGAGTGTTTCTCCTGGCTGCGTTTATAAACAGTTCATTTAAATATGGGTAATAAAAATACAGGCGTTATCCAGTCTCAGACGTTCTCTAACAGTGGGACGCGACCCATGCATGATCACACGTCTCTTTTGATATTTATTTAGCATTTTTGTTCCCTTATTAAGTAATAAAATCCAATTAACCAATTGATTGTGTCTGATAAAGACAGCAGAGTAAATATGCTAACACTTTCCATATCTGTACTTGTTGATGGCATGAAATTGGCACAATGTTTCTGTTTCTAGTCAAATTAGACCGATTAAAACGGTAATATTCCTAAAAAACCTTTTTACTTTTGTACAATAAATGCGTCTGGGATCGAACTGGAAACCAGTGTGAATCACTCCACACACACCCAGAAGGTGAACTGTGTGTGTCTCATACGGTCTCTCTGGGGAACGATGAGGATTTGGGGAAATGGTCAATCGGTGTGTGTTTGTGACCAGTAGACCCGATGGCCACTCCATCCTCTCTCTCTCTCTCTCTCTCTCTCTTTGATTAATAGCTCTGTTTCCACTACAGCCCCACGGTGATTTTATTAAAGTTAACTGTGTTTAGAGTGCAAGACAGTGACACAAACACACACATTCTTTTGAGAGAGAGAGGTAGTGAGAGAGAGAGATTTATAGAGAGAGGTAGTGAGAGAGAGAGAGTGATAGACCATTTCAAAATATGGAAACAACACTGGTCCAGAAGCACTTCCTGTTTCAGTTTTTTAAAACTACATAAAAGCTGGGATAAAATACAACCAACAGAACATTTAAAATTGAATCAAAAAGTTAAACAAGCATCTTTAAGAAGTTTTCTTTACATGTGAAATAAAGAAAACAGTTACAAACTGAAACAGGAAGTGTTTCTGGACCAGTGTTGTTTACATCTTGTGAAATGGTCTATAGAGAGAGGTAGTGAGTGAGAGAGAGGGAGAGAGAGGCAGAGAGAGAGAGGTAGTGAGAGAGAGAGAGGTAGATAGAGGTAGTGAGAGAGAGAGAGGTAGAGAGAGGTAGTGAGAGAGAGAGAGGTAGAGAGAGAGAGGTAGTGAGAGAGAGAGAGGTAGAGAGAGGTAGTGAGAGAGAGAGAGGTAGAGAGAGAGAGGTAGTGAGAGAGAGAGAGGTAGAGAGAGGTAGTGAGAGAGAAAGGGTTCCATTTTTTCAAAAAGTTTCTGCTGGTGAAATCAAACGCACTGGCACTGATCTGTGATTGGTCTGTTAGCGCATTAGGCCACACCCCCTAAGGGCGGGTTTGAAAGGGTGGGATCTAGTGCTTATTAGAGCCTGACCAATAAAGGATTTTGAAGACCGATACCGATACAAATATTTTTGGGTTTTAAAATCCGATATATCGGCCGATAATTTTATTTATTTACTTATTTTTTTAAAACTGGACATGAGTCACAAATTGTCATGCTTATTTGAGTTAAGAGAACTGATGCGGATGTTCTTTTAATTGTTATTCAAGCAATGTATGTCTCGTGACCAACTCACGAGTGTTGCCAACAGGAACGGTGTAGAGTGCCCTCTGGTGGACAAACTATACAACCCCAACACTCATGACATGGTTCAAGCGTGTTTCGTCCGTTTTTATTTTATTTTTGAAAGATTCATTTATCGGCCATTATAACTGCCGATACCGATAGTTTGGAAAATGCCTAAAATCGGCCGATAATATCGGTCAGCCGATATATCGGTCTGGCTCTAGTGCTTATAGTCTTTATAGAAATCCCCCCTCATACACTTCCTCCTACAATGACGTAAAATGACGATTTTTGCATCATTGTAGGACGAAGTGAAAAAGGTAAATAGCGTATTTCTCTCGTCTCAGGGGAAAATGAGAGTGTCGCACGACCATTTAATAGTATGACTGGGTTTCTAACAATGGAAATGGGTGGAGTGTCCCTTTAAAAGAAGTTATTACTCCACCCCCTGCGTGACATCATTAACCAACATGGTTAGGGTTGTGTATCGTTTGAATTTGAACGATTCTGATTCCTTGTTTCGATTCCGGTTCCCAACGATTCTCGATTCCGATTCTTTTAAGTGGCAGGGTCAAAAAAGTTTAGCTAACCTTGCTAACCAACGGTCTTTCTGAAGGAAATACTCCTTTTGTCACAAAATTTTGCCGAGATTTTGTTATTTTTAGAAAAGTGAAGCCACACTTTGGACCGCCGACGTAAGCTACTCATGTTCGACTCGCACGGTTATGCCAACACTTCCGGTAGACGCTTCTTCATTGGTGTTGTTCAGCGGTTTCTTCTTCTGGTCGGCGGACTGTGAATATCAAAACTTGGAATCGAAATTTTTACTTTTAAATGATTCCAGGAAAAACGAAAAGTTCCAATCGATACTCGATTCTCGATACCCAACCCTAAACATGGTTAAACACCACTTTGCAACAATATGGTTTCGGGAAACAGTCATGATAGGTTAGTTGGTTTCTTCAACGGCGCATCGTAATTCGGCAGTGAGTTACCGCGCCGTACGGGAAACACACCCGCGGTTAGGACGTGCTGAACAGGGAAAGGTGGAATAGTTTGACATCTCTGAATGAATGTAATAAATAGAGAGTCCACACTGATGAGCTCAATTATTCCCGAGGCTGAAGGTGATTTCATACATTCATCAGAATGTAAAAGATTGATAAAGTGAGTGTGCGAGCGCGGGCTGACAAAAGGTCAGGTCGACTGGTGTATTAAATTTAGAAGGTTTAGCAGAGTGACATCAGTGTGAGACTGAGTTTTCATCACACCCCTGAAGGTTGTTAGAAAAGCGCACGCACACACACACACACACTCTTAAAAACATGAGGCTCAGACACCTCAAGGCTGTGTTAAAAAAGATCCGCTCTTCTCTTTCCCCACAAGACAAGCGACTATAACAGTCACATAACACAAGACCTCTTTTAAGAGACAGACAGAGAGAGAGAGAGAGAGAGAACATGTCTCTGATGCCACTGAAGTCGACATGAAACGCTTTTCACAAACCTGACGTAACACACTGAGCGAAAGGGGATATTCAGTAAGAAGAAGAATGCATAGGACAAAACTTTGATCCATCGAGTTTACTGGATGTTAGTCAAGTGAGCTTTATAGCAGAATAGAGTTGGTTGTGTTTGAGCACTTCCAAAGTACACACACACATGAGTGAGTGTTGAAGCGTAATAAGCCACGAAAAAGTAGTCAAATAAACAACAAAATAATATCAAATGCCAAATATAACGTAAACACAGTCATTTTACATGTTTAAAGTCTCAAAACTCATCTTTGATCACTAAAATTACATATATTTAGACGCTTTTTTTAGGTCTGTCAAACATCCAAAATAAAAGTTTGTGTTTATTTAATATGTGGCTGCACTGTGTATAATTAATTTATATATATATATATATATATATATATATATATATATATATATATATATAAGTACACACACATGCTTGTATATATTTAAGAAATATTTCCATGTATATACTGTGTATATATATTTATATTATATATGAATATAAATATTTTATATATAAATAATATTTTTTTCTTATATATATACACATATACGTGTGTGTATTTATATATATATATATATATATATACATACATATATATATATATATATAAAATAATTATACACAGTGCACCCACATATATTATATAAACACAAACTTTTATTTTGGATGCGATTAATCGTGATTAATCGTTTGACAGCCGTAGTTTTTTTCCTTGAATATAACTCGACACCCCTGCCTCATTTATTACGCGCAGATCTATGAATATGCAAATGAGCCCCGCCTCCACTCACTAACTCAGCTCAGAGAGCCACTGGTTGACGATCACATGTTGATCTGATTGGTTACAAGGTCGTTTGTGACGTCAGGAACACCAGAGACGAGAGGGGAAAAGGTTGTTGCTGAAGTGGAAACATTATGAATTTTAGTTGTTTTTATGAAAACTAAACATAAAAAATATCATTACTTTGAATAAAAAATAAATAAATAAATAATAAAAAAAAAATATATATATATATATATATAAAATATGAAATATATATATATATATAATAATTATATATAGAAATAGAAAAAGAAAAAGATATTTTATTCAAGATATATATAAATAAATATATATATTTATATATATATATATATATATATATATACACAGTATAATAAATAAATATATATTTATTTATTTATATATATATATATTATTTATATATATAAATATATATATTTATTTATATATATCTTGAATAAAATATCTTTTTCTTTTTTAAATTTAAGTTTTTTCAAAATTCAAATATTTTTATGTTTAGTTTTCATAAAAACAACTAAAATTCATAATGTTTCATAAAAATAGTAACTTTCAGCAACAACCTTTCCCCCTCTTGTCTCTGATGAGGTATTATAAGACTTTGGGGTTTTTTTTCAGTTAACATTGTATTAATAAAATATTATTCTTCCTCCATAATCCGTCCATCCGGATCATCCCAGCACTTTTATAAACTGTCGCCTGTATCTCCATGGTGACTGATATTCCCCCCGCGAGTCGAGAGTGCGTTCAGTCTATAAATAACTGGACAGACGGTGTTCGTCCGTCCTTTGATTGGTCTGTTGATGAATCAGTACATTATGAAAGAGAAACTCATATACATTTTTCATCATCAATAATTCCATCATGCCAATAGAGGGATGGATGTTTTTCACATGGATGTTCATCTTTTTATCAATATTTCAGAAACACACAGAGACCAAATTGAGTTTCCGGGAAAAACTGTTATGATGGAAACGCATGAGTGACAACTAAAAGAGGAGAGCGAGAACAGCGTGTTTGATCCTGCAGTGGAAAACCAGAGTACGTCATTCATAGAAAGCGACAGAAAACGCAACGTTTTAAACTTACATCAAAGAACCGACAGACAAACTGTGTGTGAGTGTGTGTGAGTGCCTGTGTGTGAATGTGTGTGTATTTGCTTGACTCCTTTGAAGATTAAACACTGACTACTGAAGTCTCTTTCTTTCACTCTCTCTCTCTCAGAAAAACATTGTAAATGTGTTTATTATTGAAGAACGAAACCTGTCATGTTTCACCTCGGAATCAAAGAAGAAAATATATTTTGTATGATTACATTTATTCCTATTGAAGCTTACTGTAAGATCTCTGCCAATATTAAACAATAATGCAATGCAATTTAATTCAAAAACTACATTGTAGTGTATATTATGTGTAATAACACACACACACAGCCTAAAACTAACTTTTTGCTGGTCCATAAATATTTTTTTACCAGTTTTGACACCAAAATTTTAGATAACAGTGAAAATTCACATTTGTCCATTCCAGTTTTAAACTACAAGCCTGACTAATATACATTTTAACCGCTTAGGTTGCCATTACACATTTAAAACAGTAATATCCTATACTAAACCTAAACTAATATTGACAAACTATAAATCATTTTAAAGCTTACAATCTGTACTTTTCATATTTGGTGATTGATTTTCAAAATAAATTACAGAAGAGCCAAAATCTATCAATTTGCAACACGAATATTTTCAAACTCCTAAGTCGTGTTAAGACTTTTATTTTGAAATAGGGATGAACATATTCATCACTATGGAATTTGTAGTCAATAGTACAAGACAATTGTACTATTGTTAATATATATATATATTATATATTTTTTTTCTCATTACGTTTATCTCGCCTAAATGTTTGCGTTTTTACAATGGGGTAATTTTGTTGTGTTTACACAACACTAGGAAGCTTAATTTCAATCTTTGAATTAAATTGGAAAAAAAAGAGACACAAAGAAAAATGTTTTTGGGTAGGTCTAACACTAGTATTCAGAAACTGAATAAAGTAATCACATGTAAAATAACACGTAGTCTTTTAGTTCTGATTCCTGACTAAACGAAATACATAGGCTGTTAATTCTCATTCCTTGCAATTAAAGCTATCTTTTGTTGTTTTGACGACAACATTAATGACAGACACGTGTGGCTGCTGTCACTTTAACTGCTAGTGCACTGATCCATTGCTGTTTTTATTATACTGTCTGTCACATGCGTTTTATACATAACCGACTGTGTTTGCGAGTATACTTACTTACAATATCGGCAGGCCAATATTATCGGCCGATATTAGGCATTTCCAAACTATCAGTATCGGCAGTTATAATGGCGATAAATGAATATTTCAAAAATAAAATAAAAACAAACGAAACACGCTTCAACCATGTCATGAGTGTTGCAGTTGTATAGTTTGTCCACCAGAGGGCACTCATTGTTACAGTGTAGTTGACTGACTGGCTTTTTAAATTTAGACAATGTGACTGAAGTATTTCTTTAATAGCGCGTGACAGTAATAGCAACGAGACGCATCATCTCTCCTTGGCCTGTTATATTGAAAATGTATGTTTTACAATTTTCGTTTATGACGTCATCCATTGCTAAATTATGGCTCATCATAAACTAGCTAACCACAAAGCTAGCTAATGCCACTATCATCAGTGGAAGACCGCTAACGTTAACATTAATGAGCTTGGAGACCACAATTAACTTTTTCTGCCTAAATAAAAGTAATGATTACTGTATTTATAACTAGCATATCTCTAGTTACAGTCCCTGCATTGTAAAATGTAGCTTATACTTGCGAGGAGTGAACATTTAGACACGAGAAAAAGTATCAAACGTATCTTGCGCATAAAAGTTAGCTTTTCTTTTACACGTGTGTGAAATCCAACGACGCCAAGTGACTGTCGTTCTGTAATGGATTTAGAATCGCTAAATAGTAACTGATGATTGAAAATGGTTTGATGCTGCTTGATGGAAAGAATTTAAAAGGGATAAGCAAGCTGACATAACTACAAATAACTAATGTTAGGGAAATCTGTTAATGTTTTGTTGCGCGTTTCTGAGAAAGAAAAAAAAAATATCGGCCGATATTTCGGAATATCGGATTTTAAAACCAACAGATATTTGTGTCGACATTCAAAAAGACCGGAATTTTGACACAATTTTTGTTGCATATTTTGTAAAATATTGCGCTTTGTTGGAGGTCTGACCACTTGTAACCAAACCACTTCCATTCTATTGAAGTAGCTCCCTTTTATATGTACTAAATGGTCATCGGAGGCTGACAGGCTGCTCTTACTGTCGTGCATGCTAGGAAACATAAATGCACATTACGTCATCGTGTCGCGATGTGACAATTTTTTTATCATGTTAAAATTTACACCGATGTTATCGTGAGCGGTATGATATGTTACAACCCTATCATGAATTGTCTTTATTTAGTTTGTCGTTCGCTGTGTGACGCGGTGTTCTCTGTGCAGTCTGTTCGCAGTATTCCCGAGGGGTGTTCGCGATCTTCGGCCTGTACGATAAGCGCTCGGTGCACACGCTGACGTCGTTCTGCAGTGCGCTGCACATCTCTCTGGTGACGCCCAGTTTCCCAGCCGAGGGGGAGACTCAGTTCGTGCTGCAGCTCCGTCCCTCTATCCGGGGGGCGCTAATGAGTCTCCTCGACCACTACGACTGGAACCGCTTCGTATTCCTTTACGACACCGACAGAGGTAAGCAGCGTCACACACACATTCACAGCAAGAATACTATTCAACAATTTACAGTGTTCGTTGAAATATCTTTTGTTCCCGTGGCGGTCAGATATTTCAACGAACACTGTTAATTGTTGAATATTATTATGGTGAATTTTGAACTGTGAAATTGAAACGTTTTTCAAATTGTGTCTCCAAATCAGGGTTTATTAGTCTCCTAATGCAGAATTATTTATCTGTGTGTTAGTTGTGTATTGTGTTTGATGGCTGTATGGGGGCAAACCAGTTTCCCTAGCGGGATTAATAAAGTTTTCAATTAGAGCCAGACCGATATATCGGCCGGCCGATATTATCGGACGATATTAGGCATTTTCCAAAATATCAGTATCGGCAGTTATAATGGCCGATAAATGAATATTTAAAAAATAAAATAAAAACGGACGAAATACGCTTCAATCATCTCTCCTTGGCCTGTTATATTGAAAATGTATGTTTTACAATTTGGAGTATGGTGTTATCTATTGCTAAATTATGGCTCATCATAGAATAGCTAACCACAAAGCTAGCTAATGCCACTATCATCAGTGGAAGACTGCTAACGTTAACATTAATGAGCTTGGAAACCACAATGAACTTTTTCTGCCTAAATAAAGTAATGATTACTGTATTTATAACTAGCATATCTCTAGTTACAGTCCCTGCATTGTAAAATGTAAGTTATACTTGCGAGGAGTGAACATTTAGACATAGAGAAAAAGTATCAAACGTATCTTGCGCATAAAAGTTAGCTTTTCTTTTACACATGTGTGAAATCCAACACTATTTAATAATAAAAAAAAAACATCGGCCGATATATCGGAATATCGGATTTTAAAAGCCAAAAATATTTGTATCGGTATCGGCCTTCAAAATCCTTTATCGGTCGGGCTCTATTTTCAATCAATCAACATTCATCAAACATATCTAAGTCATGGCTTTGTGTCGGCACTAAACTCAGGGTTACAGGGTTCCAGTTGACTGAACCAAACCAATCAACTTTTTTATAGTTACAGTAAGTACATGTAACTTGTGTAACAAGGACACTGTAAAATAAAGTGTTACCCAAGTCATTTTAAATCTATAAGATGGCGAATTATGCCGGATAGCAAAAAATGTCATTTCGTTGATTTTGCGTTGTATTCAGAGGGACTGTTTAATGTTACATCATGAGCATCATTCGGATTCATCGCCAATGACTTATTGACTATAAATTAGACAAACGTTTATTTTAGGTATTTTTGGGATCAACACCAGATTGCTACTGTACACATTGAAAACATGAATCTATAAGCGACAGACTGATAAACATATGAATATAAATACACCAAAGCTTAAATCGACTCACAAATACACTCTTAAAAATGAAGGTTCTTTATTATTGGCATCGATGGTTCCATGAAGAACATCCATGGAACCTTCCATTCCACAAAGGTTCTTTTTAGAATGTTCACTGAAAGCTTCTTGCTTCTTTTGGAACCTTCATTTTTAAAAGTGTACACACATTTGTAGCTCAGCTGCGGTCTAATTCTCCCGCCTGGCATCATGGGAGTCCTGGAGCCAGGCAAGACCTCTCTCTTGATATAGTTTGCCAGGCTGCAGTTGGCTCTTCTTCGGCCCAGTTTAAGCCCAGCGCTGGGCCACTGAAGGCCCGAGATCTCCCTCCTGCTGTTCTGAGGTCAGTGGAGCGTAAAACTGCTCATCCTGGAGCCCAGAGCGACACGGGCCTCAAGCCAGTCATTCAGTCATCCGTGATCTCCCGCTTAAAGGCGAGAAAGAGAAGCTAATGGATCTACTCGCATCCGTTTCGTTTTCTTCATCTCCTCTCTCGATTAATAGGCTAGTCAATTTCACCCCTAGTATTTCAATACAAGTTGCTTTATCTGAAAAACGACGCAGCTTGTTTTTTTGTTGATTCCCTGCGGTTTATCCGGCTCGGAGACACTTGCGTTGACCTCACACCGCGAGATCTGCATTGCGGAAACATCCGCCTCCGCTAAAACGTCTCGCTTCGCTCGCTAGCACACATGTGAAACGGCTAATCGCAGGGGAACGTCCGGCTTGTCTAGAGACGTTAGCATCACTGGCAGCGGTGAAACGGAGTCGGGGACACTTGTGGAAAAGAGAAATCTATTCATTTGATTCTCAGCTGATTTAACTAAACATAAATGAACACTGAAATGCTTTCATTAAACGCTTTTATTTTGCTAAAAGCCGCCCTTTTGGCCAGGACTTTACTGAGACTTTAGATGTAAAACAACTAACAACAGTTTGTCTTGTAGCTTGATTAACACAGGAAAGCTTATTCAAAAGACACTTTTATTTTTGCAATGAAATGAGCAGAATTGTATTTGGGGTGTGCAAAAAAATCTCGATATTTTATGGGATATTGTTGATGATTATTAATTAGATGTTTATTCTTTTTTTTTTTTTTTTTGCTGATATCTCGGTTTGTTTAGGCCTGTTTTCATATTCCTCATCTTAGTTCACAGCAGTGACAGAAATGAACCTTTGCCACCTTAAATTGATTCCAGAGGCATTTTTACCATTAAAAGATCATTTTGCAAAAACTAAAAAAATGCAAAACGTTATTAAATGTATGCATTATCTTTTTCGTAAGATTTTTGTTTACATATTAAGAAATTAAAGCAACAAAATAAATGTAAATGAGTATTTACAGTATCTGAGTAAATGTCTACTTTTAAACAAAACAATTAAAAACTAAAGGAAATTGGCTACTCTCGGCTTATGTAGGCTAATTCATATGAAATGTGCATTTCTCTCTATAATACTGCAAAGATGGCGAGTCAGCATCGTCAACATTATCTTTGCAGCCACTGACATTCGAAACACTAGTTTAATAATAAACAATTCAAATGTTTCATGCATAATCATTACTTATGCCGGTTCTTTGTGGCAAGCTTTATATGTTAAGATACATGGCCAGGAGTTACTATCTTGAGGCCACGAGTTAATAGTAATAGTATCCCCTGGCTTTAAGATACTGTAGTAACTCCTGGCCATGCATCTTAACAAATAAAGCTTGCCACTAAGACATTGTTAATATAACTCCGAGGTACTTTCCTGTTATCCAGACCCCACGGATATACCATTTCGGAACTATAATCATCCCTGATTGGTCTTAACCCCAGTGACGGGTAGGTTTAGGGGCGGGGTTAGGGGTAGGCCATCATCCCTGATTGGTCTTAACCCCAGTGACGGGTAGGTTTAGGGGCGGGGTTAGGGGTAGGCCATCGTCCCTGATTGGTCTTAACCCCAGTGACGGGTAGGTTTAGGGGCGGGGTTAGGGGTAGGCCATCGTCCCTGATTGGTCTTAACCCCAGTGACGGGTAGGTTTAGGGGCGGGGTTAGGGGTAGGCCATCGTCCCTGATTGGTCTTAACCCCAGTGACGGGTAGGTTTAGGGGCGGGGTTAGGGGTAGGTCATCGTGGGGTTCGGATAACAAGAAAGTACCAACTCCGATTGTGTTTGTCTAAAAGTAGAATGTCATATACACTTAAGATGGCTTGAGGATGAGTCCGTCTGAGTGGGCTAATTAAAATTTTTGGGTGAACTATCCCTGTAACGCGATCAACAGTTAAAACAGTTCCTGGTGTCTCGAGAACACACTCCCTGAAACAGGTTCGAAAGTGAAAACGATAATCTCTATATAACGATTATATAGAGATTATATATCTCTATATAAACGATAGAGAGAAAACGATACTATCTCTGCGCAAACCTCAAAAACGCAAACCCGTGAAAAATGCAGATGGCGCGCACATGCGCATCATGTGGGTAGAGGAGTGTTTGCGTGTGTGCGCTCTGGCTTCATCTCCTGTCTAAATGTCCCGTGTGTGTGGTGTGTTTCTACAAGTGTGTGTTTGTTTGGTTTGTTTCTACAGGTGTGTGTGTGAGTGTGTACGTGTTTCTACAGGTGTGTGTTTGCGTGTGTGCGCTCTGGCTTCATCTCCTGTCCAAATGTCCCGTGTGTGTTCTGCCTCAGTATGCCAGTAATGTCGTATGCCAAGAGCAACAGATGTCCTTTAAATCGGCCCTTAGTCGCACCGCAGGACTTTGGACATCAGGACAAATGCAGCGTCTGAATGTGTGTTTGTGCTGGTTCCTCTTATCAGAGCAACACATACAACACAAACCACAGATGACCATGAGCGCACACACACACACACACACACACACAATAATAAGGAAATAGCACCAGCTGTCCTGTGAGTAAACACAGACTGCCAACAGAGACCCGGAGAGTCCTCTGTACACAAACCTCAGTCTGTGTGTGTGTGGACAGAACGGACACGTCGTATGTGGACTGGACACAGCATGTGCGTTTATACCAAATATCATTGATCATCATCTCCTATTAAGGTCTGGTAAGATTAGATGGTGAGCGAACAATCAGTTCTCGTGATCAAGAAATGTGCTGAGAGACTGTCGCCCTGATATTAAAATGCGTTGGTCGATCGGATCACAAGTAGACGAGAGAGACGCATTCCCGTTCACACCTGGTGTTTTAGTCCGTCTCTTTTGTCCACGTTCACACACTTCTGTCCTGATTTCTCCGAGGGGAGTGTCTATAATGGCGGGTAAATATATTGGGGTTTTTTTAATCTTTCAATCTAATGGACGAAATAAGCTTATTTGCATATGAACACGACAGGAGACGACAAAGTCAGAGACGTAAGCCAATGTGTGTATGCCTATAACTGAAGATCTACGAATATACGCATGTTGAGGTAAAGAGAACACACACACACACACATGTGGTGTTCTTGCTAGGATACGCCATCCTGCAGGCCATAATGGAGAAGGCGGGTCAGAACGGTTGGCAGGTCAGCGCCATCTGTGTGGAGAACTTCAACGACGCGAGTTACCGAAGGCTTCTGGAGGACCTGGACCGGCGACAGGAGAAGAAGTTCGTCATCGACCTCGAGGCCGAGCGACTCCAGAGCCTTCTAGAGCAGGTGAGGACGACCGCGGCCAAAACACTACAATATTAAAGCCAATTCACCCCATTTACTTTCTTCATAGTGCACATGCCATTACCCTTCAAATTACGAATTGAAATTGCGCACAATGGAAACGCGTTGTTTCAAAAAACTCCCGTTTATCGCAAAAAAGTTTTTACGCTTGCCTGAGGAGGTTTTTCAGGCAATATTTCCCAAAACTGCAATGGAAATAGTTTTTTGCGCATTTACAGTCACGTGATTTCGATGACGCGGTGTGTTTGGACCTCGATCGCCCCCTGGTGGCCAGTCCTAGTATAACTACACAATCAAATTACACTTCAAATATCGTTTTTCCAAAGATGATTTCCGTCATTACCGGTAGTTTTTATCATGCTGATGTAATTTCAAGCGTTAGTTAGTCATTTTATGTGGTGGTGGTGACGTCATGATTGACAGGTTCTCTGAGTGAAGTAGACACTAAAGCACCAACAGACTTTTTTTCAGGATCTTCGGAGGACTGAGGAGATTGGAGCTTTAAATTTAATAAATAAATTTCTATAATTAAATTTAAAAAGTTCCAAGATGTCAGCGCCATATCGGGAGACTGGCGGCTCCACTTCTTACCAATGGAAGAGAGCGAAGGGGCGTCGTCCATCTTTTTTTACAGTCTATGGTTTGGACAGAATACGAGACAGAGGTCTTTATTAGTATAAGGGGCTTTCTAATGCTGGTTAACACACACACTCACACGTTTCCTTCCATTAATAATAATAATAATAATGTCTAAAGTGGTGGCTCTGATAGCCTATATATAAACTTACCATGATTTTTGGAATGACTGATCGTAAGAGGGAAAAAATATGTTTTAGTCGCATAACATCGGAAATGCCGTCATTTTGCAATAGTTTTTTTAAATCGATATTTAGACAGAATAAAAAATTGCAAAAGTTTTGCGTAAATCTGTAATGGAAACACGCACATAGCACGTTATTCCTAAAAAAAAAAATTCCATTTCTTCAACCACCATAAAGTTTTCAGAAATTTTATTTGTATTAAATTTTACTATATATATATATATATATATATTTGGGCTGTCAAAATGATTAATCGCAATTAATCGCATCCAATATAAAAGTTTGTGTTTACATAATATATGTGGGTGCACTGTGTATAATTATTATATATAAATACACACACATGCTTGTATATATTTAAGAAATATTTTCATGTATATTCTGTATATAGATTTATATATAATTTATATTATATATAAATATTTTATATATAAATAATATTTTTTTCTTAAATATACATGCATGTGTATATTTATATATATATACAAAATAATTATACACAGTGCACCCACATATATTATGTAAACACAAACTTTTATTTTGGATGCGATTAATCGTTTTGACAGCCCTAATATATATAGTAGAACAAAAAAAATTAAAATTTAATACATATAAAATTTCTGAAAATTTATTTTTTGAGAAATTGTTTCTTTTTTTTTTTTCAATTAATTACAAATATATTTTTAAAAAATCGTTTAGCTTACTCACACCAGACTGCTCAACTAGTGTCATGTCAACAAACCTAAAGTTGCACAATGATTGACATCAGAAAGGCTTTCTGATTGACTATAATAGCACAGGCCGCCTCCCACACACATTTGTTGCTGTTTTGCAGAGCATATGACTGTCACAGCCACACACACACACACACACACACACACACAAAACCTATTCCAGCAATATGTGTCAGGTAGCAGGAACAGTTTATGGGTGGCACTCCAGAATACTAAATCGCTTACAGCACCTTTAAAGGAAAGGCATAAAAACACAAATCACAGAGCGCTGGAGGATCACAGAGCGAGACGAACGATCAGTGCTTGCCTTCTCGCCTGCGATTTGTTACTTCCTCTGTGACGCTCTGATCCTTCCTCTCACACTCTGCCTGTCATGTGCAGTGAAACTCACAGTAACACGATGTACAGAGAGACGAGAGCACAAGACTGCTGCCAGACAACCTGAAACCGACACATCACAGCGACCCGAGCTGAAGTTAAAGCAACTTCGCCCTTTTTAAACCCGCTTTGTATTGTTATAACGTCAGTAGCAGAGCTTGACATTAACTTTTTTGCTGACGGGCGACTGTGGATAGTGGTTTTCCAAAGTTACTAGCCACTCAGTGTATTCACTAGCCACCGTTTTGACATCGATTCCATGGGAAAAAAACTGCAAAATAGATATTTTTAATATCGTCTCATAACTTGGCAGCCAGTATATTAGGCTACTGTCACTTTAAGAGCTGACGCACAGATCCGTTAAACTGCTTTATAGCCAATATAGTGTCTTTATGAAGACGCACTTTGGGTGTGAGCACAAAATCTGCTGGAATTAGTAAAATTATGCTTAATAAGCGCAATCTCACACCGAAATTAAAGGCAACTATTCATCCGGAGCAAATGAATTGAGCGAGTGAGGAGAGGCGGGTGTGTGTGTCGGGATAAGAAATTCACGTTTATTGATTATATTTCAAATAAATGCTGTTCTTTTGCACTTCATTAAAGAATCCTGAAAAATAAAATGCATCACAGTTTTCCACAAAAATATGAAGCAGCACGACTGTTTTCAACACTGATAATAACACTTTCAAGCCTGAATACAAAAGTCTCACCATCAATATTTTCAGGCTGATGATGATAACATTAAAAATTAACATGTATTGGTCGATATATTGTGCATCCATATGAACATTTCACAGTTCACAACATATTAACTAGGGCTGTCAAAATGATTAATCGCGATTAATCGCATCCAAAAATAAAAGTTTGTGTTTATATAATATATGTGGGTGCACTGTGTATAATTATTATACATATATAAATACACACACATGCATTTATATTTAAGAAAAAAAAATATTATCTATATATAAAATATTTATATTTATATATAATATAAATTATATAAATCTATTTACAGAATATACATGGAAATATTTCTTAAATATATACAAGCATGTGTGTGTGTTTATATATAAAATAATTATACACAGTGCACCCACATATATTATGTAAACACAAACTTTTATTTTGGATGCGATTAATCGGGATAAATCATTTTGACAGCCCTAATATAAATATAAATATTTTATATATAAATATTATATTTTATAATATTTTTATCTTATTATATTTTTTTATTAAATATGCATGCTTATGTGTTTTTTATATATATATATACAAAATAATTATACACACACACAGTGCCCCCACATATATTACGTAAACACAAACTTTTATTTTAGATGCGATTAATCGCGATTAATCGTTTTGACAGCCCTAATATTAACTGAAATAATTTAACAATATTTCTGTGTTTTTGATCGGAAAAAACGCAGCCTCGCTGGTCATAAGAGACTCATTGGAAACCTTATGACTGCTGGTGTGTATTAATGTGTGTATCAGCGGTAATGATGTTGGAGTCACAGCTCGGCTCTCGGTGTGTCTGATCTATGAACTCTGAGATTGCAGGGTGTGTTTGATTGTTGCACGGTCCGTCTGTTCCTCGGGCAGACCTCGAAAGGTGCCCATCTATCAGCCTGACAGTAGATTTGGCAAATACAACCAGACACACACACACACACACACACATACCATCTCGCAGTTGGACATCATCAGGTACAACATCAACAGAATGTTCTCTCTACACGAGCCGCCAGTCCTGCCAGCGTGTTCCTTGAGCAGATGTGGATCTGGCATCAAACACACACACACACACACACTAGACCAGGGCTTTTCCATCTTCTATATGCCAGAGGAAGTACCAGAGGAGGTTTACAAGGGAACAAGGATTTTTAAAAAGAAATAATTTATATAATAAACTACAATATTCCATAAAAAGAACAATTGCCCATTTTGATTTCAAGCATTTCTGAATGTCTGATGGAACTTAAAGTGTAAATGCAATGCTTATACATTTTCAGAAATATAAGTACAATTCTCTCACTCCTTATATTCCTCTCTCTCTCTTTCTCTCAGATTGTGAGTGTGGGGAAACATGTAAAAGGATACCACTACATCGTCGCTAACCTGGTGAGTCCTGGCACTGGTTTATCCAGCTGAGAGAGAGAGAGAGCGCTCGAGGAAATGAACAAACATAGAGGACAGCGTGTCCTCTGGCCGTGTTTCTCTGTGATGGAGCTGAGCGATGTGCCACTTTATTTACCTGAATAAAACCCCAGACTAGAATTGGCATAATGCTGGCGTATTTGGCATCGCTTGTGCTCCAGACATTCCTCAAATCAGGTGCGCTGTTACTTTAAAGGGATACTCCATTTTTTTTTTTGGCTCATTTCTATGTTGAAACTGTTGAGTTTTACCGTTTTTGAATCCATTCAGCGATCTCCGGTTCTGGTGGTACCACTATTAGCCAGTGTTGGGGAAGCTACTCTGAAACTGTAGTTAGACAAGCTATAAGCTACTCGTACGTTAAAGTAGTTTAACTACAGTCAAGCTACCCTTTTGGAAAAGTAGTTAGCTACACTACAAGTTACTATCAAAAAGTAGCTAGCTACATTGAAACTACTTTTGCTATTTGAACAACATATATTATATTGCATATTATTATTATTATTATTATTATTATAACAAGTTATATTACAAATAACTGAATAAGTGTCTGATGAATGTTTTAATTAAAATACTTAGTGTTTAAAACATTTATACAATTATGATTTCATTGAGTATTGTTTTATTATACACAACACTCAAATATCTCTGTTTGTCAAAAGTACAAAATTGCAACAAATAGCCTACAACATTGCAAGAACAAAATATACATTGCATTTGTCTAAATGCTAAATTGCATTTAGAACATTTTCTCAAAAATACCTATTGAGCTTAGACAAATAAGGCCACGGGTAATTAACGTTAGCTGTTTCTCTATCCTCCAAATCTGCCGTCACCTCTTGCTCCATCATGGATACTCATAATATGGGTGTGTCAACCCACTTCTTTACGTCAGTGAACCGTTAGCCGCAAGATGCGTAATTAAACAACAGGTGGCAGTAAAAGCAAAAAATGAGTTTGTAATCTAACAAGAAGAAGAATATCCTTGCATCACGGTGATTTGCGCAGGCTCAACAAACGCAATGTAGCTTTTGCTACATTAGTTAGCTAGTTAGTTTAGTTACTAACAGTAGTTAGCTACTGGAAAAGCTACACTGTTTAAAAAGCAACTGAGCTACTGCCAAGCTACTGAAAAATGTAGTTAAGTTAGTAGCGCCGCTACTTTAGTTAACTACTCCCCAACACTGCTATTAGCATAGCTTAGCATACATCATTGAAGTGGACAAGACCATTAGCATTTCACAGAGTTTCGATATTTTTCCAATTTAAAACTTTTTTCTTCTTTAGTTACATCATGCACTAAGACCGACGGAAAATGTAAAAGGTGCTATTTTCTAGGCTGATATGGCTCAAATATACTTCCATTCCTGCGTAATAATCAAGAAACTTTACTGCCGTACCGCGTAATGATATGACCCGGCGACTGAAAATAGGCTAATACCGAGCTGGACGATGTAACTACAGAAGAGTCAAGTTTTAAAACTCTTGAAACTCTTTGGTCATTTTTTTTTTTTTTGAGAAATGCTAACGGTCTTATCCACTTCCATGATGTATGCTAAGCTATGCTAATAGAGGCACCGCCAGAACCGGAGATCAGCTTAATGGATTCAAAAACGTTAAAACTCAACAGTTTAACGTAAAATGAGCCTATTTCCAAAAAAAGTGGAGTATCGCTTTAAGTGAGCAGTGCCATTTTCACCTTGAACATTTACACGGAATATTACTTTAGGGCGTCTCACTCTTTTTTTACATTGAAGAAACCAAAACCCTACATGGTGTTGAGTTTGGCACATCTCACATGTTTTCTTTTTGGGTGACACATCCATCTGAAACGATAGTTAGTCTCAGGGAATTTGCCGTCTTTTTCATTTTCGGAGACTCTGACTATGATGGACCGCTGAACCCGCACTTTGTTACGAGTGATTTATGGTCGCTTATTTGTGCTGTGCCTTAACTCTGTGTTGACATTTGTTAGTGTGTCAGCATGTGGGATATTAAGAAATGTTATAACTCACTCTGCCTCGCATTCGTTCAATTCATCTCCCGTTTTCCATCTGCACCTTTTCATTCACCCTCGCTCTAATTTCCTCTCTCCCCTGACAGGGTTTTAAGGATATTTCTCTTGAGAGGTTTATGCACGGCGGGGCAAACGTAACCGGTTTCCAGTTGGTGGATTTCAGTAAAGCAATGGTGATCAAACTAATGCAACGCTGGAATAAACTAGACCAGAGGGAGTATCCAGGATCTGAGAGCCCACCCAGGGTAAACGCAAATACATTCACAACATAATTAAACCCCAACGTAAACCAGAATAGCAAACACTACGAATTGAGAGCGTCATTATTTGGACATGATTTTAAAGATTTGTGCTGTAAACACTAATGAATAATTCCGTTTCGACTTGAAACGTGTGTTATTCTTTGCTCAGCAAACAACAGGTTGCAGATCTGATGCTATAATACTCTATGGCAGAATTCCAGTCACAGATGTTTAGCCAATCAGACTGTGACAGGGCACATTCTCCGTCAAGCTTTAGCCAATGAGAAGCTGCCCAGTGATATCTAAATCAATTAAGCCATGACAGACTGCAGCCGGAGCCACATTTTAACCAGTCCGTTGGGAAATTAAAGGGATACTCCACTTTTTTTGGAAATAGGCTCATTTTACCACTCCCTCAGAGTTAAACAGTTGAGTTTTACCATTTTCGAATCCATTCATCAGATTTTCTGATATTTAGAAGAATATCAGTAACCAGATAGTTTCTGGTCTCATTGACTTCCATAGTAGGAAAAATATATACTATGGAAGTCAATGAGACCAGAAACCGTCTGGTTACTAATATTTTTCTAAATATCAGAAAATCGGCTGAAAACATTCGAAAACGGTAAACCCCAACTAATTAACTCTGGGGGAGTGGAAAAATGAGCCTATAACCAACAAAAGTGGAGTATCCCTTTAAGTCAGTGTTTACATTGTGTTGATGCCCTAGTGAAAAATAAATATACCAAAATGGATTTGAAATGCATTTATTTTTTGCTAGGTATACTAAAAATAAATGTATTTGCTTAATATAAATACCTTGCAATTGTACTTTAAGTCTGCTAAACTGGAACAATTACTAAACTAGTAATTTAATGCACTTTAGTTGAGTATAAATATATACTTAAATATATTTGATTGTGCTATTGCAAGTAAATATCTTGGATTTTAAGACTTATATTATAAAGAGACCCAACTCTCCTTACTAATAGTGGTATTAAAGCACATTTAGGCTTAATATTAAGAAATTTGTATTGTGCAATAAAGTAGTACTCCAAAATAAAGTTGAATTACAATTTTTGTATCAGTAGCCCAAGTCTTAAGCAATATGTCAGTAAATATGTTCATGGATTTGTACACTTATAGTATAAAATTAGCAAATTTTAAATACATCTTGGTATAGGTGTTTTTTTCCCCCTTCAGTGACTGGGATACCGTTTTAATTTTCCAAGAGACAAATTCCCAGCCTTGGGATGAAGTGATATTTGCTTTTGTCCAAGGAGCACATGTGTTTCCCAATTGAAAAAAGTAACATTTTGATAAAAAAAAACTTGAAAAAAATGGGCCACAATTAAATATTATATATACATACTATATACCTAAAATGTGAGGACCAACGCTTGCACCATCAAGCTCTTGCAGTACTGCACAAAATGATTACAGTTCTCCCTAACTGGAAAACAGTACAGATCTAAACCATTAAGATGATTTTGTGCAGTATAATCTCACCTCAGCTAAAAAAAAGTCGCTTTTCCCCTCTGTTGAGAACATGGAGTTCCTTCTCTACTCCCATTGATTAGCACTTCCATCCTGCAGTCCCTCCCTGCTATAAATTATCAGAGAACATCAAACCAATCTTTACAGGTTTATTAGAGCACACTATATAGGCAAGATCCTTCACTACCTCAATCTCTTGAGCGCTGTTGATTTTCTGCATCTCACTCACTGACTCCCCCTTTAATGATTGTTGTTTGTTTCTGTCTTTCCTTCGATGTTAATTGGATGTTATTATGCCTCTGCTACAACCATAAATCTCCATTTCCTCTGATCAAGTTCATTCATAATGTCTTGTGTCAGTGCAGACCCGGCCGCCGAGGCTTGTTCTGTCTTATTGGGCAGGATTTACTCATGCAAATAGCCATGCTTTTGTATTTGTTTATGGAAATTAGAGCTGAAAATCCATTTTGATAATTGGTAAGGTTGGTGCGGAAGAGAAAAACGATGAGATCCCTGGACTGCTTTCCCCAGCAATCTCTCTGAATCTTTACTGCTCTGTAGCAACAATCTGTACTGCTTTACAGCTAAATGGCTTTTCCAGTAACAAGTAGCGGCGTCACTACATTGCAGTTTTATGTCACATTGCATTACACACAGCCTTACAAGCGAGCAGGCGGAGGCAATAATCAATGTGCTCACCTAGATTGCCCTCTCTGTTGCATTTACATCTACTTTAGGCACTACGACAGCTTAGCATTACATTTGATATGTGACTGTAAACAGGAAGCAGGGGTAATGTAGTGTGAATTAACACAAAATATTCCTTTTACCCTTTTAGTACACATCATCATTGACGTATGATGGTGTGCTAGTGATGGCGGAGGCGTTTCGGAATCTGCGGAGACAGAAGATAGACATCTCTCGCAGAGGCAATGCTGGAGACTGCCTGGCCAACCCAGCTGCTCCTTGGAATCAGGGCATCGACATGGAACGAACTCTGAAACAGGTGAGAGCGGGTGGGATTGTGCAAGACAGATGAGAGCTGATGCTGTGAGCCAGGTGAGAGTGGGCAGGAATCTGTATGGCAGGTATGAGTGGGTGAGAATTTGTAGGACAGGTGGGAGTGGGAGGGACTCTGTCTGACAGACGGGAGTGGGAGGGACTCTGTCCGACAGGTGGGAGTGGGTGGGAATCTGTACGACAGGTGGGAGTGGGAGGGAATCTGTAGGACAGGTGGGAGTGGGAGGGACTCTGTAGGACAGGTGGGAGGGGAGGGACTCTGTAGGACAGGTGGGAGTGGGTGGGAATCTGTACGACAGGTGGGAGTGGGAGGGAATCTGTACGACAGGTGGGAGTGGGAGGGAATCTGTAGGACAGGTGGGAGTGGGAGGGACTCTGTAGGACAGGTGGGAGGGGAGGGACTCTGTAGGACAGGTGGGAGTGGGAGGGACTCTGTACAACAGGTGGGAGTGGGAGGTAATCTTTAGGACAGGTGGGAGTGGAAGGGACTCTGTCTGACAGACAGGAGTGGGAGGGACTCTGTACAACAGGTGGGAGAGGGAGGGACTCTGTACGACAGGTGGGAGTGGGAGGGAATCTGTACGACAGGTGGGAGTGGGTGGGAATCTGTACGACAGGTGGGAGTGGGAGGGACTCTGTAGGACAGGTGGGAGTGGGAGGGACTCTGTCTGACAGACGGGAGTGGGAGGGACTCTGTCTGACAGACGGGAGTGGGAGGGACTCTGTACAACAGGTGGGAGTGGGAGGGACTCTGTAGGACAGGTGGGAGTGGGTGGGAATCTGTACAACAGGTGGGAGTGGGAGGGACTCTGTAGGACAGGTGGGAGTGGGAGGGACTCTGTCTGACAGACGGGAGTGGGAGGGACTCTGTCTGACAGACGGGAGTGGGAGGGACTCTGTACAACAGGTGGGAGTGGGAGGGACTCTGTACGACAGGTGGGAGTGGGAGGGACTCTGTAGGACAGGTGGGAGTGGGTGGGAATCTGTAGGACAGGTGGGAGTGGTAGGGACTCTGTAGGACAGGTGGGAGTGGGTGGGAATCTGTACAACAGGTGGGAGTGGGAGGGACTCTGTAGGACAGGTGAGAGTGGGAGGGACTCTGTAGGACAGGCGGGAGTGGGTGGGACTCTGTATCAATGGTGACAATGGCTGCATCCAAAATCACATACTTCCTTATAATATAGTAGGCGAAAAACTGTATTTGACAAAAGTAGTATGTCCGAATTTACAGTACTCATAAGAGAGTAGGCATAAGTACCTGGATAACCTTCATCCGGCGAGATTCAGAAATGTGGTATATGAATGTGGTACATTCAGATTACACTCAACACACACTCAATACGATATACAAAGAACTATTGTAGTCAAAATAAGAACCTTCTCAAGAGAGTATGTGATTTTGTATCCAGCCAACGAATGGGATGCTGTCTGACAGGTAACAGTGGGCATGACTCTACAGGTGAGACTGGGCAGGAAACTGATTGAAAGGTGAGTGTGGGTGGGACTCTATAGGACAGGTGAGAGTGGGTGGGCTCAGGTAAGACTGCAGGATGCTGTCTGAAAGGTGAGTGTGGGTGGTACTCTAAAGGAGAGGTGGGAGTGGGTGGGCTCTAAGACAGGTAAGACTGCAGGATGTTGTTTGAAATGTCGATGTGGTCAGGAGTCTGTACACCAGGTGGGAGTGGGAAGGACTCGACATAATAGGTGAGGCTGGGCAAGATGCTGTCAGACAGGTAAGACTGGACGGGTGCTGTCTATGACTGGTGAAAGTGAGGTAAGAGTGGACGGGACTATATGCCAGTGGGAGTAGGCGGGGCTTTCCCTGAAAGGTGAGAGTGGGCGGGAGTCTGTATAACAGATGACTTGGATGACCTTTAGGGGGGCTTTAAAACTGCAAGATGCAAAGGTTGTTGCATAAATTAGCTATCAAAGTGGTTTAATCACTCTGACACTACTTAAAGGTTTAATCCACTTAGCAAAATAAATAGCCATGAATGATACTTTTTGTTACATGCTCACCAAATTGATGTATGTAACTGTCTAACTAATACTTCTTTGTGTGTGTGTGTGTGTGTGTTTGTATGTAAAGGTAAGAATCCATGGTCTCACTGGGAATATCCAGTTTGATCATTATGGACGCAGAGTCAACTACACCATGGACGTCTTTGAGCTAAAGAGTAACGGCCCCCGCAAGGTCAGACACAAAACACACTTTCATGCATTTAGACACACACAAGCAACATCTATACAGATACACACCGTAAATTCACCCAGAAGCCCCCCCACACACACACTGGATTGATTACCCTGTCGTCTATCATCTACAGATCGGTTACTGGAACGACCTGGATAAATTGGTTTTGGTCCAGAATGAGCTCTCAATGGGCAACGACTCCACTATGGAGAACAGGACGGTTATCGTCACGACTATAATGGTAATGTACTCACAACCAACATCTGCAGTCTTACACACATAGCGCCATCTAGAGGGAGCAGGACATATTCTATCAGTTAGATATACTTGAATAAAACTTGCCTGCATTGCTTACTGACTGTATTGGTGAGAGGAACAAGGAAAGAAAGCGAGCCAGTGAAAGAGAGAAAGAGAGAGAGCTGATGGTGCAATAGTTTATTTATCATGTTAAACTCATCAGTTCTACCATGGATAAGGGAACAAGGGGGTTACACTGAAGAAAGAAGTTTACAAATGAGTACTAGGTTGATGTTTTAATTTCCCTTAAAACTGCGCCACAGTTACCATAGATTCCAACAAACCCACTAGCTGACTAAAAACATCTTGATTTTGGTCGGCGGTGTCACACCTACCGACTGCTTTTGCTGAAACGTCAAAAGTCTGTCACATTCAGTGATTAATAATGGATGAGATGACAGACTGAAAGACTGCCAGTGACATTTCCATCCTATTTTGTCACGGATTGCTGAAACACGAACATGCAAGCAATTATAATAGAATGAATGTACGTACGCATATTCAGATACACTATGTGACTTCGCATTCGTTGTCAATTCTTAAGCCTGAGCACATTTACATTTACATAAATGCATTTGGTAGACGCTTTTACCTGAAGTAACTTGCATTGCATTCATGAATTCTCTGGCAATGGCCTTGACCTTACTGACCTTGACTTTACTGGTTTAAGCTACAGGAATGCCATATCACACACAGAAGAAGCTCACTGGTCACTGCCAAGACCAGGAGAGCTGCCCACGTACAAGCTCGGATTATTTCAAACTAGCTAAAAGTTGCTTCAAAGTCAAGGGCATTAACAAAAAAGTTGAGTCAGGTGACCTCTGATTCTCCAATAGAGAATCTTCTACAGTTTGAAGCTCAAAGCTAAAATAAGATTAGAAAGACACCAGTATTAAAGCTCTAAAAATCCAGAGCCTTTTAGCAGTTGAAATTAGACAGACTCCAGGCGCTCATGTTTTAGGAAAGATGCATCTGAACAAATCTTTTCAGCAGGATTGGATATTGTTTGAAATAAAGGCTCCATACACTCCGGTTCTTGATGCCCCTTTTAAAAGTGACCCGTATCCGATTTTTGCATTTACACTATACACTGCTGAAACTACCAAATGTAGACGTTCTGACCTGGAAAATTAAGTAAAACAGCACGAAATGCAATGGATGCAGGTGCGAATAAAATCATCCAGTGTTTTTTTTCCACAATATTTTGAAAAACATTGGTCTCATACTGCGGAGAAAAAAAAAGAGGAGAGCCCTTGTTGGCACTGTAGCCACGAGCGCTTAAATCCATGCCTCCCCATATCTCGTGAAACACTTTCTCGACTGTTTACGTTAGCGTCAGACGTTACTGACTGTGTTTACGAGGACATTTTGACATTGTTTTGTGTGTACTTCTCCATTCAAGCACAAGAAGAGTCAAATCAGGATTCATGAGTTTTCTGCCGTGTCTTCATAGGCTTGAATGGTTTTAAACCACATTAAAATGAATCGAAATTTATTTTATAACAAGTATTCTAGAATAGGAATCGATTTTTGATTCCCAACCCTATATTTCTGTTCACTTTTTTAAATGAAAATCTCAACATTAAAAAGAAAATAGAACATATTAAGATAATAAATTGCATAATTTTTTCTTGTTTCTTTTTTATCCTAAGTTTTAATAGTCAATCTTTTAAGTCACAGCTTTTAAAAAATCTTTAATTTACAAAAGATCAACATTACAATTAAAAGAAGGGTAGAACATAAAAAATACAAATATTAAAAAACAGAGTAAATCCAATCCAAAAACAATATATTTTTTTGTTTATTTCCCCTTTTTTATGTGTTAAGCTTTAATATATTAATGCCATTATTGTCTATTTTTCTCAAAGTTTGTATATTCAGTATTTTGAGCAGAATTTCAGTGGTTGTATTATTATTAGTTCTAAATAAATAATTTTGGTATTTTGGCGGAAACTATGGTTACTGTGGTAAAGTCTGTAAGGGTTTAAATAGGGAATAAGAGCGCTAGAAAATTATACCTTAGCAGGCTCCTCCTCTCTCTCTCTCTCTCTCTCTCTCTCTCTCTCTCTCTCTCTCTCTCTCTCCCTTTCTCTCTTTTCTTTTCTGCCGTGCGCTTTTTAAGGCGATGGAGAATTTTACCTCTGCAGGATCATCCTCGTTTCCTTCACTGCTAAAGAATCCGCTGTTCAGACACTGAGCAGAGAGAAGAGGACGAGACAGCCAAGAGACATCAGAGATAGTGCATGATTCAGCGGTTTTCACACACTCCTTCAGCTGGGACCGCCGTGTTAAACTTTCACTAACATTCATCCCACGTACCTGAGCTGTGTAAAAAGCAGCTTTGTGGGTATTTCGCTTTGTCTTTTTGTGACTGCTTGCCCTTGCTTTATGAATTACATAGTTGGCATTTAAAGGCATCATGAAACTGAAAATGACCCAAGGTACTTTCTTAACAAATGTACCTGCATGATACTATATTCTAGAAAGAACGCAGTTTTTATAATCTTTAAATGTAATAATTTTCTCCACCTTTGTAACCACGTTCTTACTAAAAAAATGTCACATGGGCATTGATACAAACCAATCATAGCATTTAGGGATGCACCGATATCATTTTGTCTGATACCGATAACCAATAATTCTTCATTTGGAAACTGATAACCGATAATTCTTTATTTGGAAACCGATAATTCTTCATTTGGAAACCGATAACCGATAATTCTTCATTTGGGAACCGATAACCGATAATTCTTTATTTGGAAACCGATAACCGATAATTCTTTATTTGGAAACCGATAATTCTTCATTTGGAAACCGATAACCGATAATTCTTCATTTGGGAACCGATAACCGATAATTCTTTATTTGGGAACCGATAACCGATAATTCTTCATTTGGAAACCGATAACCGATAATTCTTCATTTGGAAACCGATAATTCTTTATTTGGAAACCGATAACCAATAATTCTTTATTTGGGAACCGATAACCGATATATTGGACTGTAAATCAAAATGTAAATTGTATATTTTAGAGAGCCTGATTACAAAAATTCAAGCACAAAATAATAATGCTCTCATTATGCTTTTATGTAGCCGATTTGACAGACGTCCGCTGCTAATGTTGCACTTCACTGTATTTTATTTTTTGAAGTGATTTCAATCATATTTGAAGCAATTCAAAAGAAAGTGTCTCAGCTGAAGGAAATAATACATTATTTAATATTTATCGACAGCAATATATCGCCTTAATGGGCTTAATAGGCCTATAATGATAACATTAATATGTTTTGTATGAAATGTCTGCCAATACCAATAGGATGGGCGATATATCATGCGTCCCTAATAGCAGTAATCCAATAAAATCAAATGAAATTAAAATTTTATAAAATTTACATTTTCAGACGCGACATACATTGCATTTCAAAGGACATATTTACATTATTATCGGTTCTTGCTTTCCCTGGGAATCAAACCCATGACCTTGACGTTGAAAGCGCCAATAATTTACTGTTTGAGCCAAAGAAAAGCATAATACACATAAACCCAGGAACATTTTAAAAACTAAATATATTTATTTTTAAATAAATGGCGTCACAATTTAGTGCACGTTATTCTATGATGGAGCATTGTGACACTTTATGTTGCCTTTAAATGTGGTGAGAAACACCAGAGGATTGTGTTAATGGCGGTCTGGTTCCCTGAGAGTGTGTTGTCCGTGTTTATGAGACTCGAGGTCATCGTCATCACACTGTGATTTTTTTAGCATCACTGATTCTCTATTATAATTCATGTTATAGTTTAATACTGCAATTCATTTATTTACCGGTTTCATTTTAATATTTTTGTTGTGTTTTTGTCAATTTAATTAGTTTTCTTTTTGTGACAAAATTTTATTTGTAGTTAATGATAACGCTGGAGCAAACAAAAAAATGTGTATGTATATTCTAAAAACTATTTATTCTAGCACAACAAGAAACTAAAAATAATAATTTTGCTAAATTAAATTGTAAAAAAAAAATTAAAATGTGAATAATTAAAAAAAATAATAAACAAAAACAACAGAAAAACATGAAGTAGGTGTGCTCACGCTTATTGCAATGACGAGGTTTCAGCGTGTAAAAGCGCTTGCGTCGTCGTAATTCAGATTTATAAGCTGGGAAATTTCAGAGAATTTTATGATAATTAAAAGAAATATGATAATTACATGCACAATATTAGAATATGAACTTCAAATCCCATGGGGACTTATAAAATATAATATAAATAGTTACATACATAAATATACGGTCGAAGCGGTTCTAAGGGAATCTGTGTGTTAGTTTACTGTTGATCTAACATCTTGTCAATTTAATGCCGGTTAACCTTAATACAAAACAAAGGTTATGGCAATATAGCAAATAATGATACATTTGAAAATAATAATCACCATTGGGATACTTGGGAGAAATGTGGAGGCTGAAGGTCAAGCTCATCTCCGTCTTCACAGCGTTCGCCGCTGGCGTTTCACATTTCCCACAATGCACTGCAAACTCACCCTGAGCGCCGACGCCAATCTGATCTGAAACGCCACATTAAATCTGAACAAATAAAACATTTTGTTCCTCATTAAATATATCCGTTGCGTTATATTAGCAGAATTGGTTGCGAATGGCATTTCAAACAAGAACTGTGTAATTACACAATGCGAGCGCAAACAAACGGGGCGATTCGTCCCATAAATAGACACGTTAATTAATCCGATGAGAGTCCTCGAACCGACCGAGCGTGAGTGTGACAGATGCAGAGAAGCGGATCTCCATGCACAAGCAACACATCCAGATGTGTGTGTGATAGATAGGCTGTGTGTGTGTGGTTTGATGGGTGTGACGTGGGCGTCGGGCACACACACAGAGAGAGAGAGAGAGATTGCTGAGTAACTGATAGCTGTAATTAGTGTAACTCCAGGCTGAGGAGATGCGAGGCGTGTTTCCTCAATGTAACGTTCATTAACTCCACGCCTGCAGACAGAAGCATATTTATCTACACTGAAGCCTGTGAGATCACGAGAATAAGCCGTTCCAGTCACACACACACTCTCTCTTTTCTCACATTGATGTCCTTTCATCCTGTCCTCTCACATGAAAACTGTTACTACTCTCTTTAGAAGTGGAAAGACCGTTTCAGTGGAATTATTATTATTATTAGTCATAATTCAGGTCATTTCCCTGCTTACTTTTTAAGTTTAAGCAAATTTTCTAACTTAAAATGAATCATTCATTTTTAAAATGGTAATGCATTTATATTTTACTCACCGTCACGCCGTTTCTTGAAATGTTTAGGATCTACAAACATAACACAAAAGTGTCTGTAAAGCACCACAAACGTCATTTTTGGATATCTATATCTATGAACAGCATCGGTGGCATCAAAAACCACAGATAAAAGTGATAAAAGTTAAAAATTATTTGCAGTGCTTTCCACTTTTCTTCTGTTCTTCCCTCATATATTTATATATTGACTAGTAAATATATAAAACATTTATTTAAATAACTATTAATATAATTAATATAATTATTGGTAAATATAATTTATTTAAAACTAAAAATTAAAAAAGTATATTTACTCCAAATACACTTTTTGTTCAGTAAATATACTTTTTTTTAAATAAATTATTAATTTACTAGTAAATATTTGCATTAATAATTACTTTAAAAAGAAATTACAAGTAGCCTATATTTAAGCTTAACACTTCTTGTTCAGTAAAAAAATGTTTATTTGTATATTTACTAATACATATATGATTTATTTAAAAACAAATCACAGTATATTTACTCCAAACACAATCTTGTTCAGAATATTAATATAGAAATTAATAATTTGCTTAAAAATAAATGGCAAGTATATTCATTCGAAACACACTTTTCGCCTATTTATACACAAGAAGGGACAAGAAGAAATGCTTTACGACAGTAGACCCACAGATTCATAAACTAAAACAACTTACTTTAACTTATTGTTAAACCTTCATGTTTACATTCTGCTGTCATGTGCCTTCATATCCACAGCAATGAGTTTCCATATCAAAGTGAAAGAAAATAAATGTGGCAACTGAAAGAACGTGTAAAACAATGTATATTCACTGTAAAATAATTGACTATCAAATGAATGTACTTTGACATTTACAGTGTTGTTTGTGTGTGTGCTTTAATGTTTAGATTGATAGAGATATTCTCTTTATTTTATTTTTAATATAAGAACTTGTTTAATGTAATTTGCTGTAATTATATAATGTAATCATCATTGACCTGTTGATTACAGTGACTGCACTCTAATGGTTTGAATGAAGCCCATGTTTTGCATAATTCTCACAGACTGTAAATGTGTTGAACGCATTCAAATAAATGTTTTGATTCATAGCGGTAATCTTGTTGGTCATGTACGGCCCGAGTGTCCACAAGAGTCGTGCACTGCATTTAGGGAACACTCATGTATGTATAATGTATATCTCAACAAACTCGTGTAATGTTTATGAGTGAGTATTAGTGGAGCTACTAAATTGAATAATAAATGGATTTTTATTATATAATACTTTAGATAAGCGTCTATACTAGTGCTTTAAAGAATCTAAAAACCAGGAAACTGATGTGAAGAAACTATAACGAAACGTCAAGGACTTTTTAATCTCTCAAGAACCCTATAAAACCGAAAATGGTTCCCAATAAGAAGTTGATGTTCCAAAGTTCCAAGATTCCAAAGAACCTTCACTTTTAAATGTGTGAAAAGAAGTTGGGGTTCCAAAGTTCCAAAAAAACTTCATTTTTAAATGTGTAATAAGACGTTGGGGTTCCAAAGAACCTTGATTTTTAAAAGTGTAATATGAATTTGGGGTTCCAAAGTTCCAAAGAACATTAATATTTAAAAGTGTGATAAGAAGTGGGGGTTCCAAAGAACCTTCATTTTTAAATGTGTAATAAGAAGTTGGGGTTCCAAAGTTCCAAAGAACCTTCATTTTTAAATGTGTTGTAAGAAGTTGGGGTTCCAAAGAACCTCCGTTTTTAAAAGTGTAATAAGACGTTGGGGTTCCAAAGAACCTTGATTTTTAAAAGTGTAATATGAATTTGGGGTTCCAAAGTTCCAAAGAACCTTAATTTTTAAATGTGTTATAAGAAGTTGGGGTTCCAAAGAACCTTCATTTTTAAAAGTGTAATAAGAAGTTGGGGTTCCAAAGTTCCAAGGAACCTTCATTTTTAAAAGAGTAATAAGAAGCTGGGATTCCAAAGAATCCTTCATTTTTAAATGTGTAATTAATAATACAGTTTAATTCTGAGGTCAGCTTGACCATCCCTACCCACCTCTCTCTGTACGTGTGTGTGTGTGTGTGTGCCGTGTGTGTTTAGGAAGGACCGTACGTGATGTTCAAGAAGAACTGGGAGATGTATGAAGGGAACGACCAGTTTGAAGGATACTGCGTGGATCTGGCGTCCGAGATCGCCAAGCACATTGGAATCAAGTACAAGATCTCCATTGTTCCGGATGGGAAGTACGGAGCCAGGGATCCAGAGACCAAGATCTGGAACGGGATGGTTGGGGAGCTGGTGTACGGGGTGAGAAGATTGTGTGTGTGTGTGATATATGCATATATTAACTAATGCTGAAAAGATTTAATCGTGTCTTTGAAGTCTCTTCTGCATTAATAGCATTAAAAAAACAGTAAAAAAATCGAATATTGTAAAAATATTTTAAGAATTAAAAATGTTTTTTATGGACGTGAATATATAGTAAAGTGTAATTTATTCCTGCAATCAAACTCCATCATTACTCTAATCTTCAGTAAAACTAAAACTTCTTTACTAAAACCATTAAAGGGGACATATCATGCAAAATCCACTTTTTAAGCCCTTAAATGCATTTTGTTGTATATTTGGAGTGTTTATAAGTACAGAAAAGATTAAATTATTCTCTTCAGGTGCTTCATTTATATCTTTATATTCTGTTTTGGTCATATTTTTCAACCTGTTCAGATTTTTCTGTTTTCTATGACGTTTTTTAAACAATAACGTCACAGGATTTGCAACGGAACTGCCAAATAAGGACATCGACTACCGGTCCAACACTTCGAGCAATCCGCCATTATTATTTCTCGCTCCGATTTTGTAGTCCAATCTCAATGATGCAGAAGTTATGAACTAAAGCTAAAGTTACTTGAACTAAAGCTGGAATACATATAAATATAAATATTAGATGGGAAAACTTAACTTAAATTTAAGGAAAATTGGCAACAAACTGAAATAAATACATTTAATAAATATTAAAATGAATAAAACTGAGAAAAAAAAAATAAAAATATGGACAAACCCAAATAAACTTTCTAAAACTAACTAAAACTTTCACTTTCTTACATTTTTTTAATTGCATTTTTGACCCAAATTTGGGTTCAAACAACCCAGCATTTTTTAGAGTGTACTAAAAATTAAAATAAAAACTGAAAATGGATGCTATAACAAAACATCAATAAACTCTATAAATAATACCAAAATAACACAGATGAGACCTTATTGTAAAGCATTTCACGTGTTTACAAAAGCCGATTAGTTAGATTAGCCCGTTTGCACAAATTGTTTGCAGACAACTGTTGAATCGTCCAAGTCAATTTGCATCTTTAATTTCCCACCAATAAGACAAAGCACGTAATAAACACGAAAATCAGGCAGAGAAAGAAATTGGTTTCCACGAATCAGTAATTTCCGTATGTAAATCCTCCGGCAGAACTGAAGGTGTGTAAGTCTTGTCTGGGATGGACGTGGCGTTTGGTTTACACTCGAGACGTTTTCTCTTTTAATATTAACACCATTATTCAGCGCGCAAGTACATAAACTCAGTCACTGGTACACGTGGCCTCTCTGACACCTCGCCGCGGAAGGCAAGCGCTCCTGCCGTCGAGTGTTAATGAGCTCAGGGAGAGGACAGATGCACATCTCTCTGCCCCATTAAACACACACTCTCATCCGCCGATACACTCTCTGAAGAGCTCCGCGAGAGGCTCGCAAACGTCACAATGGCATTCAAAATCTCCACAGAAA
Organism: Cyprinella venusta; assembly: GCA_038021265.1. NCBI lineage: Eukaryota > Metazoa > Chordata > Actinopteri > Cypriniformes > Leuciscidae > Cyprinella > Cyprinella venusta. The sequence goes on from CM075881.1 coordinate 2,515,456, forward strand.
GATTTATGGATTTAACGATAACGGATACAACTTTCACGAGAGAGTGTTAAACAAAATGATTAAACGCTGGCTTGGTCAACTGCAAATATTTCTGTGTATTTCACGTCAAACAGAAGTCATTATAATGACTGGCGCTGTCTACGCTGATACAGTTTTCAATTTCTGACATCACACACTTGAGTCTGTCGACAACAGGACAAGTGGAAGAGTGATGAGCGTTCACTTTGACATGCCCAGTTCAAACATCTTTTTTTCCGATTATATGTAGGTGAAACTTTTTATTAGAATATCGTTCAAAAGTTCGCTTATTTCAGTAATTCAACCAAAAAGGCGAAACTAATATATAATATAGACTCATTACATGCAAAGTGAGATATTTAAAGCCTTTATTTCTTATAATTTTGATGATTATGGCGTTATGAAAACCCCAAATTCAAAATTAGAATATTGTGAAAAGGTTTTCATAAGCCATAATCATCAAAATCATAACAAATAAAGGCTTGAAATATTTCACTTTGCATGTAATGAGTCTATATAATATATTAGTTTCACCTTTTAAGTTGAATTACTGAACTTTTGCACGATATTCTAATTTTTTGAGTTTCACCTGTATCGTTTTTTTGTGCAAAACAAAATCTTCATTAACATTATAAGCTATGAACCTCAAGGAACATATAGAAAAATATGTGCATGATCACTTTGAATGCACAATTCCTGGAGAAGTCCTACAAAAACCATCCTAAACTTCACTGACATCAAGGAATATGAATGCGCAGATTCATAATTCATAACTATATACACACCATCCCTAACGCTTACATGAGAAATGACCCAAAAACCCAGACTGTTATGATTACATCATCAAATATTGAGAGGAATAGTTCATTAATTTCCTCATAAAAGACATTAAGTGAACAGCATAATCCACAGCGCCATAACAAAAGAAATGATATTGTCCTTGCAGTCAGATGAATATGATCACACACAGAGTCTGGTACTGAGACAGAATACATAATTAAAATAATTGTGTTTTCTTCTCCGGCTGCACACAAAAACAAGCGTACAGAGCGAACGGTGTAGTAGGATTCACACACAAATTACTCTCACGAGCTGGTTCTCTCACAGGCTACAACTATTTTTATGTGCATTTTGGGATAGCGCATAAAAACAAATGCTGGATGGACTTGAAAGTTTTAAGATGCGCATAAACTCTAAACATTTGCATGAAAAACTCATTTGAGGCAGATGCGAGAAGAAGACATGCGCATAAACTATGTTGGAAACACATTTACCAAACAACATCAAAACTCATGTGACTTTGCCTAATCAGAAGACATGATTGGATATCTGAAGTAACCGGCGGACCAATCACATCGCAGCATCTCAAACGTTGGTTTCAGAATGATTTATGATGGAAGAAAAAAAGCAGAAACCTCCATTTTTATTACAGAAATTGTATGCCAGTTTCCCAGGAAGTCACGATTTGTTCTCTTGAGCATATGGGATAGAAACATTGCTTTATTCGTAATGTTATTATTTTATGCGACATTACAATTTTGCAGTTCAACATAGCTAGTAAATCAGTCAGTGCAGTTCAAGAATTTAGACTAATTTAACTAGCATGTTTTATTACTTTATTTCTTCTTATTAACATATTTTATAATGTTATGTGTAGGGTTGGGTATGGAGAATCGAGTATCGTTTGGAACCGGCACTAACTTTTCGTTTTTCCCGGAATCATTCAAAAGTTAAAATTTCGATTCCTAGTTTTGATATTCACAGTCCGCCGACCAGAAGAAGAAACCGCTGAACAACACCAATGAAGAAGCGTCTACCGGAAGTGTTGGCATAACCGCGCGAGTCGAACATGAGTAGCTTACGTCGGCGGTCCAAAGTGTGGCTTCACTTTTCTAAAAATAACAAAATCTCGGCAAAATAAATGCAGAGTATTTCCCTTTAGAAAGAAGTATTTCCTTCAGAAAGACCGTTGGTTAGCAAGGTTAGCTAAACTTGACCCTGCCTCTTAAAAGAATCGGAATCGAGAATCGTTGGGAACCGGAATCGAAACAAGGAATCGGAATCAGAATCGTTCAAATTCAAACGATACACAACCCTAGTTATGTGATGTTAATGCGATACATTTAAATAACGTCAATATAAAATATTTAAAAAAAATATTTGTAAAAAGCTACTTTTTATTTTAACATTATTTTATATTTTAAATGTTAACATAAAAATATCGAAGGAAATAAGATTTTTCACATTATATTTTAAAATTTATATTTTTAAATATTAGTAGTGTAATATTAAAATGTTACACAAAACAGTTTTGTTCAGTATATAATTACAACAGATTTTTGTTTTCTGCAAAAAAGAAAACAAGGATAAAAAGTATAATTGTTGTTTTTCCTATGATGACATAATTTCATTAGCATTCATTCATAGACATCTAAGGCCCTGTTTACACGAGCACGCTCGCGGGTGAAAACGTAAAAATATTTTATCGGATGTGCCTTTCGTTTACACGGCGACGACGTTTTTTTTTAGGGGCTTAAAAACGCAAAAAAAAGTGAAACCACTATCCAGAGTGGAAATCTTAAAAACGCTCCACCGCCGTGTTCACGTGTATATCATAAAAACGCAAAAGTCTGCTAGACAGTGAAGGTTGTACGCAGGCGCGGGCTTGTTGTTGTTGTGTGGCAGTGCTCCACATTGCCACCTAGCCGCCTGGAGTGCATACTACATTGAATTTCACACACTTTTGCGTCACCATGTGCACGCGGATTTCCCACCCAAAACAGTCGTCTAAACGAAGAATAAAAAGCGATAACGCAACGCCACTTTTGCGTTTTCTCTTCAGAATCGTTTCCATGTAAACATAGCCTGAAAAGTAAGCCGACAAATATGTCAAAAGAGCTTTTTTAAGCAAATGTAGTAAATATTCAAAGGAAATCTGGAACATACAGACTTGCAATATGGACAATTTTGGATTCCTTTCATGTATTTGTTTGCTTTGCACGACATGTTTTGATGAATCTAAAAGCGGCGTTTGGTTCAAGGCTTAATTCTCCTCATTAAGGAAGTTTTTGCAACGCAGCTGGAGAAAATAAATGGGAAATATATTTTCAGAACCAAGGCCGCTGAAAAAGCATACACACACACTTTCTCTCTCTCTTTTTTCTCAGTGGGAGTGAGGATGTCACACATACACACTTTACAGGACATGCGAATTCAGACATTACTCACATGAAATTACATGAGCCAAATCTGCTCCTCAGTTCAAGCTTGAGAAATTGCAGAAAATAAATGTTAATTATGAGCTTTGGGATCCTTAAGGGATTGTTAGAAAAAGACCTTTTCTTAATAAAACCCGGCTCAGCGTCAGACTCTCCATCCCGTGTCTTGAGGCGCAGACGAGCTTCACAGATTTGGGATCTGACCTCTCTCGTTCCCTCTATTGCTAGCGGCCTATAATTAAATCTAGCAGCGAAAACCCCTTGTTGTATTCCTACAGGACCAGGAGGGCCAAAACATTCCCTACTGTGACCTTTCACTGGTGTGAAACCACTGAGCCAGTGTAAATATTACGGTATACGCCAGTCCCTCGGATGCCCAAGAGCCTCCATTCATTGATAAAACCGCCTCCATTTACAACTGCATGAATCCTGGCCTTTTAAACTCGCAATATGCTTCACTGCAGTAAATGGGTTATAAAAAGGGAAGTGCATTGCTCCAATTTTTTACAGAAGGTATTTTAACATCTTGGCCCGTTAAGGAAGGCATGTTATAAAGACTATGTTTGGACACAGCACAGCTACTGTGAAATCGGCTCACTTAAAGCACTTCACATCTCTCTCGGCCTTTTGATCTGATATTACCAGGTCTTCACCACAATACAAGGTTCCTCATGACCTTAAACATTCATGGGTCACACGGATATATGTTTTTTTCTCTCTCTCTCTCTTTTTTTTAGATCAGTTGGTGTCTCGGTTCAGTGAGAAAATTGATGCCTTCATTTCTCTGCAATATCAAAACATAAAAAATGTCATATTCTACTGTTTTAAAGCATTTGGTGGCAGTAAAAATGATATTAAGCAGCAAAAACGGTCAATGTTGACAATTTTGATGACGTTGATATCTTAAGGAATAAGTTAACTTTTAAAATACACTAGAAAACAGTTCTTTTGGATTGTAATATTTCACAATATTACTGATTTGTACTGTATTTTTGATTAAATAAATACAAGTCGAAGAAGGTAGTATATATTACTGTGTATAATATGTATATAAGTGTGTGTGTGTTGGATGGTTCATCCAAAAAGGAATCTTGTCATTTACTCGCTTTGTAAACCCTTGACTTTCTGTTAAGATTAAAGTCAATGGGGTCCAAAGTCGTATTCTTCAAAATATCTTCTCTTGGACTAAGACTGACATAAGGGCAAAGTTAGCAATGACTGAATTTCATTTGTACATGAACTATCCTTTTAAATACACAACAAACACTGAAAAATCATCTGACTATAAAAAAACAAGCAATGCTAGAGAACCATGTTCACATGAGACATTTACATCAGTTTTTTTTTTATCCAGTTACGACAACAAAAAGTAGTCCGACATGACCTCACTCAATAAACAGTCATTTTTGCAGATTTGCTTCTATAAATGTGACCCTGGGTCACAAACCCAGGAAATTTTTTAATTTCCTACCGTATATATATCAAATTTATTTTTGTGAGTGGATGCGGGACTTCATTTGGACAACTTTAAAGGCGATTTTGTTGCACCCTCAGATTCCAGATTGTATATTAATTGGCCAAATATTGTCCTACCCTAACAAACGATATGGAAAACTTATTTAATCGGCTTTCAGATGATATAGAAATCTCGATTTCCATAAAATGGACCCTTATGACTTGGTTTTGTGGGCGAGGGTCCCAAATAATCTGAACGGAAACATCAGAACCTCTTTTTTTGTCCCACAGAAAGCGGAAATCGCTGTGGCCCCTTTAACCATCACTCTGGTCCGGGAGGAGGTGATCGATTTCTCCAAGCCCTTCATGAGTCTGGGCATCTCCATCATGATCAAGAAGCCGCAGAAGTCCAAACCCGGCGTCTTCTCCTTCCTGGACCCGCTGGCCTACGAGATCTGGATGTGCATCGTGTTCGCCTACATCGGCGTGAGCGTGGTGCTCTTCCTGGTCAGCCGCTTCAGCCCGTACGAGTGGCACACCGAGGAGCCCGAGGACGGCTCCGACGGTCCGCCCAGCGACCAGCCCCCCAACGAGTTCGGCATCTTCAACAGTCTCTGGTTCTCTCTGGGCGCCTTCATGCAGCAGGGCTGCGACTTCACACCACGGTAAGGCATCACTGCATCAGACCGCAGAATCACACCGGAGATAGATGGAGAGATGGATGATAGATGGGTAGATAGATGGAGAGATGGATATATATTTTTGTTGTTTACACATAGGCCTACTGTTATCTTTTCAACTAAAAGAAAACTTTAACATACATTGTAAGCTTGTTGTGTATATTGCCTAATTGTAAGCTTGTTCAGAATTGGTGACAAAAACTTAAAAAAAATAAACTTAAAATAACGTCTTTTTCGTTAAACGTCATTTAAATAAATGAATATTCGAATATTGGATTTTTATAAGCCTGAATATTCGAATGCAATATTTTTGAAAAGTGCCCATCGCTAGTGGAAAGTTGAAAGTAAGAACAGTGAAAAGATGGAAAATTCTGTCAATGGTGGGAAAGTGTTGGTTAATAATTGACAGAAAATTCAGTCAAAAGCCTTGCTTCATGAATGACGGAAAAGCGTTGTTTCATGAATGACAGAAAATTCAGTAAATGATGGAAAAGCATTGTTTCATAAATGACGGAAAAGCGTTGTTTCATAAATGACGGAAAAACCTTTTTTCATAAATGACGGAAAAGCATGGTTTGACAAATGACGGAAAAGATTTGTTTCACAAATGACGGAAAAGATTTGTTTCACAAATGACAGGAAAGCGTTTCAAAAATGATGGAAAAGCGTTGTTTCACAAATGACGGAAAAGCAAGCGTTGTTTCACAAATGACGGAAAAGCTTCGTTTCATAAATGACGGGAAAAGATTTGTTTCATAAATGACAGGAAAGCGTTTCAAAAATGATGGAAAAGCGTTGTTTCACAAATGACGGAAAAGCAAGCGTTGTTTCACAAATTACGGAAAAGCTTTGTTTCATAAATGACGGTAAAGCTTTGTTTCACAAATGACGGAAAAGCTTTGTTTCACAAATGACGGGAAAAGATTTGTTTCATAAATGACAGGAAAGCGTTTCAAAAATGATGGAAAAGCGTTGTTTCACAAATGACGGAAAAGCAAGCGTTGTTTCATAAATGACGGAAAAGCTTTGTTTCACAAATGACGGAAAAGCTTTGTTTCATAAATGACGGAAAAGCTTTGATTCATAAATGACGGAAAAGCAAGTGTTGTTTCACAAATGACGGAAAAGCTAGCATTGTTTTACAAATGACAGAAAAGTGTTGTTTCACAAATGACGGAAAAGCGTTGTTTCACAAATGACGGAAAAGTATTTTCCGTAAATGATGGAAAAATCTGTCAATGGCGGGAAATGTTTCATAAATGATGGAAAAGCATTGTTTGTAAATTGTGAAAAAATTCAATCAATGATGGAAAAGCGGTGTTTCGTAAATTACGGTAAAAGTTAAAGCTCAGTCAGTGCGCTCACGCTACGCATCTTTCATTCAGTTCTCCTCCACACATGAAAAGCCCCAATAGTCCTGATCTCCAGTAATGCACACGGCAGATATGCCCTCGTCTGAAGTGGAAAGCGGATAATTCCCGCGCTTTTGTCTGCTCCCCCCTAAGGGCTCCCGGAAGCAGAGCCACAAAATGAAAGCTGGACTTTGCCGTCTGCGTCCAGAGGCTCACCGTCTCTGCTTCCTTCAAGACAAACATTAAACTTTCATCCTGCAGCTGCATGGCAGAAAAATCACACTTTATTTTTAGAATATTCATAAGAATATAGCATTTTATTATTGATAGCTGGAGAATGCGGCACGATGAAAAATTGATGTTCGGCGGAAAGTCGAGGCCGCAGAACTGCACAAATTACCAGAGTCCCCCCCCCCCCCAAAAAAAAAAAAATAAATAAAAAGAAACAGAGCAAGAGTGACGAGGTGTGAAGTTGTGAATGTAATCATACTGTTGTACTACAATTACATGTTCACGCCTTTTCTTATGAAACATTTACGTTGCACTTTCATGGCTTGTGTGTTGTAACGCGAACTTAAACCCGTGTCAGGGAACTCGCAGCCTTACCCATAGCTATAAAAAACACAGTCCCTGCCAAACGCTGCTGGTTTGAAAGCAGAGCACACACAGATAACCAGCCGCCGTCCAGGGGCTTTCTGAGAGGTTAATGGTGTCAGAAGCGTTCAGACTCTCGGAAATGTGGCACTGGCATTAGCATTAGCCTGGTCAGCAGCTCTGTGCTTTAAGGACATTACTGATCCGCACTTCTACACAGAAACTCTTTTAGTACGCTCACACACACACACACACACTTTTTATTGGACTCTTTCTTCTTTCTCGTATATTACCCATGAAACATACAGAGGGAAAGAGCTATTTTTAAATGAATGTACTGTCGATTTAAATGATTGAACACTCACCAGCCGCCAAAAAAAAAAAATTTTAGCGAGCATATGAAATTATGTCAATCGCCTTTAAAATTTTTTATGAATTCTAACAATGCAATGTTGTGAGAACATGAATTTGAACAAACATGAACAATGCTCGTGATAGTTAAACGGCCAGGGCTGCATTGTCTCGAAAGTTTAAGCCTTGCCAATTTAAATAATTAAGTGTGTTACTCCAAACCTCCAAAGCGCGCGCCTAGAAAAGCTGCGTCTAAGACAGCAAGCGAATACAAAATTGAGCACCGTTTAACGTCTTCTTGCACTTGAACGGACACATTAAAGCACAATGATGTCAAAAAATGCCCGTCTTAAAGGTGCTATATGTAACTTTTCTTCTAAAATTAAAAAAAAAATGTATTGCCTGTGTGTGTAATCTTGAGCCTGATAACAAAAACAAAACAAAACATCACCAATAGAGGCCGCTAAAAAATACATATAGCACCTTTAAAGTTTCCTTACAAAAAAACGAATTACTAACTAAAACAACTAAATAGTTAAATGAACTTCACTGTAAATGCAAATCAATAACACAAATATTAAGCTTAGGCTTACAAGCAAGAAATTAAGTTATAAGTTAGATTACAAATAAGTTATTAGTTAAGAATAATTATTAAATCATTAAATTATTGCAATAAAAACTTCTATAGCCATTAAACTTTCTGCATGCTTTAATTGTTCAAATCTTTATTATTAATGATTTAAGGAATATGTACCTTGCTTTATTACTGATTTTAATTTAATAAATAGTTAAAATAGTTTGAGTATGATTACCCCGTTTAATTTCTTAATAGAGATTTCTGGGCTTATTGTACACAGATAATTGATATTATTCTGAAATTGAGAAATTCTAAAAATGCATGAAGTTTCTGCACCTCGTTCAGCCGAACATCATAATGATCCAATCAGATTCCAGTCTGAGCATGTTCCACCGTGAAATGTCACATTATAGAAATCAAATGCATACCGTTTCAAGTCGCACTGAAGCGCACACACACATTTCGTGAGTGTAATTTTACGCAGATGTCCATAAAACAATCAAAAGAATGTGTGTGTGTGTGTGTGTGTGTGTAAATAGCAGCTGCAGAAAATTGATTCTCCATTATCAAGTCTCACAGTGAGTGAACATGTAAAGAGGCAGGACTATCTGTCCTTCAATTTCGTTTGCTCTCAGTTTCTGCTCCTCGTTCACTCTCTCTCTCTCTCTCTCTCTCTCTGTGTGTGTGCTCTGTCTCTCGCTCATGTTCCCTTCTCTGACATCAGGATATTCCATCAATATCTCCCGCTGCACTTTGAATTAGGCTGTCAGTCAGGCAGACAGAAGGAGAATTGCACACCTCTTCTTGAACAAATGAAAATTTTTTGCTTCGGTTTAAAAAAAAAAGAAATATTGAAGCCTCTAATGCATTATAGAGCAATTCCTTGCGCATTATAAATAATGGTCAGCCGATGTGAGTAATATTAAAATGGTTGGAAAGTCTCAAATGCGATGTGGCTGACGCATTTTTTGCGAATTGCAAATGGTATGTGTATTTATGTCTTGCAACATCAATAACATTTTTTTTTTATTAATAAACGGTTTTAATAGCAAAAAATAAATTTAAAAAAAAAAATGTTTTCACTCCAAACACTGAAAACAGAAAAGGTTTATTATAACTGAAACTCGGAAAAGTAGAATATCATGCAACAATTCGTGTGTATTTCAGTCATTCAAATTAAAAGGTGACACTAATATATTTAGTATATATAGCTATATACATATGCATGATCATACTTTTCATAGGGCCGACATTTCTGTATTTAAAATTCTTTTTTTTAATTGATTTCATGTAATATTCAAATTTTCTGAGATTTTATGATCATGTAAGCCATAATCAAAGTTATAACTTTTGCACAATAATCAAATTTTTCGCGTTTCACCTGTATATTCTTTAGACAATTGACCGATTTTTTTTTTTATCAGTTGTTTGTTTTGTAAAAAAAAAAAAAAAAATCCTATTCATGGTTATACATTTAATAAATAATATAATGCATTAAACCACAATCAACACCCAATATAATGTGCTTTTAATGCATTAAACTCTTTAACAATATGCCTGATAGCTTGTGTTAGTGTGGGTTTAGTAGCATTTTTAAGTTCTTCAAGTACACTTTTTAAAATTTTATATATAAAAACATCTATATATGCTAATATACTAGTATATATAGTAGTATACTGTATATATATTATATATACTAAATCTTTGGTAAAGTGTTACCGAAGATTTAGTATATATGAGAGGAAATAAGAAAATTTGGCCAATAATATATAAAAACATCTCACACACACACACACACACACACACACACACACACACTGATCCATTCTGCTGGGCACGTCTCTCTCTCTCTTGCGTTTGTTTTATATTATTTTGTACTGCGTCTCCTCCACTATTATCAAACTCAGCTTGTCCTCCATATCTCTGCTTCAGTCTCTCATTCTCTGTGTATCTCGGCACGATTGCTTTTTAAAGAAGTGATTCCTGCGCTGATGTTGAATCCACAGTGCCACGACAAAACAAATCATATTTTGCTCGGCTTGTGAATGTGAGCTCGCGGTCTGAACTGAATGTAATGAGAAAAAGTTGGTTGACACACACACAAAGAGATTCACAAACAAGTGACTTATATATGAGGCCACAAACACTCAAGAGTCACCAGATCGGAACTGGTCTAATAGTAGAGACTGTGTTTGATTCCCAGGCAGTGTATAACTGAGTAAGTGTCTTCAGTGCTACTTACTGCAATTCACTGCAGATAAAAGCATTGAAACACTGAAAATTATTATTTTCTGCAGACAAGATTGATGGTAGATTTGGTAACACTTTACTTGAAGGTGTGTGCATAAGACTGACATGACACCTTCATAATATGTGTGTGTGTGTGTGTGCTGTGTATAATTATTTTGTACATATAAATACACTCACATACATATATATATTTAAATATATATATATATTTATATTTAATTTTTTTTTAAATATATAAATGCATGCATATGTATTTATATATACAAAATAATTATATAAAGCACACACACATATATTGTGTAAACACAAAGTTTTATTTTGGATGTGATTAATCGCAATTAATCTTTGCACAGCCCTAATAATAATATCCGCCTATTCATGGCCTTACATTTAAATAATATAATGCATTAAAGCAATCAATCATCACCCAATTTATTGCATTATACTCTTACATTGTAAACAACATGCATATTTAATTATTATAATCTCTAGTAATAATGAAACTAATATGTTGATTGGCCAATGCATATTCATTTAAATACACAACATCATAACTAATGATGCAGACCAATCCCTAATTAAATGTGTTTATGTTTAAAACTAATTAAGTTGTAAGTTTTGTTAATCCAATATATAAATATGCAATTCAAATATATAAAATTCAGGCCTAAATATTTTTCGAGAGTTACGGCACACTTTTGAGAATATTAACAAGCCGATTCAGGATTGACACTGATTCACTTCCCAGTGTGCCAGATTGCAAAGCTCTGTTCAACAACCTAGTGCTCAGAACCGGCCCGATAAGAAACGTACCGTGGCTTAATAATACCCATCATGCACCACCACCTGATTTGCATAAATTCCTTCATTGAATCGGACACTGAGACAAACAGTGACACAGAAGTGCACAGGATTACAGCGCTGCTTTATGACCTCTGATGAAACGCTTGAGCTGCTCATAAATAACCACAATCACACAAAGACTGCATTATCACCTCATCCAGCAGCCTCTCCAGAGAGAGAGAGAGAGAGCGAGAGGGTTAGAGATTTGTCCTTTAAAGGCATGATTTTGCTCTCTCATCAGCACAGGTATTCTCTGAGGACATGACACTTTAGATAGGGTCAGTGTCTTGCTCTCGCTCTGCTCCCCCCAATCTCTCTCGCTCTCTGCTGTGCTGCGTTTAAAATTCATTTCTGAGCAAAGCAGTGACAGTAGGAAGTTAGGAACTACAAATATGCCTTGAATACACTATACTGAGCTGGACTATAAACTGACATCATGACAAGACAAGCTCCGCAGTGTTAAAAGTTTGGAGTAAAATGATCCCTGAGAGAGCCAGCTCACGTCACAAGTTAAAGCAAACATTATGACATCATCAGGTATCTAAAGGCTGCATTATGACATCATCGCTGGAAGTTTCATTTTTAGTGCTGGGTGTAAGAGCGCATTGACCAGTCCATACAGAAAAACGTGATTATGTGATCGCATGATTCAGTGCACAAGTCTGTGTGTTTATGTGGGGGCATTTTTTTTCCAAATATGCTGCATAAAATTGATGATTTCCCTGCAAAATATGCGTGGCTTGCATGATTTCATAAACCTCGCATTTTCGTTGCAAAAAAAGTCACATATATCTTAGCAGAAAGTTAAAAAATGTTGCGTTTGCGTCACATGAGTGCAGCCGTTCCCCCTGTTGCCATAGGAACGTTATAAAGTAGCGTAACTTATTTATACAGACAGTTTAAAAAAAATAGCATCAAGTGTCAAGTCAACTTTTGAGAATATTAACAAGTCGATTCAGGAATGACACTGAACATTCATTTTTCTGTTTATTGTCCATGTCTGCTTCACGTATGACGTATCATGCGTAGTAAGGAAAAACGCTTACCTGTATGACGCATGCGCAGAAGCGGTGACGATATGGAGATTAAAGCTGCGGGTCCGACAAGCCTTTCAAACTAATATCCTAAACGTTTGAGACCTCGGCATGTCTGTTCCCGTGGCCAAGAGCCGTCAGTCCGCTGAGGGAAACAACGGTTGATCCTCTGGGAAGGATTATAAAGAGAAGTTGTACCTTACTTAGCATATCTCTATGTTTACATCACATTTGTGTCTTTACTGACTAGACAACAGGTGTTCTGACAATTCATGCTACCCATCGAGATTTGCTACATAGCTACCGGTTATGCGCATGTGCAGCGTCAGATATATATTTTTTCTTTTTTTACAAAAGGTACATTTTCCCGTTATAATATATAATTTCCCTTTAAAAAATGCTTACTACCATATGAACATTTGTACAGTCAGTCAGCTGAAAAGGAATAACTGAAATTTGGTACATTTTCCCGTTATAATAGGATATAATTTCCCTTTAAAATGCTTACTACCATATGAATATTTGTACGATCAGCCAGCTGAAAAGGAATAACTGAAATTTTCAGTTACTATGAGGAAAGGTGTACTTTGACAAGTCAACGATGAATATTTTATGATAATAATCGTCTACAGTATACAGTAGCTTCTCATAACTTAGAATTGTATTATAATTGTATTTCATACGACTTTAATCGGCATTCTGCCATCAATTCGCGCTACGGTAGCTAGCATTTTTCGACAAGGAAGCAAAAATCGACAGAACACCGGTAAAACACATAAGATAAACCTCTCGACTGAAGTCAAAGACAGTCTTTAGATATATCTTGCCAATATACAAAGAAATAAATGTATAACGATTCATATATTTTAAATAAAACTCACCTGTTATTCACATCTGATGCCGCAGGGTTTTTACCGACGTCATGTTCTGGGCAGTAACCCGGATGAGCGGCCACTAGGAGGCACTCGGATGTAAACAACAGCATGGACTGCACTCTTCATGTACTACTGAACACATTGTTACACTAAAACAACACAGAAAACTCCGTGGTAGGTGCGAAATCATACAGAGAAGGACTTATCAAGCAGGAGAGAGCGCAATATTTTGACAAACTAAAGTTATTATGTGGTAGGTCCGAACGAGCTAGCTTTTCTAGCCCCTGTTCTGCAATTCTTCCTTACGCTCAGATTGTCAACCCAAAAAGCACATAAAATCCGTTTCAAGCTACATCCATATGTTGTTTGAATCCTATTCACATATCAGGACATATACCTCAGTCTGAACGATCGGATTTCGGGTGGTATGCGACTCTCACGCCACATAAAATGTATAAACGTCAGTGGTTGTATGCTGCCGAAACAATGCTGTATTGTTGCAAATTGCCGGACGAGCAGAAAATTATTATTTCTGAAACATATATTGAAACCGGCGCAGACAAGAGCGCGAAAAAAAAGCTTCCACGTCACATAACACAGCTCAATACGCAATATAGTCGAGCGCGGCGGTGGCACGTATCCATGTTGTAAAAATTAAATAAGAAAACATCTTCCCGATGCGATCGATTAGTACAGACCAAAACATTTTTCAGCAGAAATAATCAGCCAAATTTTGCGAGTCCGTTCAGTTCAATGGCTTTGTTTACGTCTGTGCCTTCAACATGGCCGACTTCCGGATTGATGACGCGTCTTGAAGCCTTAGTCCCGCCCCTCCGTTTCCGGCTCATGGGACCTTATTTCGGAAAAATAAATTGTGTGGTAGTCAATGGCGAGAGACAATTTATCTTTTTATTCCGTCTGATCTGTGCCCTGGATTACACATATGATGTTTTCCAATTTAAAATATAATCCTGAAAGTCAAAAACGTCGTAGTTTGTCATAAAACAGAAGAGTAACATTTAGTTTTATGTGAAAATCGCTCAAAGAACTACATCTCCGAAACAACGAGCAAGATCCGCTGCTCATGTGTGTGTGCAGTCTGTGTGTTTTTCAGAAATAAGGTCTCATGGTGGTCGATATAGTGTGGAAAGGCAGAGCTTTATACAAAACAAAAAAAACTGATTTTACTATTAGATCAATATTGTGTAAACAAAGATAAACAAATTGTCATATTTAACTGATTTCCCCTCCATAGTTCCTTCACAGTCACAGAACAGTTGATATATTTGATGTTTGCTTATTTATAGTTTAATTTTATATTATAATTCAACATTGTTTAATACTTTTGTAAGATGATTAATGTTAGTGTAGTCGGAGTGTCAGCATGAGTCTGACTTTGGTCCAACTCACCAAGAATAAACAGATGGTTTTGTTTTCTACTGAGAGGACCAATGGGAACCGGCCTAGTTTGGCTTGGGCAGTTCCTTAGTCATTTTAACAGTTTATTATCATCACAGCTTCTGTGAAGAAACGGTCCCGTTCCCCGCAGCGTACGGCCGTATGTAATGCATTTCCCTGGTATTTAGGGTAATTTAATTTGTCTACGGCTTTTGAACGAATCTGCCATTCCTATTGATGAACCCAGGTCAGAGTAGCTGGTGGTGTGTGTTTCAGTAGATTAGTCTAAAGTGAGAGAATGACGTGTTTTTAATGAGATCTTGAATTCTTTTTGAAGCCTCGATTTTTCTCATAAGAGTCTTATGAGCTTATAATGAGTGTTCGCTCACTTCTTCAAGTAGTGTAGTCATTTTGAAAGGAATGTAATATTACAATCTTGTGAAGACCAGAGATTGTTTCCAAGTCTAAACTAACAATGAAAAAATGTGCAAAATGAAATCACACATTCATTTGGCTTATTTCTGCACTGAATTTTTATTTTACAATCAAACATTTTCCTCTCAGTAAATTTAGCAAATAACTGCAAGTAACATGACATTTTGAAGTAGAAAGACTAAAATGGTATCTTCTTGTAAAATATACTGCAATAAATCAGTTTTACAGTGTACATGTATTTTTTTAGAGAACGCTTTCAATAAATGTGCATTGGTGCAGTCAATCTCTGTACATTTTGAATGGACAATTATGTGTCAACAAATGGAAACAGCAGATTATAGATGAGATGTTTAAATAATAAATCAGACGGGGGCATTTAAGATTCAAATGATAAAATGGATCTGTATCAAATCCATTTATTTACTCTGTCTACACTACCAGTCACAGGCTTATGCTTGAAATCTCAATCTAAATGTACTGTGTGTGATTTAGTTTTTAAATTCTCTGTGTGTGTGTCTCAGGTCTCTGTCTGGGCGTATAGTCGGAGGAGTTTGGTGGTTCTTCACTCTTATCATCATCTCGTCCTACACGGCGAACCTGGCCGCCTTCCTCACGGTGGAGCGAATGGTGTCGCCGATCGAGAGCGCAGAAGATCTCGCCAAACAGACGGAGATCGCCTACGGGACTCTGGATTCTGGGTCCACCAAAGAGTTCTTTAGGGTGAGAGATCAATATTTAGGTTGATGATTCATTCTAGGGTAGGATAGTATGACTAATATATATATATATATATTCTGTCATTCAAAAGTTTGGGATCAGTAAGATTTTGCATAGTTTCTAAAATTCACACTCAAGATCTCCATAGAGAGAAAAAAGCGATTTACTCAGTGTAACGGATCCACTGGGGCAAGCTGTTTCGTCAAACAAAAACAGCATGAAAACTCAAAATGAAGACATAAACTTACGACCAGTGGACTACAGCAAACAATACTTCGCAAAGACACACTCTCAAAAAAAAAAAGGTACAAAAGCTGTCACTGGGGCTGTAACTTTTCAAAAGGTACACTTTTGTACCTTAAGGGTGCATATTGGTACCTTAATGGTACATATTAACACCTAAAATTAACATATCAACACTTAAACTGTACATATTAGTACCTGAAATGTATATATGAGCACCTATTAGCACCTAAAATGTACATATCAACACTTAAAATGTCCATTTTAGTACATGAAATGTACATATTAGCACCTGAAATGTACATATTAGCACCAAAAATTTACATATTAGCACTTAAAATGTATATATTAGCACATAAAATGTACATATTAACACCTAAAATGTACATTTCAACACTTAAACTGTACATATAAGTACCTGAAATGTATATATTGGCACCTATTAGCACCTAAAATGTACATATCAACACTTAAAATGTACATATTAGCACCTGAAATGTACATATTAGCACCAAAAATTTACATATTAGCACATAAAATGTATATATTAGCACATAAAATGTACATATTAACACCTAAAATGTACATTTCAACACTTAAAATGTACATATTAGTACCTGAAATGTACATATTAGCACCTGAAATGTACATAATAGCACATGAAATGTACATATTAGCACCAAAAATGTACATATTAGCACATAAAATGTATATATTAGCACATAAAATGTACATATTAACACCTAAAATGTAAATATCAACACTTAAAATGTACATATTAGCACATAAAATGTATATATTAGCATATAAAACGTACAAATTAGTATCTAAAATGGACAAAAGTGTACCTTTTGAAAAGGTACAGCCCAAGTGACAGCTTTCGTACCTTTTTTCTGAGAGTGCACATGGCAAACATGAGGGCAAGACAAGGGACACTTGTGAACAATGACCAGACAATATACCGATGGCAGGATCACATGACCAACAGGGAATCACATGACAAGACACAGAAACATGACAGTGAGTGACAAAACCAAAACGTGAAAAGCCAAGGGACTCGGGAGAGCGATAGAGGGAGAAAGACACTATGAATGAATGTTGTGTTCATTGATGAACTGAGCAGCGCTGCATGCGTCTCACTCAGTCTCTGTCTCCCCGTTGTCAAACACAGATGGTGTGATGCTACACATCCACATGGGGAACTACATTCATTTTCTCACGCCATTCCAACAATCTGTCTCACTCTCTCATCCAGGTTTCTCATTCTCTCTGCGCCAATCTGCACTGACCCGTCTCTCGACCAACCCGTCTCTCTCTCTTTCCGCCATACCTTCTCGTTCTTTCCACTAATCTAGTCAAAGTCAAGTCAAATTCATTTGTATAGTGCTATTCACAATACTCAGTTTTATGGAAAATCGGGATGTTAAAGAGTTAGCTCATCAAAAAAAATGAAAATGATATCCCATAATTTACTCACCCTCAAGCCATCCTTGGCGTATATGATAGGGACGCACCGAAATGAAAATCCTTGGATGAACCCGAATATTATGAAACACTCTCAGCCGAAGGCAGAATACCCAGATGTATTCTGTTTTTTTCTCATTTATTTTGCCAATATTTCACCATTTGCATAAATTTAATAGTCAAAATGTTCTTTTTACTATTTTGCGTGGCTTTTCAAAGAAAAAGTAAATTACAAAACTACAATTTAAAAACATTTATTTAACATTCCAGCAAATATTATACCAACAACACACAATATAACTTAAAATAAACTAAAGATATTTTTTCATCTCTGTACGCGAGTCTAGTTCCAGCAGAAGAGTAACACTTGACATGACGAATGACGTATTAACAAACGTGGAAGCACAGAGGATAGGGGAAAACAACGCCTATTTAGAAGTCTAAAACGAGATTTTTACAGAGAACTGTGGGAGGAGCTTGAGTTTGTTGCCCCGCCCTGTTTGTTTGAACCGCGAGAGGGGTCGACTCTCACCTAATCTTACGCTACACCTACATCCTACGTCATGCGTCGGGTCAGAGGTCACTCATCATGCGTCGGGTTAAAGGTCACCTGTCATGCGTCAGGTCAGAGGTCACTCGCCATGCGTCGGGTCAGAGTTCACTCGTCATGCGTCGGGTCAGAGGTCACTCGTCATGCGTCGGGTCAGAGGTCACTCGTCATGCAACGGGTCAGAGGTCACCTGTCATGCGTCAGGTCAGAGGTCACTCATCATGCATCGGGTTAAAGGGCACCTGTCGTGTCAGGTCAGAGGTCACTCGCCATGCGTCGGGTCAGAGGTCACTCACCATGCGTCGAGTTAAAGGTCACCTGTCATGCGTCGGGTCAGAGGTCACTCGTCATGCAACGGGTCAGAGGTCACCTGTCATGTGTCAGGTCAGAGGTCACTCATCATGCATCGGGTCAGAGGTCACCTGTCATGCGTCAGGTCAGAGGTCACTCATCATGCGTCTGGTCAGAGGTCACCTGTCATGCGTAGGGTCAGAGGTCGAGTCTGAGATCACTCATCATGCATCGGGTTAGAGGTCGCATGTCATGCGTCAGGTCAGAGGTCACTCGCCAATGCGTCGGGTCAGAGGTCACTCGTCAGAGGTCAGGTCATAGGTCACTCATCATGCATCGAGTCAGAGATCACTCTTCATGCGTTGGGTCAGAGGTCATGTGTCGGGTCAGAGGTCACTCGTCATGCGTCAGGTCAGAGGTCATGTGTCGGGTCAGAGGTCACTCGTCATGCGTCGGGTAAGAGGTCATGTGTCGGGTCAGAGGTCACTCGTCATGCATCGGGTCAGAGGGCATGTGCCGGTCAGAGGTCACTCGTCATGCGTCAGGTCAGAGGTCATGTGTCGGGTCAGAGGTCACTCGTCATCCGTCGGGTCAGAGGTCATGTGTCGGGTCAGAGGTCACTCGTCATCCGTCGGGTCAGAGTCACTCGTCATGTGTCGGGTAAGAGGTCACCTGTCATGCGTCAGGTCAGAGGTCACTCGTCATGCATCAGGTAAGAGGTCACCTGTCATGCGTCAGGTACAAAAAAACGATTGACTTCACTTCAGAAGGCCTTTATTAACAATAAAAGGAATCAGGCAATGGTGATATATATAGACCATTTCACAAGACGTAAACAACACTGGTCCAGAAGAACTTCCTGTTTCAGTGCAACTGTTTTCTTTATTTCACATGTAAAAAAACATCTTAAAGATGTTTGTTTAACTTTTTGATTCAGTTTTAAATGTTCTTTTGGTTGTATTTTATCCCAGCTTTTATGTAGTGTTAAAAAACTGAAACAGGAAGTGCTTCTGGACCAGTGTTGTTTACATCTTGTGAAATGGACTATATATATATATATATATAAATAGAGAGAGAGAGAGAGAGAGAGAGAGAGAGAGAAAGAGTTGTGTGATTAATACAGTTATATATTTATATTGTAGTATAAATGTGATCTGTCTCACTCTCTGGCATCTCTGATACACTGGCGAGAAGCATTTGATCAGTAACCGTGGGAATAAGAAAATGTCAGGCGTTGTGTACGGAGTTTGTTTACCATTTGTTGTCGGGCGTTTGTGTCTGAGTCGAGGGTGTTGTTTATTTGTCGGCGTGTGATGTTTTATTCTGGAGTGTTACAGCAACAACAGCGCTTCGCTCCAGGCCGGACATGACAAACATTATAATGGGCCGGCTGTCCGTCACGGTCCGCCGCTCTCCTCTCACACACTGGAGCTTCTGACTGAGCTTGTGTATGAAAGAGGCACAAATGATCGAGTACGAGACACACTGGGACACCAGCACGTCAAATACCATATCTCACAGGACTAACACACTTTCAGCCGTATTACACACATCCATCTTATTTACAGCACAGTAGAGCTCACTACAGTATCACACATATAAATCATATATATGAGTATGAATCCGGAGAAATGAAATGTATCACAATTTTCCACTGTAACTGTTTTCAACAATATTAGAGTGATTTCTGAAGGATCATGTGACACTGACGACTGGAGTAATGCTGAAAACTCAGCTTTGATCACAGGAATAAATTACGGCACTTTCCTGTTATCCGGACCCCACGATGGCCTACCCCTAACCCCGCCCCTAAACCTACCCGTCACTGGGGTTAAGACCAATCAGGGACGATGGCTTACCCCTAATCCCGCCCCTAAACCTACCCGTCACTGGGGTTAAGACCAATCAGGGACGATGGCTTACCCCTAATCCCGCCCCTAAACCTACCCGTCACTGGGGTAAGACCAATCAGGGACGATGACCTACCCCTAACCCCGCCCCTAAACCTAACCGTCACTGGGGTAAGACCAATCAGGGACGATGGCCTACCCCTAACCCCGCCCCTAAATCTACCCGTCACTGGGGTTAAGACCAATCAGGGACGATGGCCTACCCCTAACCCCGCCCCTAAACCTACCCGTCACTGGGGTTAAGACCAATCAGGGACGATGGCCTACCCCTAATCCCGCCCCTAAACCAACCCGTCACTGGGGTAAGACCAATCAGGGACGATGGCCTATCCTTAACCCCGCCCCTAAACCTACCCGTCACTGGGGTTAAGACCAATCAGGGACGATGGCCTACCCCTAACCCCGCCCCTAAACCTACCCGTCACTGGGGTTAAGACCAATCAGGGACGATGGCCTACCCCTAACCCCGCCCCTAAATCTACCCGTCACTGGGGTAAGACCAATCAGGGACGATGGCCTACCCCTAATCCCGCCCCTAAACCAACCCGTCACTGGGGGTAAGACCAATCAGAGACGATAGCCCACCCCTAATCCCGCCCCTAAACCAACCCGTCACTGGGGTAAGACCAATCAGGGACAATGGCCTACCCCTAATCCCGCCCCTAAACCAACCCGTCACTGGGGGTAAGACCAATCAGAGACGATAGCCCACCCCTAATCCCGCCCCTAAACCTACCCGTCACTGGGGTAAGACCAATCAGGGACGATGGCCCACCCCTAATCCCGCCCCTAAACCTACCCGTCACTGGGGTAAGACCAATTAGGGACGATGGCCTACCCCTAACCCCGCCCCTAAAACCTACCCGTCACTGGGGTAAGACCAATCAGGGACGATGGCCTACCCCTAACCCCGCCCCTAAACCTACCCGTCACTGGGGTTAGGACCAATCAGGGATGATCAGGGTTTCGCTGTCTACACGACAACACTCCAACCGGCGTTTCAGAAAATACTCACCCTGGCCGGATTTTTCAAAAATGTTCGGTTTCAGTGTCCTGATACACGTAAAAAAAGTCACGGTTATAAAAATACCTGTGTCCGTGTGGACATGGCCTGACTTTATCTAGCTTTCTACCTGTGTTTCTAGCTACTACATGTTTGTGTGTGACTGATTTGATGCGTATCGCCCTCTAGAGGTCAAAGATTGCAGTGTACGAAAAAATGTGGAGCTACATGAAGTCTGCGGAGCCCACGGTGTTCACCAAGACCACGGCCGAGGGAGTGGCGCGCGTGCGCAAGTCCAAGGGCAAGTACGCCTTCCTGCTGGAGTCCACGATGAACGAGTACACGGAGCAGAGGAAGCCCTGCGACACCATGAAGGTCGGAGGCAATCTGGACTCCAAGGGATACGGGGTCGCGACTCCCAAAGGATCGCAGCTAAGGTGGGTGGAGTCCTATAACAACCCACCAATCACAGAGCTGTTATAGTATTCCACCTACCCTGCTGTGTTTCTCTCTCTCTCTCTCTCAGTTGTCACACTCAGGACTCTCTGTGACGCTGTGATGTTTTGTGGTCACGTATACAGATGCTGTCTTTAATCTTATAGAAGTGGGGATCTTAAAAAATACTGAAACTATATAGCGTTCGTGACTCTCTTGTTCGAACTTGTTCATCAAAACGAACAAATCTTTTTTCGTGTCATTTGATTCATTCAACGAACGAAATGAACGAGTTGACTCGGGAAAAGATTTAAAATATACTTATGTTTATTTACATTTGGCTTTACGGCATTCAGCAGTTTATTTCTGTTTTTGCTTCAAAGAAATAAATTTCAAGGAGAAAAGTGAAATAATTAAAAACTATCACTTCTTTAAAGCTACAATGTGTAACTCTTTTAGTTTATTCTTCTTTCAAAAATGTATGTGCTGATTAATGTGCATTTACTTCGTTCAAGTAATAAAGTATTCTCGTGAGTGTATAATATGCCAATTGAAAATACATACGGGTAAGGGGTTCTAATGTCGGTCGTCATGTTGCCTCTCCATCTTGAAAGTACATTAGCCGAAGAGGGACATACCCGTTAATTCAAGCTTCGCCTTTCGCGTTTACGTTTGAGTTAACACTCGTGGACGAGGTCGAAATGGAAGCCATGTTAATCTTGGACTACATTGGCCACCGTAGGAGTTAAAACGAAATCGGAATTGAGAGGAACAGAAACTAATATTCACCGGATGATCATATATATTTTCACCTCTAGATGGGGTAAAAATCACACAGTGTAGCTTTAAACACAATGACAACATCTGATAAATTTTTATCATTTTGCTCAGAAAGCAAGTTTCTTTTTATATGTTAAACTTTTCAGAGACGAAAGCTCCTGTATCCCACAAGATATCACAGTTTGAGCTCTCACAGACAGTGCTGTTTGTGTGTGTGTATAATATGTTTTTACTCCTCAGATCCAGCGCTCAGGTAAACGTATGCCCTCATTCAGCCGTTTTCTCTCTGACGTGTTTTTGCTCATTTCTTCTCATCACGCCTGTAGCCTGTCTAACACCTTCATCAATGTCTGCGTTTCTGCATAAACTACCCGCACGTTTTACACCACGCCATTTTCTGGGTATGAAAGTTTCTTAACGACAACATGAAATCCAAATTAACTAAAAATAAATGTCCTCTTATTGAATATTATGCATTAGTACACACTATTGCATACATTAGCGTTCAAAAAGTTTGGGGTCGATATTATTATTAGAGCCCGACCGATAAAGAATTTTGAAGGCAGATACCGATACAAATATTTGTTGGTTTTAAAATCCGATATATCGGCCGATATTTTTTTTTATTACAGAAACGCGCAACAAAACATTAACTGATTTCCCTAACATTAGTTATTTGTGGTTATTTATGAGTTTTAACTAAAATAAAATGATAGCCCATTTTAAAAAGAAACTTGTTTCTTGTATTGTCACAACAGAACAGACTGATGATAGTGGCATTAGCTAGCTTTATGGTTAGCTAGTCTATGATGAGCCATAATTTAGCAATGGATAACGTCATACTGCAAATTGTAAAACATACATTCTCAATATAACAGGCCAGGGAGAGATGATGCGTCTCATTGCTATTACTGTCATGCGCTATTAAAGAAATACTGGGATGTTCTTTTAATTGTTATTCAAGCAATGTATGTCCCGTGACCAATTCAACACGTGTTGCCAACAGGGACTGTTTAGAGTGCCCTCTGGTGGACAAACACTCATGACATGGTTCAAGCGTGTTTCGTCCGTTTTTATTTTATTTTTGAAATATTCATTTATCGGCCATTATAACTGCCGATACCGATAGTTTGGAAAATGCCTAATATCATCCGATAATATCGGCCTGCCGATATATCGGTCTGGCTCTAATTATTATTATTATTACAATTACAGGTCATTTTTATTCCTGTGATCTAAGCAGAATTACTCCAGTCTTCAGTGTCACATGATCCTTCAGAGATCACTCTAATATGATGACTTGTTGCTCAAGAAACATTTATCAATATTATAAACAATATAAATGTTTAAAAATTCGGATGGATATGGCATAGTTTCCCACTAAATGCGTAGCACATGCGGTTTCATGTTGTCTTTAAATAGAAAACGATTGGAAATGTTTTGTTGTGACGTATGTATCCTGAAATGATAATCAACGAGTGTTTTAATCATCGGTCTGTTGTTGACCTGTGTGGAGATTCAGTTCTGCCTGATCGCACTTGATCGTTCTTGGTTCTGATAGCCTCCTTGTGTTGTTATCAGCCAGTTCGGCGAACTAATGTCAGCAGCGTGACCTCTGACCCCAACCGTTTAAGCTCTCCAGGACAGATATAAACATGCTGCTAGTGATTACAGACATCTTCCATCTACAGCAAAGACCCAGAGCCGTGCAACGGATGATACCTATCTCCCGCTGTCTCAGTCATGAAATATCACAGATGCCTGGGCGAATCCTTTAAAGTGCTCATATTATGCTATTTTAAAGGCTCCTAATTTTGTTTTAGAGTCTCGTATGATAGCCGTTAGATCATAAAACACTTTCATTTACTCCTGATATCCCCTGCAGCATCAGCTCTTTTCTCTCAGTGTCTGAAACGCTTCGTTTGCAGATTCAGTCTCTCTAAACCCCGCCTCTCTGAGAGCTGCTCTGCTCTGATTGGTCAGAAAGCAAACGCTCATGATCATACCAAACTCTTCCAGTCTCAGATACACTACAGTGTTTGAGGGCGGGGCTTAGAGACGCTGTTCAGCCAATCAACACCACAGGCTGGCTTTATGCAAATGAGTTACATTCTGATATGGGTACGCAACAGGAAGTGAGACTGAATTACTGACGACTCGTCTTTCTTTAGGAGATAAAAACTACATTTATCTGCATTTTTATCTTTAAAACTCTTGACCTTTTACATTTACAAACAGCTCTATTACACACTACATGTAAGATCACTATCTGAAAAAGCACAATCGGGGCACTTTAATGTAAAGCGTAACAGCCAGAGATGCAGTTAACACAGACGAGACGGAGAGGTTTCAGAAGAGTGGGACGAGTCTCCACACGGGCAAAACAATGATATGATTACTGTATATTATATACTGCACACCGCCTACTGTTTTACACACAGCACGTGAAGCATGCAGCGTGTGCAATGCAAAAACGTTTTGTCTTCATATGGTAACATCCAAAAGAACAATTATGTTGCACCAATGAAAGGTAATCTTAATCGAGACTATTACTTTCTTAATACACAATCCATTTCATGAGTAAAATCAAGTCCCGCTCTACAGTTTTCCTTGTTACGTCATTTTTTGAGTAAAATGGGTTGAATTTAAAGTAACATTTCTCACACTTTCTCACTGTGCGGCATAAAGTGTTTCATGTCATCGCCAGTGTTTCTCATTTCATCATCTAATGCGACGTGCTTGTAGAAACACTGAGGATGTCTCTCTCACATCTGTCTCTCTCTCGTTTATTCCGTCTGAAATCATCTGACTGGATATCTTAATTTGCTTCAATCTACATTTATACTTGAAATATGTGTCAGTTTTGACTCTGTATGCAAATGGTTGGCCGTCGTTCAATTTTCACTAATGAAAAACAGCAGAATGAGTGCATTACAAAGTC
Source organism: Cyprinella venusta (assembly GCA_038021265.1). Taxonomy (NCBI): domain Eukaryota; kingdom Metazoa; phylum Chordata; class Actinopteri; order Cypriniformes; family Leuciscidae; genus Cyprinella; species Cyprinella venusta. The sequence goes on from CM075881.1 coordinate 2,540,870, forward strand.
ACGATTGTAAAACAGGTTTCATGGAAACCTATTGGACGTCCTGTTGTGTCTGCGTGTGTGTGAGAGATGGAGTAAATACAGTCCCACTGCTGCCTAAAAGCCTTTTAATAGCTTAAAATGAACATATGACCTCTATTAACTCACAAACACTTTTGGATGGACGGATAAATAGACGGATAGAGAAATGGACAGATAGATGGACGGAGGAATGGATAGATAAATGGATGGATGTAGAAATGTATGGATGATCTGATGAATGGACGGACGGACAGATAGATAGGAGAGATAGTATGGATGGGTGAATGAATATACGGATGGATGAATGGATGAATAAATGGATGGATGGGTTGTCAGATAGCTGGATGAAGGGACATATGCAAATATGGATGATGGATAGTTAGATGGAGGGATGGATGGATGAATGGACAGATGAAAAGATGGATGGATTGCAAGATGGAGGGAGGGATGGATGGATTGTTAGATAGATGGATTGTTAGATGGATGGATGGATTGATTGTTAGATGGATAAATTAATTGATTGTTGGATGGATGGATGGATGGATGGATGGATGGATGGATAAATTAATTGATTGTTAGATGGATGGATGGATGGATGGATGGATGGATTGATGGATGGATAGATGGATGGATGGATTGTTAGATGGATGGATGGATTGATGGATGGACGGATTGTTGGATGGATGGATGGATGGATAGATGGATGGATGGATTGTTAGATGGATGGATGGATTGATGGATGGATGGATTGTTGGATGGATGGATGGATTGATGGATGGACGGATTGTTAGATGGATAAATTAATTGATTGTTAGATGGATGGATGGATTGTTAGATGGATTGATTGATGGATGGATGGATGGATGGATGGATGGATGGATGGATGGATGGATGGATGGATGGATTGTTAGATGGATTGATGGATTGTTAGATGGATTGATGGATTGTTAGATAGATGGATGGATTGACTGTTGGATGGATGGATGGATGGATGGATGGATGGATTGTTGGATGGATTGTTGGATGGATGGATTGTTAGATGGATTGATTGATGGATGGATTGTTAGATGGATGGATTGACTGTTGGATGGATGGATGGATGGATGGATGGATGGGTGGATTGTTGGATGGATTGTTGGATGGATGGATTGTTAGATGGATTGATTGATGGATGGATTGTTAGATGGATGGATTGACTGTTAGATGGATGGATGGATGGATTGTTAGATAGATGGATTGATGGATTGTTAGATGGATGGTTAGATAGATGGATGGATTGATTGTTTGATGGGTGGATGGATGTATTGTTAGATGGGTGGATTGATTGTTGGATGTATTGTTAGATGGGCAGATTGATTGTTGGATGGATGGATGGATGGATGGATGGATGGATGGATGGATGGATGGATGGATGGATGGATGGATGGATGGATGGATGGATGGATTGTTAGTTAATGGACGTATGGACGGACAGATTTTCTCAGTGTTGGCTGGTTTAGTTATGATATATTAGTGAGTAATTTGCTCCGGCAGCAGACGGGCACATAATGGGCTCACTCGGTTTTTAAAAAATGATGACAAATGTGGCCTGCTCTCGTCCTCCATTTGCTTATGATTAATATTACAACCAGAGTTGTGTGGAATAAAATGAGAGCGGGAAAGAGAGAGAGAGAAACATCCCACTAAAGTCCTCATTAACAACAGCTGCCTTCCACAACCTCTCTTATTTCCTCTCTTGTCTTCTGTTTGTTCTGTGTTCGTCTAACCCGGGCTGCCTGCGGCCCGCTCACATGTGATGTTTATGGTTTGTTGAAGAAATGCCGTAAACCTGGCCGTGTTAAAGCTGAATGAACAGGGGCTGTTGGACAAATTGAAAAATAAATGGTGGTACGACAAGGGCGAATGTGGCAGCGGGGGCGGGGACTCGAAGGTTAGCCACCAATGACACGCAGAGGAGTGGTAAAGAGAAAACCATGTGACGCAACAGAGACATCTGCCCTGACAACAGTAACCACAACCAGAGGGAGTCACACACGTCCCGCAGGAGACACGGGATATAAGAGAAAGCAATTACTGGCAAAACAGAAATATTTGCTGAAAGATTTGTCTATTTCGGCAAATGAGGGCTGAGATTGCAGAAACGAATAGAAGACCAAGATTGCTTTTTACATAAAAAAAAAGTCAGACATTACAAAAGTCTGAGACCGCTAGTGGAAATGATTTTGTTTATGCATTGATTTATAATTTTATATGCATAAAATATATTGAAAAATCATATAAATGGAAAAATATATAGAAAATAAGTTGAACATAAAACACACAAACGTGTTGAAGTTGATGAAAAAATGACTCAAAAAATACAAATCAGAACAAAGAGTCAAAAGTTAAATGAAAAAGTTTTAAAATTTAAATTTGAAAAAGCTAAAATAGTCTAAATTTCAGAAAACTTAATGGTCAAGTGTTACATGATTAGATTTATATTCATTTTATATTTTCTCATTAATTGTATTTTAATTATAATAAAAAATATAAAAATATTTTCTACATAAAAAATATGTAGAAAATAAACAACATAAAAATAAAATAACACGCACACATAAATGCATATACACATGTGTGTGTGTGTGTTATTTTATTTTTATGTTGTCTATAATTCAAATAATAGAATAATTTGTATGATTTTGAATTTTTAATTAATCCAATTAAAATTATCAATATATATATATATATATATATATATATATATATATATATATATATATATACATACACACATTGAAGTTGACCATTTGAATTGGATTAAATAAAAATTCAACATTATATGACTCAGAATAACAAATAGAAAACTAAAAACTTAGTTTTATAAAACCTTAAATAAACTAAAAACTAATTTCAGAAAATCAGAGTGATTTCTTTTCATTTGACATTTTTAATTATTATTATTTATTTTCTGATCACCATAAACAGTTGAAACCAACTGTGAAATGTGCCAATAGTTCTGTATTTACAGTAATTGTTAGTGTGTTGATAATGACATCGGGGCAGTATGTGTCTGTTGCCTGAAGCGACGGAGCGAGATCCCATCCATACGTCTGTGGCTCGATGTGGCCCCGTACGAGCTCTCACACACGTGTACTCGATGGGACCTCAGCTTCATCACTTCCTGTGCTACTGTGTGCCAAGATGTATTGTAATCTAATAACATAAAATAACATGGTCTATGATGTTATTTATGTTATTCTCTCTGAGAAGAACGCCGGTAAACCTGGCGGTGTTGAAACTGAGTGAAGCAGGAGTGCTAGACAAACTCAAAAATAAATGGTGGTACGATAAGGGCGAGTGTGGACCCAAGGACTCGGGAAGTAAGGTCAGTTCCTGGACGGAAAACTGCAACAAAACCTGAAAACCGCAGCTCTGAAAGACAGTAGTCTTAACATGTCACTGTCACGTCATACAGATTTGTTTTTTTTTTTTTTTAGATTTTCTGAAGATGGAACTGCTTGAGAATCTGTAGAATGAAACATTGTGACATCACAATTCAAACAGCGACGGAACGCTGCACTGTGATGTCATACACAGGGTTCCTACACATTTTCAAATTCAAAATTCCATTCATTTCCCAACTGAAATTTCCAAACTTCTAGACCCTATTTTTAACAATAAATTAAAAAAAACATAGTAAAAAACATAAATATCATCTGTAAATATTTTCTCATGTTATTATTATCATTGGTTTTCTCAAACCTAAGGGCTGCACGATACACTGTAAAAATGAATATGCCATATCTAGTCAATAAAATTGTGGCAACCGATTACAAGCAATAATATTAATTAAATGAAACAAATTAGAGTTGAGTAATAATTAATCAAAATAATTCCTTAAAAGTTAACCATTTAAAATGAGGAAAATTTACACTTTTTTTAATATTTTAGAAAACAGAATACTATGTATTCCTTGCTTGTTTCCGCCACTGATTAAAAAATTAAATACATTTTTTATCTCAATTCCATGTTATAAAGTCAGAATTGCAAGCTTTTATCAAGTTTATAGGTTATATCACACAATTCTGACTTTGTATCTCAATTACGAGAGAAAAAAGTATTTTTTTATTTTTTTGCTCTGTGGCGAAAAACACAAAGCTTATTTTTCCATCCTCGGTTTAATTTTTTCCCCATATTTTTCCAATATTGAAAATGACTCAAATCAAATTCCATCCTTTACCAAACTGCGTAGGAACCCTGCGTACACTTTCATGACATCATAATAGAGTTCATTTTTTTTAATGCAGCTTTGTTACAGTAAAATGAACGAGTTAATTAAAATGGACAGCTAATTATTGCACCATTAGAAGGACTACAGTGGCCAATTTTACTCTCATAATATTCACTTATTCACTCAATTAGTAGAAACCCATTATGGCTGTAGAACATTTCACACGGCCATTTCATGCCATCTTAGACAGAGCCGGATTATATCAAAAATACGTTGTTGAAAAAGTAATTTTAATATTTTTCATAAAATATTATTTAAAGCCCCCCTGTAGTCAATAATTTCATCCCTTAAAACTCATCTTTGATCACCAAAATGACACATTTTAAACTTTTTTCCTATCTTGAATGTAACTCGACACCCTTGCCTCATTTAGTATTCGTGTTCTATGAATATGCAAATGAGCCTCTACTCACTCAGCTCAGAGATCCACTGGTGGACGATCACACGTTGATCTGATTGGTTGATTGGTTTGGTCCTTTGTGACTTAAGCAATACTCGATGCTGTGCTGTTAATAAAAATATTAAAGCAAAAAAAAAATGTATCAATGCAACTTTCATTTAGTAAAATAACTAAAAGCCTTCCTTCCATAATAATAAAGTTATTATTTTGCTATTAGATGGCGACAAAGACAGTCTTTATGAGTGAGTCAGTCAGTAGAGAAGACTTTTATATTGACAGGACTAAACTTGAACACAAGCAAGACACAACTGACAAATAAATGAATAGCATGTAGTGCTACTCTATAATCTGCAATGAGAACGTGTGTTTATGTTGCTAAGAGTGGTTGTGTAGTGATACACAGAACCGTCGGGTGAAGCGGTCGTGTTTTATCGTGAATAAATTTACTTTTAGTCATTTAGTACATTTAGTAGACACTTTTATCCAAAGCGACTTACAACTGAGCACTAAATTGTGAAGAGGCGACGTGAAACAATGCGAGAAGTTTACAATTGCTCAGAGTAGCATAAGCCAGACAAGCGAAGATTTAAAGGAAAAGGATTTTTTTTTTTTTATCAGAATCAACCGTTTTATAAACTAAATGTCACCGTCCCGGTACCGGGACGCCTAACTTTACTTCACTATATTTCTATTAAATCCTAATCTAATTATTAGAAATTATATATATTTGGAAAGGTCTAAGACTTCTAAATAAATATTCTATGCCTGTTTTGTGTTACAAATTATGTAGGAAGAGTAATTGATGAATTTATGACAAGAGTGCACCTCAAAAAATCTGCATCATAACAGTTCTGACCTTTGTCACAAAAAGTCGACGCACCCACTTTTAATCATTGAAACATCTGATTTTATGCTAAAAGTTCATAATAAAAAATATAATCTAGTAATTTTCAATAAAAAATAAAAATTATAGTATAATATTATCCTCTAAAAATTATAATATTTATATTTGTTATCCTCTAAAATATAATATTATTTTTCATCGCCTTTTTTATTATATCACATATTTTAGTAGTTATCATAAAGCTTATAAACTCAAAATTCATCATGTGAAAACTGTTTTATAATTAAACGTTGCGTTACCATAGAAACGGTACTTATTTTATCAGGCTCCTCCCCTTTTGGGCATTATTATATTTCATAATTTATGAACAAAACCTTTTCTAATCTTGACAAAACACATATTGTCAGAAAGATCTGAGTCTCAAGGTTCCAAATTTTGTGACAGAATTGACATTTGGACAGAAATGTATTAATTTGTTGAGGCAGATTATATACAACTAAATTCAATGGAATTCAATGGCACCTGGTGGCTATTTTTGGTACTACACCTAAACAAAATCTCATGGGAACTTCAATTTTTGTGATATCAACTTCAAATTTGGAACACAACTTGATGAGATTGTTATGACTTTGATTTTATAGAAATTTTAGAGAAAAAAAATATTTTTTTAAATATAAATATAAAAAATATATAGTACAGTATATTCGATTTACTGTAAATTTAAACTTCCATAACTTTTTCATACTTTAATTTTTTGAAGTGTTTTCACTTCAGCAATGTTCTGCTGAGTGTTTTCTTTAAAACAAGACCAAACTTGGGTATATATATTTCAAAGCATTCTTAAATTACAACAATTTAAGTGTGAATAGTGCATTTTAACCCCCATTCTCAAAAAGGGGGGTGACAGCTAAGGGGTTAAAATCTTGATTTTCACCACAGGGGGCCTTTAAATAATTTTATAAATATATTTAATCAACACATAGATCACATATTGAATATTCATATATTTTTTTCAATGCATTTAAATGTTTTTATACCACCAAAAACGTAGCTCTTCCGTTCATGTTTGAAATCTAAATGAATGTGATTTCATTCCGTCTATAATGATATGAGCAATTAAAGCTGTAACCACAGACTTATGACTCTTAAATGAAGTGTAATTGAGTGTGTTAATGTGCGTGTCTCACCACTTCTTGCATCCCTAACTCCGTGTTTTCTCCCCTCATCCCCCGGTCTCCAGGACAAGAGCTCGCAGGCGCTGAGCTTGAGCAACGTGGCGGGAGTTTTCTACATCTTGGTGGGCGGCCTGGGTCTGGCCATGCTGGTGGCCCTGGTCGAGTTTTGCTATAAGTCCCGCGCCGAGGCCAAGAAACTGAAGGTGGAATCGGCCGAACTGAATTTTAGCCCCGCCCCCAGCCCGACGCACAGTGTGCAGAACTTAGCCACTTATAGAGAGGGATACAACGTGTACGGCTCTGACGCAGTAAAGATATAGGGGTAGGACAGACGGTCGCAGGGGTTCGGCAGACGTCCCGCTAATGTTGTGACCGCTTCCCATCCAAACTTTCCTTTACTTACGTTCCTTCTTTTGGTTTGTTTTTACTCCTGAAAGAGATCCTTTCATTTCTGTCGCTTGTCGTTCCTTTGTTTTGTTTTGTTTTTCCTTTCGTTTGGCATTTTGTTTTTCTGGAGTTGCCTTGACTAGAACATGTTGGGATTGCATTGGTTTGGTCTTCCTGGCTGCAGTTGCACTGTTGGCTTTCTGTTTCAGACACCTGCATTAAAACAAAAGCCACAACACACACACACTCACGTATATATAAACACATGGACAAACCTGACATTTTAGGATCTCAAATGATTACCAAACCAAACGTCTTAGCATACATCCCTGAAACACTTTATAAAGGAATGCTGCTGTTATACTTCTTACCCAGAGATGCTTTAAAGATAAAGCTCTCTGCTATTGACCAGCAGTTCTCAACTGGCGGGTTAACTAACCACATAATCTTCACGATAAATCAATCGACTTTTAAAAAGAGCAAATTTGGCCCAAATTTCCTAGGAGTAAACGGTTTAACCCTTGCATTATGTACAAAAAAAAATCAGATTTGCAAACAGCGCGCGCCAACGAAACCATGTTTTGGCGTTTGAAAACTAGCGTTTGCTAAAGACACGCCGTGAAACGTTAGCGCTGAAAGGGTGGTTTTTGTAGGAGTTTCCCTTTCAGACGATACATTTATCGGAGGAGAGAATTTAAATGAATCACGCGAGGTTATTTAAAATGTTTGCGCCATTATTTAACGGCCAAAAGCACGTCTTAAACCAGATGCTAATTTGCGTTGCTCTTGGTTGATTGTGTTGGTCATTATGGAAATTATCTGGCTGCGTCTGTTCTTTAATTTGTTCTTTAACACTTTTATGTTTTGCGCGAATTTGTAAATGTAGTCAATTTGGCCCGTTTTGCGCTTTTTTATGGTGCGGCTGAAATAGACGCTAATTGGATTAAATACATTTCACCAAAAATTACACACTACATAAAAACGTCATGCAAAAACAAACAAACAATGACTTTTTAAAGCTGTATTAGACAATTTTTTCTCGAAACTAGGGATGGGCAACGATTAATAGCGATTAATCGTTAGCAAAATAAAAGTTTGTGTTTACATTATATATATTATATATGTGTATGTAGTGTGTATAATTAATTTGTATATATAAATACCCACACATATTTAAGAAAAATGTGTTATTAATATGTCAAATATTTATATTTATATATAATATTAATTAAGTATATACATGCAAATATTTCTTAAATATATATATGCATGTGTGTTTATTTATATATACAAATTAATTATACACACTACATACACATATATTATGTAAACACAAACTTTTATTTTGCTAACGATTAATCGCGATTAATCGTTGCCCATCCCTACTCGAAACTGTACATTTTTTAAGTACAGATTTTTACAAAAAAACTTTTGTAAAATGCATAAAGCACTTATTCTGTGTGTTTTCCTGAAGCTAATAAACATATATGCCACCAATGAGGTGTGTATTTCATTGGATAAAAGCATCTGCTAAATGCATAAATGTAAATTAGTGAAAACTGACTTTAAAAAAAATTAAACATAGTCGTAATTTGAATTTCATACGCACCTTTTACGATATATCAGATTTCGGAAACTTTGCATGCATGTTCATAATCCTAAAAGAGAAAAGTCAAGAAAAAAAGAACATAAACAAATCAAACATAATATAAGGGTTAAAAATAGAGCTGTCAAAATGATCAATCGCGATTAATCGCATCCAAAATAAAAGTTTGTGTTTACATAATATATTTGGGTGCACTGTGTATAACTATTTTAGATATATAAATACACACACATGCTTGTATATATTTAAGAAATATTTTCATGTATATTCTGTATATGGATTTATATATAATTTATATTATATATAAATATAAATATTTTATATATAAATAATATTTTTTTCTTAAATATACATGCATGTGTGTTTATATATATATATATATATATATATATATATATATATATATATATATACAAAATAATTATACACAGTGCCCCCACATATATTATGTAAACACAAACTTTTATTTTGGATGTGATTAATCGCGATTAATCGTTTTGACAGCCCTAGTTAAAAATAAACCATTCTGGAAGTCTCGTATCAAAACCAGTTGAGATCTGCTGCTAGCACTGGGTTATTTGGTAGAGTAGGGCATTATAGATCAGACGGCTGTTGGTTTAATGATGTTTGGTTGCGTTTCACTTTCTTTTGTTGTTAGTGACATCAGCAAACCAATCTATAATGCCGTACTGATACCGAATAACGTCTCAGAACGACCTCTAAACCCCCGCTTATGAAACATTAGCAGTGTGAACGTATAAAGTGTTGACTGTAACGGGACACTGTACAAATTAAAACCCTAGAATTAGCGGGCGAAGGGCTGCATGCTTGCGTTAGAAATGCAGATGTCTAGCTATGTTGTATTTTTTGAGATGTTTTCTGTATTTGTTTGTGGCGGGCTTGAGCTTTTCTCCGTTCTGTCACTGTGAATGTGTCGAGTGGATCCGTTGTGATGTCACTGTGTAATTTGCATATAGAGACAGAGCGCAATTTAGGCCACGCCCACACCGGGAGGTGTGCAATCCAACCGTCTCCATTGACTTTTCATTGCCTCCTTGTCATTTCTGACTTATAACATAAAAACAAAACAGTGTCTAAAAGCTGCTATGTGACAGGGTGTACAAGCAAACATGCTGAAAAAAAAAACATAAATACATTTTTATAAGCTGTCGACCCCAAAAAGTCGATACAGGTAATGGAGAGTGCAACATGTCTTAATCTGAGAACTACACGCACATTTTCTCTCAATGAATGAAGCTAACTTTCCTAAAGCTAACTTTACTGAAGCTAACTTTCCTGAAGCTAACTTTCCTGAAGCTAACTTTCCTAAAGCTAACTTTACTGAAGCTAACTTTCCTGAAGCTAACTTTCCTGAAGCTAGCTAACTTTCCTGAAGCTAACTTTCCTGAAGCTAGCTAACTTTCCTGAAGCTAACTTTCCTGAAGCTAGCTAACTTTCCAGAAGCTAACTTTCCTGAAGCTAACTATCCTGAAGCTAGCTAACTTTACTGAAGCTAACTTTCCTGAAGCTAACTTTCCTGAAGCTAGCTAACTTTCCTGAAGCTAACTTTACCTGAAGCTAACTTTACTGAAGATAACTTTACTGAAACTAACTTTCCTGAAGCTAATTTTCCTAAAGCTAACTTTCCTGAAGCTAGCTAACTTTCCTGAAGCTAGCTAAATTTACTGAAGCTAACTTTCCTTAAGCTAACTTTACCTGAAGCTAACTTTACCTGAAGCTAACATTACTGAAACTAACTTTCCTAAAGCTAACTTTACTGAAGCTAACTTTCCTAAAGCTAACTTTCCTGAAGCTAGCTAACTTTCCTGAAGCTAACTTTCCTGAAGCTAACTTTCCTGAAGCTAGCTAAATTTACTGAAGCTAACTTTCCTGAAGCTAACTTTCCTGAAGCTAACTTTACCTGAAGCTAACGTCTGTCATTGTTTCTATAGTCTTACGTTACAATCGTAACGTTACACCGTCATACAGTGTTTTGTACCAGACTGCACACACACAAGCAGCGGATCTCGCTCGTTGTTTCGCTTCTGGGGAGATGTAGTTCATTGAGCGATTTTCACATCAAACTAAATGTTACTCTTCTGTTTTATGACAAACTGTGACGTTTTTGACTTTCAGAATTATCTTTTAAATTGACAAACATCATATGTGTAATTCAGGGCACAGTTTAGACGGATCTCTCGCCATTGACTACCATACATATTTTTGCCGAAATAAGGTCCCATGAGCCGGAAGCAGTGGGGAGGGGCTTAGGCTCTCTATTACCATGATGATGCAGCAATGCAAAGTTAATGGAGACGGTTGCCCCTCCCCCCGGTGTGGGCGTGGCTTTCAGATTATGACGTAGCTCTGTCTCTATTGTTTCCCCTCCCCCCCAAGAGTTCCACATATTCTGACTCCGCCTCTCGTCCCGCCCCCTTCTCTAGCTCACCTTCTCGGAAGCCATGAGAAACAAGGCCCGCTTGTCAATCACGGGCAGCCTGGGGGAAAATGGGCGTGTCCTGACGCCAGACTGTCCTAAGGCCATGCGCTCTGGCCCCTCCTATCGACATGGCCCCGCCCTCGCCGTGGTGTCCGACCTCCCATAGAAACCAAAAACTCACCTTGTGCCTTAAACCATCTTACCCCTCTACCGAAGTTCAGATTCACGCAACCACGGGAGAACCACGTCGTCGCGAGGACTCGGACGTGACGGACCTGGAAAGCAACTCAACAAATCACACCCCTGTGGAAAGGACGTCGGGAATTGTAAACGAGTTGGGACGGCGTATAGCCTACACGAACGTTTTTTGACATCGTCGCATCAAGGATCCATGATGCCTTATCCTGAAGCCTAACTTCGAGGACAAACATCATCGCATAAGAGCCAAACTCACGTAGAAGACCAGTAAACTGTAAAAAGGACAATTAGCTGCGCTTTACGTGTCTCGTCGCCGTCCATCATCAGCAAAACCTGCATTAGATGTATTAACGTTAACTCACTCGAGCGCAAAACACGGTCCACGATCACTAGCTGTATTTACTAAACCGTATGTAGATATTCTCTCAGGAGCCACGAAGGGAGACGACGTCCGACATCTTTCATCATCTCGACGGGAACACACTGATGGGAGACGCTTGCTTTTTTTTGGACTGAAATGTAAATAGACCAGTAGTAAAAGCTGAACACGATTCTTTTATAAAGCATCTTAGGTAATAATTCATTGCAATAATGACTGACTTGTAATTAAGAGATCTTTTATAAACACACAGTATATATATACACAAACGAATCTATATAATAGAGGGACATCTGAACTAAAGCAGCTCAGTTGTGTGTGTGCGTGAGAGACCATGGCATCTGTTCTGTTAACAGTTGTTTTGATAATCGATGTAACGCAGTGTGTACGTGTCTTTGTCCTTTAATGAATGTCCACACATTTCACATGTCGCACAAACACACACACACGAGTGTGAACGCCGCACCGCATCGCACACCAGGATCACACGACTCCTGACTCTCACCTTTGGTGTTTGGTTTGGTTTTTGTTTTTCTCTTTGTACCCACCAATTCAAATAAAACTGGAACATTTATACAATAAATGCACTTTTTTTCTTTTAATTCGTTAAATAAGCAAATGTCGATGCAATATGACCCTGATTTACAGTTTGATTCAGTTCTTGGGATAGTTTACAAAAATATATTTACTCACCCTCATGTCCTTACAAACCTGCATGACTTACTTTCTTCTGTGAAACACAAAAATATATGTATTTATATACACTGTCCGAACAACAAGATCTCTGTTTTGCTTAAAATTGACTCCAACCAATAATTTTATACCTTAAAACTGCTTAACCTTCAAATGGTCTTCGTTTCCTGTTTACACGACTGGGCTTCGGGGTCAAAACGACCCCAACGATTGATTGAGTAATTGTACAAAAAATATACATTTTTAATAGGGCTGGGTATCGTTTAAAAAAATTCAATACCAATACCGATAGCGTTACCTTGATTTCGATACCGGTTCTTGAACGATCCTTTTTTTCGATACCAATTTTATGAAACCAATTTTAAAAAGATTACATAACACATTACCTCATGACTCATGCTCCTTAGCCAGTGCACAAAGGGACATATTTTTTATTTTTTTGATTTTGTGTGCATTTCATATGCATTTGTTTGAGTACTGATATAACGAGTTAACCCCTTTGGTATCAAAATCTGGTACCGAACAACAAGTCATTTTTCGATACTCGATAGTATCAAGGCAATTCGGTCGGTACTTAAAAAGTATCAAACTTGGTACCCAGCCCTAATTTTTAATCATACAAATAATATGTCATTTTTTTTGTTTACTTCTCATCTATTCATTAATGCTGTGTTTTTGGAGATATAAAGTACTTTTGTATCCATATACAACACAATTTCATAACTACACCTTTAGCTTGCATATGAAATATATATTTTTTTTTATGATACATTGCATTTATGCTCTAGTACTAGGTCTTCATTTCTGTGTTAAAATTTTCAGATTTATGCCAGATTATAAATTTAGAAGAAAATATAGTTGTTGTTTTTTTCTTCACATTTCCCATTCATTTCAATGTGGGGTCATATTGACCCCGGAGACCAGAAGTGTAAACATTTTTTTGACATACCTTCAGAACAACCGAATCAAGCCCATTTTTTGTATGTGTATTCATAGATGATGTATGAAAAGTCACAAAAGTACGCGAGAGTTAGTTGAAATGTAGTTGAAAAGTCAACAGAATGTGTTAAAGGGACCATCAAAATAAAGTGATGCCAATTTCCCCCAGAGGAGAGACGAGCTGCAACATCAACAATGATCTTCACCGCATCAAAGAGCCCTGGATCATAAAAAGAAGAGCGAGGAGGCAGAAAAACTGAGGTATAATCCACACTTATAAAGCACAATGGAACTTCAGATGGTATTAAAGAAAGACGGAGAAATCTGACGGCCAGATCTCGCTCATCCTCACACACCCTTTCATCGCAGGGGAAATCCGGTTTGCTCTGGAGATTTCCATTCAGCCGACGCTGTGTTTTTGAACTCGTCTCCTTCTTCAAGACACCTCGGCTCCAATCCCATGGGCTTTCTGTGGACTAACACAAACTCTTTAGTTAGAAATACAGACATCTGTGAGCTGGTAGAAATGAAAGCTAAATATGATATCACACTGATATCAGAGAACAGGGTTACGGATCTGACCAGAATATTCTTTCTTCCCGCGAGAAATATGTCATAACTTCACCATTTACAAATGATTGTTTCATGTACAAAAGTCATCCTGTCATCTGCACACAGATGCATGGTGATGTGTTCATCGAGGCATTAAAGGGGTCCTATTATGTGATCTTTAGTGTGTGATGTTGCTGTTTGGGTTCTGTCAGTATTCCTGAAATGCCTCCATTGTAGTCTTGAGTTTCTTCCGGGAATGAACACTTCACAATATTCCTCATTATAATAATTAACATGCAGAATAAAGGGGCGGGGCCTGGTTGAGTTTGTTAGTAGCGTGTTAAACTGGCGGTTATGGGACATTTCCCGAACACACTCGAAGCGCTCGACCAATCACAACACATTGATCCAGCCGACCAATCAGAGCACAGTGTGCTTTTCAGAAGGCGGGGCTTCATAGAGACAGGAACTAAACAGAACGTATATTGACAGGAAGTGAAAGAGTTCCATTGCAACACCAGCGCCTAGCAGCAGGCAGCCCTATGCATCCGCCATTTTGGGGTGAAAGCGACTCGGCAGTCATATATTATGCATATATTTAGTCCAGTGTAGAGGTCATTTTTAGGTTGAAATAATTAGGTGATTATTTTAATTCACAACAGTTAATGTTGTAGCAGTTAGTTGCTACTTAACCAGGCTTTTCGCCCACATAACTTGAGACAGGGAAGTTCAAGGATTTAATTAATTATATTACTCTCCACATTAAGTGTGACAGGTTCATAAAAGTTCATAAAATTTTAATAACGTACCGTTTCCAGGAGGTACACATAACGTTACATACAAAATTAAGTTGTCAATGGAATAAATGAATTCAGCAAATAAATATAATTGTACTAAAATGTAAATGTTGGACAATAAATATATAACAGCAATAGAATAGCTTTACAGTAAACAGTTTTTTTGCAGTATTATCTTATATTAATGACTGTTAAAGCAAGACTAAGTAAACAAAACAAAAAACACAGCCACTGCACTGTCCAAAGTGGCAAGTTATAGGTTAACGGACACAGCAGCATCATGTTCTATATGATCATTATGTTTGTAGCATGATCCAGGGGATTAAAGCGTACAAAATATATTTCAGGCCTAGCGGAGTTGGTAACTAATAATAGTAGTGAAGGTGTAAAGTTGCATAAAATGGAAATACTCACTAATCCAAGAAGAAACTACCTCAAAAAAACTGTTATCTGTGCTTTTGTTTAGTAACTCCCGTTGGAATATTCACCCCAAAATGGCGGCCGCGCTACCGAAGCGTCATCTAGTGGCTGTTACCAAAAAAGCATCAAAGTTTTGCCTCTTGTCTTGTTCTCCTGTACTCTTTGGTGTTACTGACAGACTGGGAAGAGAGGAGCCGAAACAAATGGAGAATAATCAACATTCAAGCAGGAAAAGTTCTAGTAGAGCACAAAAACAAAATCAGGACTAAAACAGAATAATAGGTCCCCTTTAAACAACATTTCTCAAAGAGTTGAGCTGAACATGAACAAGAGAAAAATATAAGCACTTTTTCCTTGATGTTTAGAAATAAGAGCACTATGAAAATACCTTGAAAACTTCCTCCCCAGAGTATTTTTTTTTTTTTTACAATTAAACAACTAGTTCACAACTTCCTGATTCAACATGAATAGAAAACCGGGTTCATCACACCATTTAAATTCTTTAAATTCTATTTATTTTTGTGCTTTGCCACATCTGGAACATACATTTAAAACACACACACACACACACACACACACACACATACATACACCATTTACGTATTGCACGTACAGTTCAATAAAACACCTTTCTAACAGCACCAGCTCACAAAAACTACACATCCATAAAACCTTGAGTCTTACATGACACGACCTTCATCTGAGCATGAGCACATGTTCAACAGTTAAACATGATTAAACACCAAACTGCTTTGGTTTTCCTTTTCTTTATAACAGAGAGAAGCTGAACCGAATCGTGCGGCCTGTTTCACACACATCTGGGTTACTCACATGGTGGAAGAGATTTAATATGATCTATGTTTGCATTTTCTTATATTCACAGTGCTTATTAAGGTACTAAAATGCACAATGGTAACGTGTGTGTGACCTTGTTCGAGACTTGACAAAAAGAAGTAACAACTCGAGAACGGAGGATGCAACAGAATACACAGAATGAAAACTCAAACCTGACACTGTTTAAAGAGACCGTTCATTATTTACTTATTGTGCTTATAGGCCTGTTCACACAGAGAATGATGACTATAACGATTACTATATTAGCGTCACACCAGCAGACGATATCATTCTATTTATTATAAGCGCACTCCAGTTTTGTCGTCTGTCCCTTTAAATGCTCCAGCTCTTTAAAGCAGGATGGATTCTCATTGGCTGTTTCTTGTGTATTTGTATCATTCAAAAAAAAAAGTTGGACTGAATCAGCTGATATTGTTTCTCTGTGCAGTTATCGTTATAGTTGTGGTGTGAGCTCTGCTATTCTTTTATATTTAGAACGATTTAAGGAATTTCGTTGTTATGATCCTTGGTGATTTATCTGTGTTTGATCAGCACAATCTGAAGGTGAAAACTATGGAAGTTTGTTTCCGCCACAGTTTTTGTGACTTTTTTTCTCACAACTGTGAGTTTCAGAATTGCGAGATATAAACTCGCAATTGCAAAAAAAAAGTCAAGAGTTAATTAATTTCTCGCAATTCTGACTTTATATCTCGTAATTCAGACCCTTATTCTCACAATTGCGAGTTTCAGAATTGCGTGATTTAAAGTAGCAATTGCGTGATATAAAGTCAGAATTGCGTGATATAAAGTCGCAATTGCGTGATAGTCAGAATTGCAACATATAAAGTCAGAATTGCGATATAAAGTCAGAATTGCGAGATATAAAGTCAGAAATGCGAGATATAAACTCGCAATTGCAAGAAAAGTCAAAAGTTTATCTGTCGCAATCTGACTTTATATCTCGCAATTCTGACTTTATATGTCGCAATTCTGACTATCACGCAATTGCGACTTTATATCGCGCAATTCTGAATTTATATCACGTAATTGCTAAAGTCGCAATTGCGTGATAGTCAGAATTGCGACATATAAAGTCAGAATTGCGATATAATGTCAGAATTGCGAGATATGAAGTCAGAATTGCAAGATATAAACTCGCAATTGCAAGAAAAGTCAAAAGTTTATCTGTCGCAATCTGACTTTTTATCTCCCAATTCGACTTTAAATCATGCAATTCTGACTTTATATCTCGCAATTCTGACCCTTATTCTCACAATTGCGAGTTTCAGAATTGCGTGATTTAAAGTTGCATTTGTGTGATATAAAGTCTGAATTGCGTGATATAAAGACAGAATTGCGTGATTTAAAGTCCCAATTGCATGATATAAAGTCAGAATTGCGTGATATAAAGTCAGAATTGCGAGATTAAAGTCAGAATTGCGTGATTTAAAGTCCCAATTGCATGATATAGTCAGAATTGCGTGATATAAAGTCAGAATTGCAAGATATAAACTCGCAATTGCAAGAAAGTCAATTTCTCACAATACGACTTTATATCACGCAATTCTGACTTTATGTCTCGCAATTCTGACCCTTATTCTCACAATTGCGAGTTTCAGAATTGCATGATTTAAAGTTGCATTTGCATGATATAAATCTGAATTGCGTGATATAAAGACAGAATTGCGTGATTTAAAGTCCCAATTGCGTGATATAAAGTCAGAATTGCGTGATTTAAAGTCCCAATTGCATGATATAAAGTCAGAATTGCGAGATATAAACTCGCAATTGCAAGAAAGTCAATTTCTCACAATACGACTTTATATCACGCAATTCTGACTTTATATCATGCAATTCTGAAACGCACAATTGTGAGAAAAAGGGTCAGAATTGTGATTTATAAAGTCATAATTGCGAAATATAAAGTCAGAATTGCGTGACAAAGTCAGAATTGCATGATATAAAGTCGTAATTGTGTGATATAAAGTCAGAATTGCGAGATATAAAGAAGGAATTGCGAGTTTTAAACTCACAATTGCAAGAAAAAGTCAGAGTTTCTCGCAATGCAACTTTGAAAGTTTCCATAGAAACCACTTTGATGTTAAGACCAAAGAAAAATCTGATTATTTCAAAATAAAAGCGTGGCCTCACAAGTGTCTGTGCATATATGAACATATAAATCATTTATAGGAACAATTTGGACATTACCATACATTCACATTTAAAACGAATCCAGATAAATGAGGCCTCAGATTTGGTCCCCATCCATCCTGTAGTGTGAACACAGAGCCCTTATACAATCAAACTATTTTTAAGCTCTCTGTTTTACATTAAAACACACTAAGGTAACAAAGAACATATTAACATCTTGTAAAGAGTTCATCAGGAGTATTTTCTGCATTTTTTTCAATATGTGAAAAGTGCATTTAGATACTTCTGCATAAACTTCTACAAGATATCAAAACAATACTCACGCATAAAACCGTCTCACGAGTTGTTTTGCATGAGCAGAAGGCAATTGTGTGGGCTGACCTGATCTATAAATACAGTCAGAAACACGTCATACACCGGCGACGCATCTATAAATTTCCTGTTTACCACAGATATCCATTCATTTCTGCAGGGAGAAAAATAAGAGAAAAATACAGTAAAATTTGGCTATTTTTTAGAAAGGAAAGCTTGCACTTCTAATAAAGAAAAAAAAATCAGAACAGTTATTTCTGTCAACTGAATTAATGAAACTGAAAGACAATAATTTAATATTACTTATGCATTATTATAGTATTTTGAATTATTTTTTTATGTTCAGTTTTCATTAAGTTTAAGTTTCAGTAATTCGGATATGTGCTTTTGTCCTTTTTATTATATTTGCTTTAAATATTTTCATATAGCTAGTAATTTTGCTGTTTAGTCCAATTATGTATCACATCATTCTATTTAATTTTGTATGTCAATTTACGTAAACGATTTGTTATAGTTTTCATTTTAGTTAACAATAACGTCACTGAAGACAAGTGCAGTGAATACAAGCAATTCAACAACTAGATTATATGGAATCACAACTTTCTGTTTCTGTTTTATTGAGATATTTCAATTTTCATATTTACGTTCAGAAGTGATCCTGTTTATGAACTGCTTGGATTCATTGCTTGACTTCTTTTAGCTTATTTTTTCAGGGGAAAAATAAACAAAATTAAAAAAAAAAAAAAAAACATTTTCATTTTTTTCCCACAGAAATGAATGGGCAACTATGGAAAAATGCCCCTCCCCCACCCCCAACTGTATTTATGGTGTTTCACGAGTGCAGCGTCATCTGTTGTCCATCTTTATGCAGCTGCAGCCTCTCTTTCTCCACCTGCAGGCGCTCTTTCTCAATCTGCAGTCTGCCCGACTCAAACTTGAAGAACTGCAGTCTCTCTTTCTCCAGCAGGAGGCGCTCTTTCTCTAACTTCAGCCTCTCCGCCTCCAAATCCACTACCATTGGCCAAGCCAGCTTCCGGTCCTTATCTCCGTCCAATGAGGATGACGAGGGGACGGAGGATGACGTTGTGGGCGTGGCTACAGATGTCGAAGGGGCGGGGCTTTGGTGGAGAGGCGTGTTTTGTTGCAAGACCAATCGCAATCGTTCTCTCTCCACCTGTAGACGTTCCTTCTCCAGTTGCAACCTCTCTCTCTCCACCTCGCCCTGCCGCAACCTCTCCTTCTCCACCAGGAGGCGCTCTTTCTCCACCTGCAGTCGTTCAGATTCCACCTGCAAGCGGTGTTTCTCCAGGTCCAGTCTCTGCCTCTCCAGCGCCACCAGTATACTTGTGTTCTCCCCTCCGGACAGACCCAATCCAGACACGCCCATCCCGCTCATGCCGCCAACTCCGAGGCCCAGGTCCCGGCCTGCAGTCGTGGGCTTCGTGGAGCTCAGCACGCCGAATTCATCGATGTGAGCGAAGACCTCAGGAACTCGCCCCTCACGGTCCATATCAGGGAGGATGGAGGGAAAACAGTCTTCATCGTCATCCTCACCCTCCCCACCTTCCCCAACCTCCGCTTCCAACTGAGGAGATGGGGAATTACAAACAGAAACAAGTTAGCAGTAATCAAAAAGCAGTAATTATGACTGTTAGCATCTGTCAATCATGCCACTTGTTATTTTGGGAATGAACCCAGCGATATGATTGGGCGAACTCCGCTTATTTTGCTGTTGCTTAATTTGAGGACCGGATCAGGGGGCGGAGATAGGTAGGATTAAGGGTGGGGTTAGGGATCAGGGCGGATCTGGGTAAGATTAATGGTGGGGTTAGGGATCAGGGGGGGAGATAGGTAGGATTAAGGGTGGGGTTAGTGATCAGGGGCGGAGATAGGTAGGAGTAAGGGTGTGGTTAGGGATCAGGGAGTGGAGATGGGTAGGATTGGGGTGGGGTTAGGGATCAGGGCGGATCTGGGTAAGATTAATGGTGTGGTTAGGGATCAGGGGGGGAGATAGGTAGGATTAAGGGTGTGGTTAGGGATCAGGGAGTGGAGATAGGTAGGATTATGAGTGGGGTTAGGGATCAGGGGGCGGAGATAGGTAGGATTAGGGGTGGGTTAGGGATCAGGGGGTGGAGATAGGTAGGATTAAGGGTGTGGTTAGGGATCAGGGGGTGGAGATGGGTAGGATTAAGGGTGTGGTTAGGGATCAGGGGGCGGAGATGGGTAGGATTAGGGGTGGTTTTAGGGATCAGGGCGCGGAGACAGGTAGGATTAAGGGTGGGGTTAGGTATCAGGGGGGTGGAGATGGTAGGATTAAGGGTGTGGTTAGGGATCAGGGGGTGGAGATGGGTAGGATTAAGGGTTGGGTAGGCGGAGATAGGTAGTATTACGGGTGGGGTTAGGGATCAGGGGGTGGAGATGGGTAGGAATAAGGGTGTGGTTAGGGATCAGGGGGTGGAGATGGGTAGGATTGGGGTGGGGTTAGGGATCAGGGGGGGAGATAGGTAGGATTAAGGGTGTGGTTAGGGATCAGGGGGTGGAGATGGGTAGGATTAGGGGTGTGGTTAGGGATCAGGGAGTGGAGATAGGTAGGATTATGAGTGGGGTTAGGGATCAGGGGGCGGAGATAGGTAGGATTAGGGGTGGGTTAGGGATCAGGGGGTGGAGATAGGTAGGATTAAGGGTGTGGTTAGGGATCAGGGGGTGGAGATGGGTAGGATTAAGGGTGTGGTTAGGGATCAGGGGGCGGAGATGGGTAGGATTAGGGGTGGTTTTAGGGATCAGGGCGCGGAGACAGGCAGGATTAAGGGTGGGGTTAGGTATCAGGGGGGTGGAGATGGTAGGATTAAGGGTGTGGTTAGGGATCAGGGGGTGGAGATGGGTAGGATTAAGGGTTGGGTAGGCGGAGATAGGTAGTATTACGGGTGGGGTTAGGGATCAGGGGGTGGAGATGGGTAGGAATAAGGGTGTGGTTAGGGATCAGGGGGTGGAGATGGGTAGGAATAGGGGTGGGGTTAGGGATCAGGGGGTGGAGATGGGTAGGAATAAGGGTGTGGTTAGGTATCAGGGGGTGGAGATGGCAGGATTAAGGGTGTGGTTAGGGATCAGGGGGTGGAGATGGGTAGGATTAGGGGTGGGGTTAGGGATCAGGGGGTGGAGATGGGTAGGATTAGGGGTGGGGTTAGGGATCAGGGGGCGGAGATGGGTAGGTTTAGTTATATGTAAGGTGGCAGGACTTGGATCTGTATCCAACTCCTTCCCCTAGATTTCGTGTTCTGCAGTGAGGACCATCTAAAAAAATCTGCTAAAAGCTGAGGGACGAATTTGAAAAATTTTGCATTCCCAGTACATACTCTGTAGCTGCTGGCGTCATCGTCCTCCATTTTGACCCCAGGCGTGTGTGTGCTGGGCTCCCCGAGGTCCGTCAGGTCCTGCCAGTCACACGACGAGTCTTTAGAAAACCCACTGAGGTCCAGTGACTGGTCACCACCACCCAAAGACGCTTCGTTATCAGGAGACGAAGATTCAAACTCCTGCTTCAATCCGGACGCCAACTCGGCCTGAAGCTGTTTTCGTTTCATGAGGGCTCGCCAGTCCAGGTACCGCCGCTTGACTTCAGCCGCCGTCCTCAGCTCACCTTCCCCTAGCGCGTTCACGCTGTCCGCCACCTCTTCCCACGCTCGCCGCTTCAGCTCGTTGATGGCCATGTTCTGCTGCCGGGAGAACAGGATCTCACGCCGCTTGTGGATCTCGCGGATGAGAGTCTGAGTTTCCTTCACGCTGTAGTTACTCTTCCTCTTCCTCTTCAGGTGCTTCATCTGAAGGAAGTCCATGCTGGGGGAGGGTTATTGGATACTGGGAAATGATTGGAGATTGAAAGGTTTTCTGTCACTCCGGACACATTTTCAAGTTCATGTTGACCTGCATCGAGTGCAGGTGTCTAACACAGGTCTCCTGCAACAAACAGACACTTTTAGTTACACGCAATAAATATTAGTGATAAAGAAAAACTGTACAATCTTTTATGTGCACAAAAAAACGATGATAAATAAAACCAGAATGCTTAGAGTGTGCAGTTTTATGCTATACTATATTTATACTATATTTGGGGGTTTTAGAAAAAAGTATCTTATCAAGGCTGCACTTATTTGATAAAAAAAACACAATAAACAGTGAAATATTATTATAATACAAAATAGCAAAATAAATTTGGATGTGAATATATAGTAAAGTGTAATCTACTTCTTTGATCAAAGCTGTCTTACTCCAGTCTTCAGTGTCACATGATCCTTCAGAAATCACTCTATGATGATGCGATGCTCAAGAAACATTCAAGATTATTATCAGTGTTGAAAACAGTTGTGCTACTTCATATTTTTGTGAAAAGTTTTAAATGTGATCAATTTAATGCTTATTATTTCATTTAAAATCTGACAAACTTTTGAACAGTAGTGTACAGTATATCCTTTACAAATAAAGTTTGAAAAATATTCCATAATCAAATGTAACAACACTAACAAAAAAAAATTATTACACTTTATTTGAAGGTCCCTTGTTACACTGTAGTTTACATTTATATACTGAGTAATATGAATGAACATGTACTGACTATTGGGTTAGGGTAGGATTAGGTTTAGGGTTAGTTGCATTTATTATATGCATAATTTTACATGTAACAAGGACACTGTAAAACAAGACTGTTACCAATATTGGTTACACTTCATTTTAAGGTGTCTTTGTTACACTGTACTTAACATTTAAATACTGAGGAATATTAATTAACTACAGGATTTTGTTTTGGCTTAGTTGTAATTATATATAATTTACAATAATTATTATGATATCTGCATGTAACGTGTAACATTGACATTGTAAAATAAACGTTACTATAAGGTTTTTTTCACATATCAATGTATTATTATTGTATTATTTTAAGCAACTAGGAAAATCATGTAAATAACATGATAATTAAATATGGTAGCCATGCAGTACCTTGATATTCCCATCGGATACCATAGTACAACCATAGTACACATGAATGACTAGTAACTATGTTGTTTTGGTGGGTATCCATACAACGTATTATCAGCAAACATAGCATCATGCTAATAAAACATAATTTATACTAAAAAACATAAACATATTCAGTACGGCGGTTGTTTTTGCAGTTCATTTACTAACATGACGCCAGAAAGGGCTTCTATAGGCATACTATGATGTTTTGCACGTATGGCTCTTTACATAAAATAAACGTCATAATACACAGTACACACCACACAATACAGTGTGCGGGTTATTTGATTATTATTTATTCAAACACTCACCGGTGAAGAAAAGCATCATCCACTCCGTCCACACGCGCTTCGCTCCGCCTCCACATCGTTGCCGAATTGAGCCGAACACTTCCGACAACGAGCGAGTCCCTTGCACCATTGGTCAACGCGCGTCACCACCTCTATTCGTCAGCCAATCAAATGAGGCTCTCACTGTTTAGCGCCGCCCACAGAATACTCTTCCGGAATCCTGTGTGTTTTGGAACACACGCTCAAGCGAACCAGCGCCAGCCAAACAAATGATGCGTATGGCAGAAAAGACTATATATTAATATGTAATAACAATAACAATATTGATATTAATCGCAGTTATTAACTGCTATTTATGGTCAGAGCACCGAATTGCTCAGTTTATAACTATATGTATTTCTCCTAGTATAGGACACTAGTTGATGGACGGGGTCCGGTGGGCGTTCCGGTGCGGTTCGTGGGTACCGACCCGTTCCGAGTGGACACTGGCGGCCCGTTGCATCCAACCGGAGGAGAGGGAACGGATCGGGCAGTTCGTGTTCGCCAAAGATGCGAAATCTGCCATGGTGGGTACAACTGATAAGTAGACTTTTACAGTTAACATCAATGCTATAATAGTTAATGTTGTAAGGAAAAATAATACATAGTCAATGTTATAGTTGTATTTTGCCCTTCTTTTTTAAGTCTGGTTATTACTTTTTCATTTGCACTGTTGTTATGTTATGTTATTTACATTGCAATTAAGCATTGCACAAAACGCCTTGATACAAAAGTACAGTTTTTGTCAAATAAGGTCACTAAAATTGAAATGATAGATAGATAGATAGATAGATAGATAGATAGATAGATAGATAGATAGATAGATAGATAGATAGATAGGTGGATAGACGGACGGACGGACGGACAGACAGATACATACATAGATAGATAGACAGACAGATACATACATAGATAGATAGACAGACAGATACATACATATATAGATAGACAGACAGATACATACATAGATAGATAGACAGACAGACAGACAGACAGACAGACAGATGAATCGACAGATGGATGGATGGATAGATAGATAGATAGATAGATAGATAGATAGATAGATAGATAGATAGATAGATAGATAGATAGATAGATAGATAGATAGATAGACGGATAGATGGATAGATGGATAGATGTATGGATAGATAGACCCTCATGTTATTTACCATCTCTGATTTTTGATATTTGCGTGTGTGTGTGTGTGTGTGTGTGTGTGTGTTTCTTACACCAGGCCGGGCGTCTGTTGATCAGAAAGCTGGTGTGTGAGAAGATGGGTTTATCCTGGGACGGGTTTCGGCTGGACAGAACCGCGCGGGGGAAACCGTACCTGTCCTCGTCCTCCCACTGGAGCTTCAACGTGTCCCATCAGGGAGATTACGCTGTTCTGGGAGCAGAGCCGGGACGTCCCGTGGGCATCGACCTGATGAAGACCTGCAGGCCAGGTGAACTCGCACCTTCTGTCCACAGGAAACACTCACAGCAGATCACATCTAATACTATTCAATTCACATGTGTTTGAGCAGCGCTTTTCACAACACACATCATCTCAAAGCAGCTTTATCGAAGGTGTTTTCTGAAAGTAGTTTTCAATCTCGCAATAGTCTGCAGAAGAGAGAAGTGAACCGCACTCTTTCTCAGCGTGTGATTGGCTGTTGGCTACTGAGGTCACTCCTAAACTCTGGTTGGATTTTGTTTTGTCAACTCGAATCTAATCCTGTTCAACTACTCGTTTGTTCAACTACTATCATGGATGGGACAGGCCCATAAACCATAAACACTGCAGTTCCCCCAGCGGCCACCAGGTGTCGCTCTATACCCGTGCTGGAGTGAGGCTGGGAGAGGAGCAAGCTTCATTACCTCATTTCTGGCTCTACTGTAAAATGTGAATGTGCATTAGCTCATAGGGAATTATGTTTCTATGCAGAACATGATTATTGAAGAAATATGTTAGAGTGTGATTATTAAATCACTGATTTGTCTCGTTCTTTTGACGCAATACAAATTATAACATCAAAACTACTCCGCATTTTACGATCTTTATCTCCATTATGGCATGACGGCTATGAGCTCATTAGCATATGACCGCGCACATTTGCATATCGACACCTATTCAGTATTAAGCAGCAGTTAGTCGGCTCGATTATTTATAAAAGTGTTATAAACAGAATTGATAATAAAATCACTGATGTCCAATTCAGAGCTGTGAGGTGTTTTACGTGTGTGTGTTCGTCAGGCAGTGGCTCCACGCAGGAGTTTTTCCGCATCATGAATCGCCAGTTCACGGATCTGGAGTGGACGAACATCCGGACGGCCGGCTCGGACTGGGACCAACTGGACATGTTTTATAGGCACTGGGTAACTATAGCAACTGCTGCTTCCTGCATCATCATCATCATCATCATCACCTCCAGGCAACAAGACACACACACACAAGAGCATATCACAGAAATTGTACTGGATGAAACTGTTCCAATTCTGATCACTGTTTCCATGGCAATGTGATCTCATCACTTCAGCATGACTCAGTTGTGCCAGTCTGTGGTCATTTGAGGACTCTTATACACACACACACATATATATATTTATATATATATATATTAGGGCTGTCAAAACGATTAATCGCATCCAAAATAAAAGTTTGTGTTTACATAATATCTGTGGGTGCACTGTGTATAATTATTTTGTATGTATATAAAAACACACATGCATGTATATTTAAGAAAAAATATTATTTATATACGAAACATTTATATTTATATATAATATACAGTAGATTATATATAAATCTATATATAGTATATACATGAAAATATTTCTTAAAAATATACAAGCATGTGTATGTGTTTATATATCTAAAATAATTATACACAGTGCCCCCCACATATATTATGTAAACACAAACTTTTATTTTGGATGCGATTAATCGCGATTAATCGTTTTGACAGCCTTAAAATATACTCACACCCACACACACACACACACACATATACTCAAACAGACACATACACACTCACACATACAATCTCACACAAACACACACGTACCGGTATCAATGTGATGTGCTCTAAGTGAGAATGTGGTCAGGAAATAAACAGTGTATTTCCTTGCGTCTCCTTCCTGATTGGTCGGTTTCTCTGGCGTGGAGGCGCTGAAGGAGAGCTTCATCAAAGCGATTGGCACAGGCCTGGGCTTCGACCTGAAGAGGGTGGAGTTTCACGTCTCGCCCAATCAGATGCGAGAGGGGCAAGTGTACCGGCAGACACGCATGTTCCTGGACAACGAAGAGGAGGAGGACTGGATATTTGAGGTGTTGTTCGACATTTGTTCTTATTTTGCACACACACTGTCATTCCTAGTATGCCCTTTCAAGAAGCCTCGATTTTGGGGTGTACTAGAATATGCCTGAAAGTAAAAAACAAACATTATTTTTCACATATTTTACATTATTACAGCTCCTCTCTCCCAGTGCAAGCTCTGCTTTATGTAAATAATCAATTTTAAACAATTCAAGCCTGATTTAGACTTAGGATCGTCCAGGACGGATTT
This sequence comes from Cyprinella venusta, assembly GCA_038021265.1. Lineage (NCBI taxonomy): Eukaryota > Metazoa > Chordata > Actinopteri > Cypriniformes > Leuciscidae > Cyprinella > Cyprinella venusta. The sequence goes on from CM075881.1 coordinate 2,568,179, forward strand.
AATTTAGTTATTTATTTAATTAGTAGCACACACTACATCAACACTGTTCTGTTAGTCAGCAGGCGAGCGGAGGCCATGCCATCACAGCGACTACATACAACTCATAACTGGAAACTGTTAAAGGGATACTCCACTTTTTTTGGAAATAGGCTCATTTTACCACTCCCCCAGAGTTAAAAAGTTGGGTTTTACCTTTTCAAATGTATTCAGCTGATTTTTTTGATATTTAGAAGAATATCAGTAACCAGACAGTTTCTGGTCTCATTGACTTCATTAGTATATTTGTTTTCCTACTATGGAAGTCAATGAGACCAGAAACTGTCTGGTTACTCATATTCTTCTAAATATCAGAAAATCAGCTGAATACATTCGAAAATGGTAAAACTCAACTTTTTAACTCTGGGGGAGTTGTAAAATGAGCCTATTTGCCAAAAAAGTGGAGTATACCTTTAACAGAAAACACAATGAGAAATAATAAGATATACTTACAAGATGTGATCCATAAACAACAGATTGTCCTGACAAAGTGGGAAGTGCTCCATTTCAGGAGAAGCTTTTGCGTGTGTGATTCTCATGGCCCTGCAGTGCTGGTTCGTCTGTGTGTGTCTGTCAGAGGAGTGTGTGAACGTGACACAGATCACAGGCGTCTTCTCTCTTCCTAGACTGAGCTCATGTTCCTCATTGCTCTGGGCTTTTCATCCTGTTTACACACATTACAGATCAAATGCTTGGAATAATTAAGAGTTTTTCGTTTTTTTGAAAGAAAATTCTCTTCTGCTCACTAGGGCTGCATTTATTATATATATATATATATATATATATATATATATATATATACAGTAATTTCCTGAAATAGTTTTAAAATTTAAAATAACTGTTTTCTATGTGAATATATAGTAAAGTGTAAGTTATTCTGAACTGAGTCTTACTCCAGTCTTCAGTGTCACATGATCCTTCAGAAATCACTCTAACATGATGATTTGAAGCTCAAAAAATATTTATGGTTATTATCATATGAATGGAAATAGAAATAATGAATAGAAAAAAAGTTCAAAATTTGTTTGAAATCTTTTGTGACATTTTAAATGTCTGAATAAAATGTATTAATTAAAAAAAAAAAAAACATTTTGTATGGGCCACATCTGGAACATGTGGATTCAACATCTGCAAGATCTGGGCCGACACTCTGTTGCATTCTGGGTATATACATATATTTATTGGGTATATACATATATTTATATATATATATATATATTTATTTATTTTATTCAAACAAATTTTGAACTTTTTTTTTCTATTCATAATTTCAATTTCCATTCATATGATAATAACCATAAATATTTTTTGAGCTTCAAATCATCATATTAGAGTGATTTCTGAAGGATCATGTGACACTGAAGACTGGAGTGAGACTCGGCTTTGATCACAGGAATAAATTACACTTTACTATATATTCACATAGAAAACAGTTATTTTAAATTGTAAAACCATTTCAGAAAATTACTGTATATATATATATGAAGAGTTCAGATGCAAAAGCCTCTAAATGCCATTTGAAATTTTCTTCTAAAATGACCATTTTTATCAAGCTTGTTTATTTAAGTTCAGTAATTTCACTTAAATGACAATTAATAGGTAATCTTCATTGTCATTTAAGTGAAATTACTGAACTTAAATATACAAGCTTGATAAAAATGATCATTTTAGAAGAAAATTTCAAATGGCATTTAGAGGCTTTTGCATCTGAACTCTTCATATATATACACACAGTATATAGCGTAAAAACTCGTCCTGTTTTTCAGGAGAGCTTATTGGACAAAGATCATCACGTGGCTGTGGCGCTGGGAAAGCCAGACATCAGCACGTCTAAAGTGAGTTTACGGATGTTACACAACTCTAAAGGTCAGCGCACTTCATGACATCATACTCCTTTGTTTTATAGGAGGACGGTGGAAGTTTGTGTGAAGCTCCGCCCCTTTCGTTCAGTCTCTTTAGTTTCAGTGATCTGGTGTCTAGAGCCACGCCCCTAACCGAGGAAGACTCCGCCCACTGGGAGATATTCCACAGCAAAAAGGAAGCGCCTTCAAGGCAAAGTGAACGGCAGTGACCCTTGAATGCAAATATATGTAAATAAAGTACATGTTTATATATTCCTTGTTCTTGTCATCTTGTTTTCTAAGATTTTTTGAACTCTAGACACTTTAACTTTATTACTTAAAGGGGTGGTTGATTATGATTTCACTTTTCTAACTTGAATCTCTCCATCATTGTCTGACTCGGGTTTGAACATAAAAGCTCAAAGTTTTTGAAATTTACAGTGCATGTGTGTGTGTGTGAGGTAAAGCTCTTGAAGCCCCGCCCCCTGTGACGGGAGCACAGCTCATTTACATTTAAAGGTACAGACACAAAAACGGTCAAAAAGTCAACAAGTGACATTTTAACATGCTATAAAATTATCTGGGGGGTATTTTGAGCTAAAACTTCACATACACACTCAGAGACTTATAAAAGGGCATTATACTACCCCTTTAAGGCGACTTATGACATTGTTTTCATATTTCCACCATCATTTGAATTGTCAATATTGTCAAACTGATTTGATCAGGGATACCCAAACCCAAATACTACGCCACAAAACATCTCAGAATTCATTAAATCTAGTGATAATACTTGCTGATGTTTGTGCTGCTGTTTTCCCTCCTAAACGATGTCATTTCCTGGAGGATGATGTCATGAAGGAACCGGCTTTAGGTAGTTAATGGGATCAAACTCTACTTATCCAGTGTATGACGCATCCGACGGGAACATGAAAATGGTATGAATGACCCATTTATGTAAGAGATGAGTTTATTTTCCCAACCTACACCTCCAAATGTCTCTCTCTTTCTCTGTCTCGTTCCCTCCATCTGCCACTATCTATTTTTATCCGCAGACGTTCAGCAGGCCATTAGGAGTGTGTGTTTGGAGGGTCCTGCTTTTAACAAATCGGACACAGGTATGCATTTCCGCTCCTGTTTTTGCTCGCGTGTTGTTAACTGCAGGACTGCGTTTCATTTGCCCAGTCAAGCCCCGCCCCTCGCGCTTGATTGACAGGAGCTTCAGCCACTCAGATCGTGAGCGACTGAGCCTGTCCAAACTCATACAGCAGAGTTTAAAACGGCAAAGTCAATTACAGCACAAGCAGAACGGTCAAGGGTGAACTAATGGAAAACAGCAAATGGGATTTTTTTTAGATTAAACTTTACGCTGATGTAATTACATTTTCTCCAAAGTAGGAAAGATGGAGAGATTGAACATTTGAATATAAATGAGATTCTATAAGGTGATGCGTCACTATAAGATTTCTATTTATCAACATTAGTTAAGTGCGTTTAACAAAGATGCTGTAGAATTATTGTTCATGTGATTTTCTACATATTACAACATTTTAAATGAACTAACATGAAAAAAATGTATATTTTTATTAACTACCATTAATGAAAGTTAACAAACGTGGAAATATATTGCTCATAGGTAGGTTATGTTAAGTTTATGAATGAGATCTAATTATAAATTATTATTACTCAATTTAATAATGCAATCTAATAAGTCTGCCGCACATAATTAGCAATTTTCTTGAAGAAGTCCATAAACCAGACAGAAAAAAATGTTTAATATGATACAATATCGTATGAATAAATTCTACATTTTGGCTTTTCATTTTTAAAACCAAGAAGAATGTTTTTTTCAGTGTAATTTAAATATTTATATATAATTTATTGAGAGATTGCATTTAATAAATAATTTATAAATAAAATAAAATATATATATAAAAATATATATATTTATTTAAATTATAAATAAATAAAATAATAATATATCATTTATATTTACGCACACACACATTTACTATATATATATATTATAATAAAAACTAAGAGTTTTTAAGAAGAGCAGGAATATTATGCTGATTTTACCACAGTTGCCGGTGTTTTATTGGCTTGACATGAAGCATATTGGTGATGTTTAATGTTTAATAAATGATTACATTTTTAATAGTATTTTTAATGAATAGTTGCCAAGGTGTTCTGAGATGTTGCCTGATCATATTGTAATTTGACTATAATCTAAATACAGTGCGTGCATATTGACTGTTTTAAAACTTAAATCAGACTTTAATGCACTAACTATCCGTTTAATAATAAAATATTGCATATTACAGTCCAATATGCTTGTGTCCATTGGCCATTGGACTTCTTTATTGTCCTGAAATCTATTTATCTATATACTGAAATTTAATGGATATATATACAGTCGGTATATCAGGCTATAAATGATCTTGAACGCATCAGCCAAATGTTTCCTAAATCACTCGCTCATAAACCGGGAGAGCGAGCGAGAGCGGCGATGAAGAGCACATCTCTTCTTCTGGGAGTATTTCTGTTAAAGATTTATCAGTCTCGAGTAAATCAGCATTGAAGGAGTGAGATGCATTAGTGTGTGTGTGTGTGTCTGTTTTCTGTCAGTCTGATGGAAAGTATTTCCAAATGTTAAAGGTTAAAACAACAGTACCGCTGTCCCATGAGAACGGATCTCTCCAGCGGGTTGTTCTCTTCAGAAGGTCACAAGACAAAGAGCAACGGGAGTCTGTGATTAATGTGCTGGTCTGAACAGTGAACGTGTCCTGAACCAAGGCTGTGTTTCTGTTTGGTTTCTGTCGTTGTGGACTCAGGTGCACTGACTTCACACACACACACACACACATAACTCAACTGGGTCACTGTCTCACCTCTTCTGCCGGGCGACGACGCCTGATGAACTGGGGTTCTCCTGTACTCGTGATGGAGGCCCTGCGGGAGCAAAAGGGAGTTCAGACATGCAGAAACACACACACACACACACACACACACAGAAAAACAGTTACAGCACATGCTTCAGAAGAGCAGAGGGAATACATTAGCATTGGACAGAATGATAAAATTATGGATGGATGGATAGATGGATGCTTGGATGGATGGAACGATGAATGGTTGGATGGATGAGTGGATGGATGGAACGATGGATGGATGGATGGATGGATGGATGGATGGATGGATGGATGGATGGAATGATGAATGGTTGGATGGATGAGTGGATGGATGGAACGATGGATGGATGGATGGATATGATTGGATGGATGGATGCTTGGATGGATGGATGGATGGAACTATGAATGGTTGGATGGATGAGTGGATGGATGGAACGATGGATGGATGGTTGGATGAGTGGAACTATGAATGGATGAGTGGATATAGACATGGATGGATGGATGGATGGATGGATGGATGGATGGATGGATGGATGGATGAGTGGATATAGATATGGATGGATGATGGTAGATAGATAGATAGATAGATAGATAGATAGATAGATAGATAGATAGATAGATAGATGGATGGATGGATGGATGGATGGATGGATGGATGGATGGATGGATGGATGGATGGATGGATGGATGGATGGATGGATGGATGGATGGATGGATGGATGGATGGATGGATGGATGGATGGATGGATGGATGGATGGATGGATAGATTCCTGTGCATGAAATATTGTTTCATCAATCTGGTGTGTGTGAGCTGATTTTCTCACCCTTCCTCCTCTATGACACACTCTCTGCCAGTCACTATGGTAACCATCCCGCACAGCCAACTTTGCCATGGCAACAAGAACATGTGTGATACAGGCAGTCATCTGAGTTAATCTGATCAACATCACTGTCAGAGAGAGAGAGAGAGAGAGAGAGAGAGTATCTGGATTATGATGTTTCTGCATGTTTCCGAAACGTCCCATCAGAGACGAATCACACACACTCCTGCTCCAGCTGGGCCAAACACTGAAGGTCATGTGACATGATTCTATTCTATTCTATTCTATTCTATTCTTGGATTTGAAAATGATGGCATCTTGATTTCTCAATGATTTTCCAGAGTTAACAGTGCCAATCTCTGACGACCAATAAAAGAGCTGATATTTTGGTGACATCACCAAAACGGAAGACCAGTGATGACATCATTACAAGCAAAGACTGACTCAAAGTAACTGAGATATTGTTGTAAAGTAATGCCTTACTTTAGTAAGTTGGAAAAGTAATCTGATTACAAGTTACTTGTAATGCGTTTCACACAACACTGTTAAAAATAACATCCCAGACTGAATCATGTCTCATGATGTCGGTTATTTGTGTTTATTTTTACCTGTTTGTGAACAGGATACCCATTGCCATAGTGACAGTCGAGCCTTTTTGAAGTGTCACATTGAGAGTCAGAGTAAATCCCACATCATCACAATGTGCAGCGTCACCGTAGCGACGAAGAAGGACACCATGGTAACAAAGAATAGTGTCGGTTAAAGCAGATTATCCCACATTCACATACTTGAAGAGTGAAATTAGAGAACATGAAAAGTTTATTCAGAGAATTGCTTTTAACTTCTATTTTAAATCAGCATCATTATATATATATATATATATATATATATATATATATATATATATATATATATATATATATATATATATATGGGAGAGAGAGGAAGATAGATAGATAGATAGATAGATAGATAGATAGATAGATAGATAGATAGATAGATAGATAGATAGATAGATAGATAGATAGATAGATAGATAGATAGATAGATAGATAGATAGATAGATAGATAGATAGATAGATAGATGGATAGATAGATAGATAGATATGTTTTTATAGAACGATAGATAGAATGAGAATGTTTTTTTTCCAGTATGGATGCTTTACATTGAAAAAAAAGTGACAGTAGAGACACTTAGGCCAGCCGCAAAGCGGAGATACATACGAAAGGTTTTGATTTCAAATAAATATATAGCCTTCTTTGAACTTTCTTTTCATCAAGTAATTTTTCATCACAGAATCCCGTATTATTTAGGACGGATAGTAGGCCTATGCAAATATGGCATACAACACACTTCTCATTCTCAAGTAGGCCGATTTAGGAAATGTTTAGATATGTGTAGGCCACGGCCAAACAAGACAAAACACTGTGTAAAAAATAAATTTTTTTCAGTGAAGTGAGAGTGTGTGTGTGTGTGTGTGTGTGTTGTGATAAAGGAGTTTTACTGTATCTCCGCTTAGCGGCTGGTTTGCGTCAGACAGTTGTTTTTGCTGTCTTTTGGTTTCCTTTAAAACGGCTCGTTGTTCTCACAGACAGAGAAAGGTCAGTGTTTGTGACGGTCAGTACAGTAGACGGAGCAGCAGGTCACTGTCGCACTATCACCTTTTCCTGAGGCGTTGGGCTTTTCATCTCTCACACACACACACACACACACACACTGTCACGCACTCAGAAGACGTGGATACACTCTTAGAAGAAAAGGTTCTATATAGAACCTTAAAAGGTTCTATCAGCGCTACGTATTTGAAACCCCTAAAAGGTTCTATACACTCTTAAAAAGGGTTCCTCTGGGTTCTATATAGAGCCCTGGGGTTCAGTACTTGGCCAATAGAACCTTTTACCAAAAAAACGGTTCTATATAGAACCATTTTGGAGTTGAAGCGGGGGATGGAACCATTTCTGGTTCAATAGAACTATTTCTTCTAAGAGTGTACTCCAGAGTCTCCCAAAGTTAATATTGAGTCTTAATTAAACAAACAAATCTGCTTCCGAGATATAAAAATAAATGGAGAGAGAAAATGGGTCTCGCAAATGTATGTAGAGCCGGTGTCTCGAGGACGCGCCTGAGAGTTTGTTATGTGTGTGTGCGAGCGAGCTGTCTCATTTTTGACAGGAAGCCTTTAATCCAGTAGCCTAATTCATTTTATTTTCTCCGCCATAACCCTGAGGGAGATAAACCGACACACTCAACAACACGTCTCTGATCTTTCTCAGGGATGAAAATAGTTGAATTCGGAGCATCGAGCATGTGAACGTGTGTGTTATGACAATATTGACCAATGAAGATGTGTTTTATTGCTTCAGCTGGATATTTGACTTTCAGGTCATTCCCATGAGAGTTTCAGGATAGAAGCTACATGGGAAAATGTGATAAAGCAGGATTTTGTTATTATAATAGTATTTTTACAGTCATATTATTGGTAAACAAAACCGTAAAATATTAAGAAAGTGCACACAGTGTCATACACACTAATACAAAACACTAACAGACACTCACATAATGCAATAAACATTAATTTAACCACATAAGATGGCGCATAAAAAAAACAAGAAAAATTATTAAAAATCTGTTATTTCAAAGAAAACATATATAAGATAATTCTGGGAATGTCAATTCACATTTTCTCACTGAAAATTAAAAGATGATTTGCTATTTATTCTTCAAAAAACGGTATGTTTAACAGTAGGTTCTACTTTACTGCAAAATTACAAGTATTTTTTTCAGTAGGTCTAATAATGATAATGATAATAATAATAATAATAATACATTTTATTATTATTATTATTATTATTATTAATAATAATAATAATAATAATACATTAAACTGATAATAATTAAACTACTACTACTACTAATAATAATAATACATTTTATTAATAATAATAATAATACTACATTAAACTGATAATAATTAAACTACTGCTAATAATAATAACAATACATCTACTACAGTTTTCACTTACTGTTATTACATTTTTAGTTTTTTAAGATGGATTATGATCATTTTTACACTTATTATAATCAACTTGAGGGTTAGTTGTAAGTATTAAATGTTGGTGCATAACTTGCACCACCTAGCGATGAACAAGAATACCCTAGCAACCGCATAGCAACGTGCTAAATTAAACGTGTTAAACGTAAATTAAACGTGCTAAACTCACAATCTCTTCAGCGGTTAATAAAAGTGTTGTGTTATCGCTGACAGAAGCAGCAATTTGGTGTCGTTTC
>CM075881.1:2582075-2619575 GCA_038021265.1 Cyprinella venusta
GTTTACATGAGTTTGTCTGTAGTATTAGCATGTGTACACCATGTATGTCTTTGTTTGGCTATGCCGTTGAGCAGAAGGCTTTATTTAAATATATATCTATACATATATATTTGTTTTATTGTATTTTCAGAACACAATTATCCATGGCTCCTTTAAAGGGCGGGGCCATTTGGCTCCGCCCCCTTTCGTGTGAGTTCACGCCTCTAAGGACAAACGCTCCGGTCGAGAGGCGGGGCAACGAGTTGCCACAGGCAACGCTAGTCTACAGGAAGTGATGTCATAGCGAATGGGCGGGGCCATCTCAGAGGCTAGTCTCCCGTAGAAACATGGTCCCGATGTTATAGGACACTTTCCGGATGGGGGCGGAGCGAGTGCTGGTGAGGGAGGCGTGGCTCTGGCTTTTCCCCGCCTCCAGGAAATAGCAGATTCCCGGGATCTCTTTGGGGAAGTTGTCGGGAAGCTCCTGCCTGGAGCGAGGGATGAAGGTGAACGAGCGGTCGTCACGCAGGAGTCTGAGAAACGAGGGGGAAGAAATTAAATATGCATGAGATAAATATGACGATTCATATGAATATGAATATAAAGTTTTCTGTTAGGGTTAGATACGGGTTAATAAAGGTCTTCTGAAGCCAAGCAATGGCTTTTTATAAGAAACATATCCATATTTATCCATATCTACACGTCAGGTCAGAGGTCACCCTTCAGCCGAAACTCCACTCTCTCGTGAACAAGTGTACATTGCCGGTGGCAAGTAATTATAGTTTATTAAATTAAAGTTTTAAATATGGATATTTCCTTACAAAAACACATGGCTTCACTTCAGAAGGCCTTTATTACGCGGAGCACTTTATGATGGATAGATGCACTTTTATGATGGATAGATGCACTTTTATGATGGATAGATGCACTTTTATGATGATAGATGCACTTTTATGATGATAGATGCACTTTTATGATGGATGGATGCACTTTTATCATGGACAGATGCACTTTTATGATGAATGGATGTGCTTTTATGATGGATAGATGGACTTTTATGATGGATAGATGCACTTTTATGATGATAGATGCACTTTTATGATGATAGATGCACTTTTATGATGGATAGATGCACTTTTATGATGGATAAATGTGCTTTTATGATGGATAGATGCACTTTTATCACGGACAGATGCACTTTTATGATGGATGGATGTGCTTTCATGATGATAGATGGACTTTTATGATGGATAGATGGATAGATGTGCTTTTATGATGGATAGATGCACTTTTATGATGGATGAATGCACTTTTATGATGCTAGATGCACTTTTATGATGATAGATGCACTTTTATGATGATAGATGCACTTTTATGATGGATGGATGCACTTTTATCATGGACAGATGCACTTTTATGATGAATGGATGTGCTTTTATGATGGATAGATGGACTTTTATGATGGATAGATGGATAGATGCACTTTTATAATGGATATATGTGCTTTTACGATGGATAGATGCACATTTATGATGGATGGATGCACTTTTATGATGGATAGATGTGCTTTTATGATGGATTGATGGATGGATGTGCTTTTATGGGCTTCAAAATCTTATCCTCCATTCACTGTCATTATAAAGCTGAAGAGCCAGGACGATATTATTTAATATAACTCAGATTGTGTTCGTCTGAAAGAAAAAAGTCATCTACCCCTAGGATGATTTCAGGGTGAGTACATTAAGGGATAAAACTGTAACGTTTGATGTAAGCATTGCTGAAGTGGAGAAAATAATTAATTTTAAGAACACAGCCATTAAAGATTTGTATCGCCATTGAAATCTGATAGTTAAAGTGCGATCAAACAAACACAAAACTGTATTTTGGATGTTCTCTGTCGAGTGTGTGTAAACATGCACATGTGTGTGTTCTATATGCAAATAAGTGTTCATGTGCGCTTGATGTCGAGTATGTGTAAGCATGCACGTGTGTGTGTGTGTGTTTTATATGCACATAAGTGTGTGCATGTGTGGGTGTATCTCTGTGCTTGATGTCGAGTGTGTGTAAGCGTGCACATGAGTGTGTGTTCGTCAAAGCATAATTATTCATGTTGAGTGTAGATGTCTACAAAAACAGGTGTTCATTGGTGCATATTGAAACACGTGTGTGTGTGTGTGTGTGTGTGTGTGTGCAGATCTTCAGAGCTGCACTTGACTGCAGAGTATCATCCTTAACGATCTCGACAGAAGCAGGTTGCCATAGAAACAGGTGTGACTGTCTCCACTGCAGCAGAGTTACACATCAGCGGAGTGTGTGTGATTGTGTGTGTGTGTGTGTGTGTTCTCACTGGTATGTGCTGGGGCTGACGTTGATGCAGCGCGGGTGACTGCCCGACTCGAACTTGCTGGCCAGCGTGACGTTGTTTCCAAACAGACAGTAGCGAGGCATCATCACTCCGACGACTCCAGCCAGAACTGAGCCGGAGTGGATGCCGATCCTCAGCTACAGAGAGGAAGACACAACTCAAGTTCATTTACACAGCACTCTATGCAGTACAGATGACTTCAATGCAGCTTCAATTACAAAGAAAATACACACGAGTGTAGGATTGACCTTTTTCGCTCATAAATTGGTCTATATTCTATCATAAATGCACAATACTATTGTATAGTGTACATGTGACTTATAGTCTTATTGTAAGCACAGATGCTGCATCTATTGCGGCCAACATATTTTCTCGCGCCCAACTTATACTAATACTAATATCAGATAAAGTCCAGAGTTTCTATCTGGGCAAAAAGTTGATGGAAAGATGGATAGATGCACTTTTATGATGTATAGATGTGCTTTTATGATGTATAGATGTGCTTTTATGATGGATAGATGCACTTCTATGATGGATAGATGCGCTTTTATGATGGATAGATGCGCTTTTATGATGGATAGATGCGCTTTTATGATGGATAGATGTGCTTTTATGATGGATAGATGAACTTTTATGATGGATAGATGCACTTTTATGATGGATAGATGCACTTTTATGATGGATAGATGTGCTTTTATGATGGATAGATGTGCTTTTATGATGGATAGATGAACTTTTATGATGGATAGATGCACTTTTCTGATGGATAGATGCACTTTTATGATGGATAGATGTGCTTTTATGATGGATAGATGCACTTTTATGATGGATAGATGCACTTTTATGATGGATAGATGCGCTTTTATGATGGATAGATGTGCTTTTATGATGGATAGATGAACTTTTATGATGGATAGATGCACTTTTATGATGGATAGATGCGCTTTTATGATGGATAGATGCACTTTTATGATGGATAGATGTGCTTTTATGATGGATAGATGTGCTTTTATGATGGATAGATGCACTTTTATGATGGATAGATGCGCTTTTATGATGGATAGATGCACTTTTATGATGGATAGATGCGCTTTTATGATGGATAGATGTGCTTTTATGATGGATAGATGAACTTTTATGATGGATAGATGCACTTTTATGATGGATAGATGCGCTTTTATGATGGATAGATGCACTTTTATGATGGATAGATGTGCTTTTATGATGGATAGATGTGCTTTTATGATGGATAGATGAACTTTTATGATGGATAGATGCACTTTTCTGATGGATAGATGCGCTTTTATGATGGATAGATGTGCTTTTATGATGGATAGATGCACTTTTATGATGGATAGATGCACTTTTATGATGGATAGATGCGCTTTTATGATGGATAGATGTGCTTTTATGATGGATAGATGAACTTTTATGATGGATAGATGCACTTTTATGATGGATAGATGCGCTTTTATGATGGATAGATGCACTTTTATGATGGATAGATGTGCTTTTATGATGGATAGATGCACTTTTATGATGGATAGATGCACTTTTATGATGGATAGATGTGCTTTTATGATGGATAGATGTGCTTTTATGATGGATAGATGCACTTTTATGATGGATAGATGCACTTTTATGATGGATAGATGTGCTTTTATGATGGATAGATGCACTTTTATGATGGATAGATGCACTTTTATGATGATAGATGTGCTTTTATGATGGAAAGATGCACTTTTATGATGGATAGTTGATTGAGAGAAATCTAGACGGTGTGCATCATTAACACTGAGAAATATTGAATAATAATCAATATTTATAATAATAATAATAATTATTAATAATTAATATTATTAATAATAATAATTAATAATAAGCATTAATAATAATTAATAATAATAATTATTCAATATTTCTCATTGTTAATGATGCACACCGTCCAGATTTCTCTCAATAAAGAGATAACACAAACATTCACTACCAAATGGTTATTAAAAATAATTTAAAATAATTTAAAAATAATTTCAGTGCAATAAAAAATGAAATGTTTAAACTAATTTTTGTATATGGTATGTATTGATTGTGCATATTTTGAAGTGTTAGCAACATATGCAAAGGGGCGAACTCCTCACATGCATTCTTTCGTCTTCATTTGTCGCAATGCATTCTGGGATTACATTATCCATGAAGAATACATGCAATGTTTTGCCTAAAATAAGATATCTAATAAGGCATCATCATTTTGCTGCAAATCTTTTTTAACTTTCTATGATGCCTTAAAATGATATCTGGGTTTTGTAACAGAGCTGATATGAGCATGTGTGTGTGTACCTTTCACAACCTAACACACACTAGCATCGCCATGGCAACTCTAGCAAAGAGCCAATACTGTCAATAGTGCAAAACACACACACACACCAAGTGCTGAAAAAGAATTGACGAGGGCAGCAGCGTGTGACTGACAGCTGTCAATCAAACTCAGGAGGACAGAATAGGTCAAATCACAGCAGATCTGCTTAATCGCCAGGATCTAATGGATGTAATGTCAGTGCCAGTGGCTTCAGACACCAGAATCACACATCGAGGCCGAACTCAAGCGCTCATAAACAGCGCTATCGAAAGGGCATCTTATTACTGCCAGCCTCGTGTCACAGAGAGTCCACCAATATACACACACACTCGCATTTAATGATGATGCATGGTCGCCCACGGCGACGACCCTGATATTATTCATGGCCTTGTTGTCACGCCGACAGTGCTGTCAATCACGCAACAGACTAGACAACAGTGGAGGACGATGCATGCAACAGTGTTGTGCTGTGTACTGTGTTTACCTAAACGGCAACAGGTTCATTAGTTAACATTAGTGAGTATTAACTAATATCGAGCAATACATCTGTTCCAGCATTTATTACTCTTTGTTAAAAACACAGCTGTTCATTGTTTGTTCACAGTGCATTAACTAATGTTAACAACCTTTGATTTTAACAACGTATCAGTAAATGTTGGAATTAATACGAACAAATATTAATAAATGCTGAAGAAGTATTGTTCATTCTTAGTTCATGTTAATTTGAGTAATTAACTAATGAACCTTATTGTAAAGTGTTGCCAAACAAACACAACCATTGCTGCATTCACTACAATGTAGACATGGCACATGCCCAGAGATGCTGCTAAACACACACACACACACACACACACCGATTCGCTCGTTGACTCCCTCTAAATGGGAGAAAAGAGCAACAATGTAGCAATCAATTAGCGCCAAGCACTTGGAGTGTTCCGCCGTCTCCATGGCGACCAGATTCCACTCGCACTCCGTCGCCACAGTGAGTTTAAACACAAGATCCTTAACACACACACACACGAGTGTGCCACTCATTAAACCGTGGCTCCGCCATCATGCACAATGAACAAAAGCTAATAGACAATCGTGTTTTAACGCACAACAACAGCTTAACGACATCAGGAACACGAACGCATCCCATGACACCCTGAGTCTCTTCAATGCGACTCAAACCCCTGAATCCACACTACACACACAAAATTCATCATTTTGGTCCGATGACTTCATTGCATGTTTGATTTAGTGTTGTCTAGTCATCGTATAGTCATACAAACTCAAAAATGTGTGTGTATATTATATATATATATATATATATATATATATTTCTTTCAGGCAATCTAAATAGAATAAAATGCCTGAAGTTTTGGGAGGTTGATCAAATAATCAGTCAAGAAGGAAATCAAAGGGAAAGATTAGGTCACGTGCATTGCATTATGGGATATTGTATCCTATTGTGTGAGCTAGCATTACTCAACCTATTACTATACTGCAAATAAGTGTCTAATAGGTATATACACTACACACAGTATGCATACTGCAATGCAATATATATATATATAGTACAGTAGAATTATATAGCCATACTGAACTGACTTCAGCTCAATAATAACAACACTACTGTGTAAGTAGAGCTTGAATCGGTCTGATATTTGATGCATTTTTCTGTGCAGCTCGATCTGTATTGCTCATGAATAAAGAAGACTGGACTAGTGTCTGGTTCACCTTGATTGGCTTGGCGTCCGGCGTGAGCACTTCCCCGGACAGCTCCATCATCTTCAGGGCCATGAGGGCGATCGGCCGGGCGTGACTGTCGATCTTCCGGTGCAGGCCGCCCGCCACGCAGTACGCATCACCTATCGTCTCGATCTGCGGACAGAACAGCTTTACTGTACAGTCTTAGAAGAAAAGGTTCTATATAGAACCTTAAAAGGTTCTATCAGCAGTATGTATTTGGAACCCCTAAAAGGTTCTATACACTCTTATTAAAGGGTTCCTCTGGGTTCTATATAGAACCCTGGGGTTCAGTACTTGGCCAATAGAACCTTTTACCAAAAAAAAAATGGTTCTACATAGAGCCATTTTGGAGTTCCATATATGAATCTACAGTGTTTGTGCAATTATTGATAATTTCCTGACCAGTGATTATAATGGTATAAAGACCATTAAAAGACCACTAAACATTGTGACATTTTTGCCTTGGCCCATGTTTTGCCCAGGGGTCTGTGTGTGTGTTTCTTTACATCTTTACTCTATTGTATAAATAACCTAATATATATACAATATATAATACACTTTAATAAAATACACTTTACCTTGTTTATGAAAGATATACTTTTATTTCTTTTGATTTTGGGGTGAAATGTGAGATGTGTCTCTGTGAGATTCACCCTGTCAAGCTGACACACACACACACTTGCATTGAATGCATCCTCAATCGTATGCACAGAATAAAGCATGCATGAATTGGAACACACACACACACACACACATAATCTCAGATTCAGCCTCTTGACGTTCACACACAGGCGGCGGCTGTCAGAATATAAACGCTCTCTGATGAATAACACTTAACACAAAGCAGGTGATGGACACATGAATATGGATATTTCTCTCTTGAGACGGACTGAGGCACAGCAGAGGAATCACAACAGTGTGTGAGCAAACGCCATTTACATACAGGCTACAGAGATTGTGTGTATCTGTGTGGTTCAGAGCTGACGTCAGCAGTTCACACACACACACACACACACACACACACACAGTAATGGAGTTCCACCATTTATAAAGCAATTTATTGACATACACTTACTAAGTGCCTTTTCATTGATCATGTATCGGTGTTTTAAAGATCAGTTTGTAAAATGAAAGGCTTTTAAACTGTCATGAACTTTGATAAAGTGGAGTGTCACAAATCAAAAAAACACAATAAAAAATATTTTCAAATTTGTTTTAAGTTAATATAAGTTTGAATAACAAACACTATTGCTGTCCACATCATGTTTACTGACTATTAAACACTTAAAATAATGTCACAGTGCAAAAATGTCAATGTTCCTAAAATAGACTTTATGCAGTATGGTGTAGTTTCTTGTTTTTGGGGAGTAAATAAACAGCTTACTTAATTGTAAGGGTCAGAGAGAGGATGGGAAATAATCAATTGAAACTAGATGTGTGAAGTTTTCATTACAATGTGTGAAAGTTTAAGGTCATACATAGAGGATAAAGGTTGCTAGGGGGTTTCTATGCGATGGCTAGGGTGGATGCAGGATGGTTGCTAGGGAGTTTAGAGTAGTCGCTAGGTTTTTCTGGATGGTTGCTAGGGTGTTGCTAGGATGTTGTTAGGATGTTGCAGATGGATGGGTGGGTGGATAGATAGAAAGAACAATAGATAGAACAATAAGACGATATACAACAATAGATAGAACGATAGATAGAACGATAGATAGAACGATAGATAGAACGATAGATAGATAGATAGATAGATAGATAGATAGATAGATAGATAGATAGATAGATAGATAGATAGATAGATAGATAGATAGATAGATAGATAGATAGATAGATAGATAGATAGATAGATAGATAGATAGATAGATAGATAGATAGATAGATAGATAGATAGATAGATAGAGGATGGAAGAATAGATATATAGATAGATGGATGGATATATAATAATAATGGATAGATAAACAGATGTGCAGTGTGTGTGTGTACCTTGTAGACGTCCAGTATCCCGCACTGGTAGTCGAAGCGTGTGTAGAGCTCGTTCAGCATGCTGATGACCTGCATCGGCGTACACTGCGCACACACTGCGGTGAAGCCCACGATGTCCGAGAACAGCATCGTCACGTCGTCGAACTTCTTGGCCTGAACCGGGAGACCCTGCCACAGCCTCTGAGCCACGTCTCCCGGGAAGATGGAGTACAGCAAGTCCACGGTCCTCCGCTTCTCCTCCTCGAGAGCCTGGTGCGTTTTCTCCAGCGTGGCTTTCAGTTTATCCATCCGCTTCTTCAGTCCATCCTGAGCTTTCGCCTGTTCGCCAACCTACACACGGTCAGATATTACAGATTTTCAAGTAACTAGAACTAGTAAAGTAATGGATTAACTTAAAGTAACGGATTACCTTTCCAAGTAACTAGTAAAGTAACACATTACTTTTTCAAGTAACTAGTAATGTAACGCATTAACTTTTCAAGTAACTAGTTAAGCAACACATTACCTTTCCAAGTAACTAGTAAAGTAACACATTACTTTTTCAAGTAACTAGAAAAGATCCACATTACCTTTCTAAGAAACTAGTAAAGTAACGGATTACCTTTTCAAGTAACTAGTAATGTAACGCATTAATTTTTCAAGTAACTAGTAAAGCAACACATTACTTTTTCAAGAACTAGTAAAGCAACACATTACCTTTCCAAGTAACTAGTAAAGTAACGCATTACTTTTTCAAGTGACTAGTAAAGTAATGCATTACCTTTTCAAGTAACTAAAAAAGTAACACATTACCTTTTCAAGTAACTAGTAAAGTAACGCATTAACTTTTCAAGTAACTAGTAAAGTAACGCATTAACTTTTCAAGTAACTAGTAAAGTAACGCATTACTTTTTCAAGTAATTAGTAAAGCAACGCATTACCTTTCCAAGTAGCTAGTAAAGTAACACATTACTTTTTCAAGTAACTAGTAAAGTAATGCATTAACTTTTCAAGTAACTAGTAAAGTAACGCATTACCTTTTCAAGTAACTAGTAAAGTAACGCATTAACTTTTCAAGTAACTAGTTAAGTAACACATTACCTTTTCAAGTAACTAGTAAAGTAACGCATTAACTTTTCAAGTAACTAGTAAAGTAACGCATTACCTTTTCAAGTAACTAGTAAAGTAACGCATTAACTTTTCAAGTAACTAGTAAAGTAGCACATTACTTTTTCATGTAACTAGTAAAGTAACGCATTCACTTTTCAAGTAACTAGTAAAGTAACGCATTACTTTTTCATGTAACTAGTAAAGTAACGCATTAACTTTTCAAGTAACTAGTAAAGCAACACATTACTTTTTCAAGTAACTAGTAAAGTAACTCATTAACCTTTCAAGTAACTAGTAAAGCAACGCATTACTTTTAAAGTAACTAGTAAAGCAACACATTACCTTTCAAGTAACTAGTAAAGTAACACTACTTTTTCAAGTAACTAGTAAAGCAACACATTACTTTTTCAAGTAACTAGTAAAGCAACGCATTAGCTTTTCATGTAACTAGTAAAGTAACCCATTCACTTTTTAAGTAACTAGTAAAGCAACACATTACTTTTTGAAGTAACTAGTAAAGTAACGCATTACCTTTTCAAGTAACTAGTAAAGTAACGCATTACCTTTTCAAGTAACTAGTAAAGTAACAGAAAAACACCCACCAGAATGACATCACGTGTGGCGTCATGAATAGGGATGTCAGACAGATGTAAGCCCCGCCCCATGAGCTCCTCCAGCCTATCAACACGCGGGGAGCCCAGGAACATGATGGAGTTTGATTCAGGGAGGTGAAGCATCTGACCTTTGAGCTCCATCACCTGAGAAAGACACACACACACACACACACACACACACACACACAAGGAAAGTAAAGTAAATGGCTGAAATGTATAAGCAAACATGCATATTATATTACAAATTCTATTTATTTGCTGAGAATTAATATTAATGCAATAAGCTCGATGAGTTGGTGTTGCTATGAAGACACTCGTATGAATATGTTTACATGGTTGTCAAGAAAAACAACAAAGCATATCATATTTTAGAGCTGCACACACATACACACACTCACTCTCTCACTCACTGGATCACATAACATCACTCGAAGAGAGAAAGAGGGAGAGAGAGAGAGAGAGAGAGAGAGAGAGAGAGAGAGAGAGAGAGAGAGAGAGAGAGAGAGAGAGAGAGGCTGTTCTTTTATTAGGATTCGGTTGCTATGGTGGAATTCTTTAACAACTATTCAATGTTCTTTGCATGTTTAATGAGAATATATCTAGAATATGCAATGAATCTGCATTAGTTAGGAGAATGCATCTCTAATTCGTCTGCATGCAGCGCTAAAATCTGATTTCAGTGTCTAACTCATCCTTGAGAATTTGTGTCTTGGAACAAGAGTCTTGGTAATGTATTAGCTTTTTAGATTTTGTTTATAAAACAAACATTATTGGAGTAAGTTTGTGTTACGTGCGTGTGTGTGTGTGTGTATTTATTAACACATGAAACCTGACAGCAAAACTGTACAGTATTAAAGTATGTGTGGATTAAGGACACAGTCCATTATCGCCATAGAAACAGGGAAGTTTCAGAGTTATGAGTTAAAGTACAGAAGTGCAGACACACACACACACACACACACACACACACACAGCCCAGTCTTGCAGCATACTGCATTATTTAAGCAGAACTCCCCAACTCTGCATAATACATCTACGCAGCCGGGACCGAGGCGAGGAAACACACACACACGCACACATTTTTGTAAACATAATCACATTTCTTGAGAATTAACTTTCTTTTGACATCCCAAATTCTCTTTTGTTTCTATCAGAGCATTTGAAAAAGCAGACGGTGTGTGAAATCGATATCTTTGTCCTGTTATGTAACCGGCTGTGGACTGTGATGCTCAGGGTCAGCATAAAGTCACACCGGGACACGTTCAGTGTTTGTGGTTTTTTCACCAGTTTTATGATCCAACAGGTGAAAATGGTGTCTGATAACTTAGTTCTAGTTTCAGATTGATATACTTTTAGAAATGAGGGATTTTAAAAAGATATTGAGTTTGAGATTCTGAACACCATAACACACTTAACACTGCAGTCCTTACTAACCCCCGTACTAAACATAACCCACTCAGAGTAAATAATAACCCCGTACTAAACATAACCCACACTCAGAGTAAATAATAACCCTGTATTAAACATAACCCACACTCAGAGTAAATAATAACCCCGTACTAAATATAACCCACACTCAGAGTAAATAATAACCCTGTACTAAAAATAACCCACACTCAGAGTAAATAATAATCCTGTACTAAACATAACCCACACTCAGAGTAAATAATAACCCCGTACTAAACATAACCCACACTCAGAGTAAATAATAACCCTGTATTAAATATAACCCACACTCAGAGTAAATAATAACCCCGTACTAAACATAACCCACACTCAGAGTAAATAATAACCCTGTATTAAAAATAACCCACACTCAGAGTAAATAATAATCCTGTACTAAACATAACCCACACTCAGAGTAAATAATAACCCCGTACTAAACATAACCCACACTCAGAGTAAATAATAACCCTGTACTAAACATAACCCACACTCAGAGTAAATAATAACCCCGTACTAAACATAACCCACACTCAGAGTAAATAATAACCCTGTACTAAACATAACCCACACTCAGAGTAAATAATAACCCTGTATTAAATATAACCCACACTCAGAGTAAATAATAACCCTGTACTAAACATAACCCACACTCAGAGGAAATAATAACCCTGTATTAAATATAACCCACACTCAGAGGAAATAATAACCCTGTACTAAACATAACCCACACTCAGAGTAAATAATAACCCTGTACTAAACATAACCCACACTCAGAGGAAATAATAACCCCGTACTAAACATAACCCACACTCAGAGTAAATAATAACCCTGTATTAAATATAACCCAGACTCAGAGTAAATAATAACCCTGTATTAAACATAACCCACACTCAGAGTAAATAATAACCCCGTACTAAACATAACCCACACTCAGAGTAAATAATAACCCTGTACTAAACATAACCCACACTCAGAGTAAATAATAACCCTGTATTAAACATAACCCACACTCAGAGTAAATAATAACCCCGTACTAAATATAACCCACACTCAGAGTAAATAATAACCCTGTACTAAAAATAACCCACACTCAGAGTAAATAATAATCCTGTACTAAACATAACCCACACTCAGAGTAAATAATAACCCCGTACTAAACATAACCCACACTCAGAGTAAATAATAACCCTGTATTAAATATAACCCACACTCAGAGTAAATAATAACCCCGTACTAAACATAACCCACACTCAGAGTAAATAATAACCCTGTATTAAAAATAACCCACACTCAGAGTAAATAATAATCCTGTACTAAACATAACCCACACTCAGAGTAAATAATAACCCCGTACTAAACATAACCCACACTCAGAGTAAATAATAACCCTGTACTAAACATAACCCACACTCAGAGTAAATAATAACCCCGTACTAAACATAACCCACACTCAGAGTAAATAATAACCCTGTACTAAACATAACCCACACTCAGAGTAAATAATAACCCTGTATTAAATATAACCCACACTCAGAGTAAATAATAACCCTGTACTAAACATAACCCACACTCAGAGGAAATAATAACCCTGTATTAAATATAACCCACACTCAGAGGAAATAATAACCCTGTACTAAACATAACCCACACTCAGAGTAAATAATAACCCTGTACTAAACATAACCCACACTCAGAGGAAATAATAACCCCGTACTAAACATAACCCACACTCAGAGTAAATAATAACCCTGTATTAAATATAACCCAGACTCAGAGTAAATAATAACCCTGTATTAAACATAACCCACACTCAGAGTAAATAATAACCCCGTACTAAACATAACCCACACTCAGAGTAAATAATAACCCTGTACTAAACATAACCCACACTCAGAGTAAATAATAACCCTGTATTAAACATAACCCACACTCAGAGTAAATAATAACCACTGTACAAACCATAGCTCACTATATAACCCCTTAACTTCTTGAATAGTAGTTGACTATAGTAGTATTGACTTCAGTGGATGAGGCACAATCTGCGTAACTGTAATTTACATAGAAAAGAGGACTTTAATTATGCATGACTCAGCAACTGATTAAGCTGAAATGTGGTTTGTAAATAAAGTGGAGCTTTTTACTCTGAAACCAGGATTGGAAAGATTTCACCCCACAGAGTTACAAAACCATTACAGCACAAACACTGAAGGTCTAAACCAGCATCTGCCGAACCTTCCCTCCTGCGATGAGAGGGTTTCAGCACAGCAGAATCCTGCAGGAACAATCCTGGCAAGAGTTCAAGCTTCACTGCAGTGGAAGCGTTTATAGAACCATGCAATAAATATATAATCGGCCCTGAGACACAGACATATGCTTCCTCTGGCTTCAACACACACGCACATACACAGAAACACAGATTTCCATAACAAATAGTTCAGGATCAATCACTCTACATATCAATGTCAGACCGATCTCAAGATGTGCAAACAGCAGAATACGGGCAGAACATCTCTGTGTGTGTTTCTGTACAGCAGTCTATATCTGTGAGCACGTTTAAACATCATTAAAGTTTCCCACATGGATGGATGGATGGATGGATGGATGGATGGAATGATAGGTCCATGGATGGATGGATGGAACGATAGATACATGGATGAATGGATGGATGGATAGAAAAATCGATGGATGGATGGATGGATGGATGGATGGATGGATGGAAAAATCGATGGATGGATGGATGGATGGAACGATGGATACATGGATGGATGGATGGATGGAATGACTGATGGATAGACGGATAGTTGGATGGATGGATGGATGGATGGATGGATGGATGGATGGATGGATGGAACGACTGATGGATAGACGGATAGATGGATGGATGGATGGATTGATGGATGGAACGATAGATACATGAATGAATGGATGGATGGATGGAATGATAGGTCCATGGATGGATGGATGGAACGATAGATACATAGATGGATGGATGATAGATGGATGGATGAAAGGAACAATAGATACATGGATGGATGGATGAATGGAACGATAGATACATAGATGGATGGATGCATGGATGGATGGATAGATGGAACGAATGATGGATAGACGGATAGACGGAGGGATGGATGGATGGAACGATAGATACATGGATGGATGGATGGATGGATGGATGGATGGATGGATGGATGGATGGATGGAACGATGGATGGATAGACGGATAGATGGATGGATGTAGATGGATAGATGGAAGGATGGATGGAACGATAGATACATAGATGGATGGATGAATGGATGGATGGAACGATAGATACATGGATGGATGGATGATAGACAGACAGATATTTCTAGTGAAGTAAGCCAGAAAGATTCAGTGTTTTTTGGGTGAATGAAACAACTCATCTAATTCACAATCTGTTGTTTCAGGTTCTGAAACCTGTCGTTCTGCTGAGACTGAGACTGACATCTGACTTCTAATTTCATGATCTGTTCCTCTGTTTAATTATTCATTTTCTCTGTTAGCAAAGCCACCTTGATTCTGAGCTTTTAACTTCAGCGGCGCTTTACATGACAAGACAACAAACGGCTTTCTGTGACAAACCGAAACACATTTACACACATCAGATCTGACAACACCATCCTTCAAAGAACAACAGATTAAAGAGGACGAGGGGTGAAGAGAGGAGCGTTAGAAGACATTTGCACTCCAGAGCGCAACAAGGTGCTAATCAGAGTGTGTGTGTGTGTGTGTGTTCCAATTCAGACATGCTTCATTCAGTGTATACATTTGAGGATGCATTCAATGCAAGTACACATACACTTTCTATTACATAAAACAATATATTCTTGACACCAATGACTCTATGGTCACATTCATTCATTAAAACTAAAACTATTCAAAAAAATATTTAATTAAAATACAGCTGAAATAAAATTATTATAAAAATATGTATAATATATATATAATATTTATGTCTTCATAATTTTGACTTTACTGTCACATTCATTATTTCAAATTAATGTTGTATAATAATATAATATAATATAATATAATAGTGATATAAAATCGATTGATCGCGATTTATCGCATCTAACATAAAAGTTTTTGTTATATAAAATGTGTGTATAAACATTATTATATTTATATAGGTATTATTGTGTTTGCGCACACCCATTTATCTATGCATATATATATATATATACACACTGTATACATGGATATATATATATATATATATATATATATATATATATATATATATATATATATATATATATGTGTGTGTATATATACACACACAATATATATGTGTGCATATATATATATATGAAGAGTTCAGATGCAAAAGCCTCTAAATGCCATTTGAAATTTTCTTCTAAAATGATCATTTTTATCAAGCTTGTATATTTAAGTTCAGTAATTTCACTTAAATGACAATGAAGATTACCTATTAATTGCCATTTAAGTGAAATTACTGAACTTAAATATACAAGCTTGATAAAAATGGTCATTTTAAAAGAAAATTTCAAATGGCATTTAGAGGCTTTTGCATCTGAACTCTTCATATATATATATATATATATATATATATATATGCACACAAACATTTAATATATATTTAAGCATAAGTATAATACTCATAATTACTCTTTGAAAAATAAATTAAAAATTAAATTTACACATTTACACTCACTAATGTTGCCCAGTGATATTGTAAAATCATTTAGATATTATTAAATGAAACATATTTTTTTATGGTTTTAGTTTTAGTCGTATCTTCAAAATTGCACTATTTCTAGTCATGATGTCACTACAAATGACTATTTAATGATTATTTCTGAAATAATTATTTCTGTTGCGCTGCATCCCACACTATTAGTGCTGACACCGTGTTATGCGAATTATTCATATTTGTTGACATTTATCTTCCTCAGTCCAGTAGCCAGCTTCAGGACACACACACACACACACACACACACACACACTGAAGAAAAGTGCTTTGTTACCAAGTTTCTCCAAACACAATCCCCACTGTACCCTTGAGCGAGGCACTGATGTCTCCAGCGGGACGGCCTGTTCCTGCCATCAGCACCCCGCAAATTACTCAGATAAAAATAAAAGCTCCTGCTAAATGACGCGGAGCCGAGATGAAACCTTGAAATGTATCAGAGCTTTTGAGTGAGTTCGGTCTTGGCGAGGAGAAAGTGACGTTCAGTTCTGATGGGACACAGCGAGGGAACAACAAAGCCAAATGCAAATAATAAAATGCAACCATCATGCATAGCTATGAAAGCACAATACACAGGTGTTTAAAGCGGGGCAAAGTGCTGATCACAAGTCGTTTTATCGTGTGTTTAAACATCTCGAGTCATTCACATAAAAATCAGTCTCAAGTCTCGTTTTTTAGGTTTTGATACAAGCTGCTCAAATAAAAAAAGATGAATACATGAAAATATAGCCCCATAAAAATATGAATGAAAGTTTAGAAATAACTGCATTAGCAACATTTCTCTATTCAGCCTGTGTGAAGTTATACATGGATATTACATTCAGTTCAGTATTTATGAATCTATAACACTTAAATCCGGGTTCTTAAGCAAAAACAGTTCTGCATATTTATTTTAATGAATGCAAAGAAACTGTTGAGAAATGAACGGGTTTTAAAAAAATGAAGTAGTTTTGTCATTATATGTCTATGTTTATCAACTGCACACTCGCTCCTCCAGCCACCGATTTGTCATCTTCTCGTTTTAATCATGGCAGGTTGTGTTTGTTCATTCTCAATCTAGCTGTGTGTGTGTGTGTGTGTGTGTTTGGTAAAGCTTCTCTCCAGGCTGAAAGACGTCAGAGCATAAGCAGCATCTCTGTCCAAATCATTTCATAATAATATGCACAGATTTAGGAAATAATCCTACGGGTTTGGCAACAGCTTTAGGCATACATGTACTGTCGAGTATTGCTGTAAAGTCGTGTCATAATGATGGTATTTATGAGATGAGCACTTCCACAACGTTGTCATTTTAAGATTTTCTTCAAGCCATTTAAAGGATTATGAGTGAAGCTGATTTTCATATAAATCATTGAACATTTTGATCAGCTTTAACGCATTTTAACTCCTTCAAAATCATGTGTGTTGCACTAGCAACAATTCAGTTTTTGAATGAGACCATTTAATTCTGGCCAAAATCACTTGAACATCATATCAAAATCCTTTTTTATTTTTTATAAATATTTTAATTAGCTTTTATTTTTATATATATATATATATATATATATATATTTTTTTTTTTTCAGTTTATTTTTTAGTTAATATAAGTGGTTTTTTTTAAACAAGTTAAAAGTTTTTTTTTAAATAGTTTGAATTTATTTTTATTTCAGTTTATGTTTTTTCAGCTCGTAAATTTAGTACTTCAACTCATGCCAGTTATTTGGCAACATTTCAAAATTTACATTTAGTTTAAGTTTTACATTTAATATTTATAATCTATTTTATTTTAGCTTTATTTTAAGAAACAACTTTTTTTAAATAGTTTTAGTTAACGACGTGGACTCAAAATTAAGACTTGTTATAATTTTTTGAGTAATTTTATGTGTTTTTGTAAAAGGTCAAAATTATTAAAAATATTTTTAATTTACTTTTGTGTGCTTCAGTTTTAGATTGATTTCTGTTAGTAGTTTTAGTACACATTTCAGATACTTGCCAGGCAACATCTCTAAAAGATCATCTCCTAGTTTATTAATTTATTTTTAGCTTTTTTTTGCCCCCTAATTAACTAAAATGTTTTAGTTAACGATAACAGTGGATTCTTTCGGGGCTCCTAAAGTGGCATGGGGGTGGAAATACTATAATATATTATTGGATGGGAGTAAAAAAGATATTTCAATGTTTTTGTATTCCCTCGCAAAACTCGAATGCAAAGTTTCTTGCAAGAGATTGAAATATAATTGTT
The DNA here is from genome assembly GCA_038021265.1 of Cyprinella venusta. NCBI lineage: Eukaryota > Metazoa > Chordata > Actinopteri > Cypriniformes > Leuciscidae > Cyprinella > Cyprinella venusta. Next base: position 2,600,591 of record CM075881.1, read on the forward strand.
CCATCTCCATGTTTAAACATTTTCCCAATCTCATAAGAGCATTCCCTCAGCTAGTCAGTTCTCAGCCGGCTAGAGTCAGAGCTAATGATGCCCACATAGTGAATGAATCATTTTTGAGTTGATTCCTTTAAACGAATCCTTTAAAACAGTCTGAATCAGTGTGAAAACAACACATATTCAGATGAGTTACCTTCTCTCTGCCGTCGAGCGCCGATCCGTCGGGTCGTGTCCGGATGGTGAACGGCGTGGAGAGCCGCAGGAGAATGTTCTGGAAGGAACAGGGGATTCTGGGAGACACCAGTTCAAAGCTGTTGATGAATGTGAGTGTTCGGTGCGGGTCGCTTTTGGCTTGTTTTCGGAGTCCCTCCCCGACCTGCAGAACCTCCATGTTGGGTCCCAGCACCAGGTGGAAGGGAAACGCCCGGCAAAACGTGCTCAGACCGATGCGCAAATCCAACGGCGAGCGCGACAGCTGGCGGGGGTGCGGAGACGAGGCGGCGGGTTGAGTCCGAACCTCTCGGATGAGGAACGACAAACATGCGGGGGATGAAGACGAAGGCGGAGATGGAGAAGACGAGGGGGAGGAGTCCGCCGAGAGCTCTCCGTCCTCATTGGCTGTGTGGAGCCATGTGGGAGGAGCTTCCTCCACCGAGACATCTGATTGGTAAATGCGTCGGGCGGCGGCTCGGATCAAGCCCGGCATGGCCACGCCCACCGTCGGGTCGGGGTTGAAGCAGTGGAGGAGAAGAGTTCGTCCTCCCTCGCTCCGCGCGCTCGTGTCCTCCTCCTGAGGAGCGTCTTTGCATAGGAAAGAGGGAGCCTCGGACGAAGCCCGGCGGCCGCAGGACGTCCTGATGTGTTCGAGGAGAGCGTCGAAGCCGTTGAAGAAGTCCTGCAGGTTCCCGCCGAGAGCTCGCAGGACCCTCTCGTTCTCCTCCAGACACAAGCCGAAGAACTCCTCCCCGAACCGGCCGCGGATGGCGGAGAAGTCCACGCCTGAAACAATAATTCAGAAAAGTGTTTATTCAATGAAAATATGTATATTACTTTTATATTGTTACAGATATTACAAATTAATGCTGTTCTTTTGAACTTTCTATTCATCAAAAAATCCTCAAAAATAAAACAGATCAGTTTCCACAGAAATATGAACTGTTTTCAACACTGATAATAATCATAAATGTTTCTTGATCATCAAATCGTCATATTAGAGTTAGGGCTGTCAAACGATTAATAGCGATTAATCGCATCCAAAATAAAAGTTTGTGTTTACATATTATATGTGGGTGCACTGTGTATAATTATTTTGTATATATATTTATATATATATATATATATATATATATATATATATACACACACACACATGCATGTATATTTAAGAAAAAAATATTATTTATATATAAAATATTTATATTTATAAGTAATATAAATTATATATAAATCTATTAGGGCTGTGCAAAAATTAATTGCAATTAATCGCATCCAAAATAAAAGTCTGTGTTTACATAATATATTTGTGTGTGCTGTGTATAATTATTTTGTATATATAAATACACACACATGCATGTATATATTTAAGAAAATGTGTTATTCATATATAAAATATTTATATTTATTTAATATAGATTCTGTATTTATATAGATTTTAAGTGCAAATAATTCTTAAATATATACATGCATGCATAGGTATTTATATATACAAAATAATTATATACAGCACACACACATATATTATGTAAACACAGACTTTTATTTTGGATGCGATTAATCGTAATTAATTTTTGCACAGCCCTTCAATCTATATAAAGTATATACATGAAAATGTTTCTTAAATATATACAAGCATGTGTGTGTATTTATATATATAAAATAATAATAGACAGTGCACCCACATATATTATGCAAACACAAACTTTTTGAAAACTTTTGGTTGCGACTTTTAATCGCGATTAATCGTTTGACAGCCCTAATTAGTGATTTCTGAAGGATCATGTGACAGTGACTGGAGTAATGATGCCGAATATTCAGCTTTTACCACAGGAATAAATTACATTTTAACATATATTTACATAGAGAACAATTATTTAAATTGTAATAATATTTGACTTTTTATACTGTATTTTTAAATTAATAAACGCAACCTTGGTGAACAGAAGAGCCTTTTTTATAATTTGATATAAATAAACATGTAAACAAACCACTAAAACAAAGCATCCGTAAAAAAAGGAGGTAACAATATAATCAATGAATATCAAAATAATGAATAAAATAGTAAAAACCATAATCATACATTTTTATTAGGAGCTATTTCATGTTTACCATAACCCTTATTTTCATCTCGCCACACTAGAAATGCAAAAAAAGTCCATATTTCCCCAGATAAATATCAGTTCTTCCATGAAACTTGAGTTTTTCGAAGACTTATCCGTCCTAAATCTTAAAACAACTAAAAAAAAAAAAAGAAATCGGAGGCCAAAAGACTAAAGAGTTTTAAACAGGCAAATGGATTCATAATTGTACAAGACAGTAACCTTTTAATAAGAGCAATACAGCATTTGAAAGCTAATTCAGCACAATGTCACGTTGCTTTTAAAAACATTGGTGTTGTCACATGGAACGTGCATTCCCAGATTATTATTGACATTTCCATTCACTTGAACACGGCGCATGCAATCTGTATTTAGCAGAACTATCCGCTTTCTAAACATGCTTTTACTTAAAGATGGAAAGTTTGAGGGTCTGTCCCCCAGCGAAACCATCGATTACCCGTTGAGTGAACATGCGAACCGCTGCTCTGCTGCATTAACGCGAGATGCGCAGTGGCGTTCGCTGGGCTGGGATCAGTTCAAACGCCTCAGTGCGGTTTATTTATAAACGTGTTCTCGTTAGGGATGGCAGAGTTCGTATCTTAGCAACAGCTCGGGAATGGAGACTGCAGCACTGGAGGGAGTTTTTAGGAAAGTGTCAGTGAGTGTGTATTGAGGTCAAAGTTTTGCAGCTAGTGTGTGTGTGTGTGTGTGCGCACGTGAACTAGAACGGCACGGTTTGGTAAAACAAAAACGTGACAAACCGAAAGTATAAAAAGTCACGTGCACGCTTGTGTTTCCTATGAAGGATGCAACATGTGATCAAGCAGATCAGCTCATCAGCCAATCAGGACACTCATGTGGCTTCTGTGTCCGGATAGCTTAAAGGTGACATATTATGCTAAATTGACTTTTACATTGTTTTCGAACATATTTGTGTGAACAAAACCAGCCTATTGAGGAAAAAAAAAATCCATCGATTGGTGTTTTCCCCCGTAAAGTTTCCAAAATTATGTCACATGAATTAAGCCCCGCCCACAATTGCTATTAGACTCCGCCCTATTAGCATAGCCCCGCCCCTCAGTGAGTACACAGTCCGCCATGTTTATCTCCTCGCCAGAGCATTCAAGCCATAAATATAATCTTATTAAAGCTACTAAAGTTATTCAGACTCGACCAGTGTGTGAATTTCTGTTTATATTATATTACTATATTATTATATTACTATAATATTATTATTATATTACTTTAATGCAAATTAAATGCAAAACGCTGCTGTTTACATTCACAGACACAACCACACTTGCCAGTTTAAGCGCAATAAGACGTTTAATAGTCACGCGACTAGGGTTGGGTATCGAGAATCGAGTATCGATTGGAACCGGGACTAACTTTTCGTTTTTCCCGGAATCGTTCAAAAGTTAAAATTTCAATTCCTAGTTTCGATATTCATTATCATCTATTTCATATTTCGATAAACCGCTGAACAACACCAACGAAGAAGCGTCTACCGGAAGTGTTGGCATAACCGCGCGAGTCGAACATGAGTAGCTTACGTCAGCGGTCCAAAGTGTGGCTTCACTTTTCTAAAAATAACGAAATCTCGGCAAAATGCAAAATTTGTGACAGAACGAGTATTTCCTTCAGAAAGACCGTTGGTTAGCAAGGTTAGCTAAACTTTTTTGACCCTGCCTCTTAAAAGAATCGGAATCGAGAATCGTTAGGAACCGGAATCGAAACAAGGAATCGGAATCGTTCAAATTCAAACGATACACAACCCTACACGCGACGCACCGTCTGACAGCCAGCTTTCTGTGCGCGTGATTCGGGTGTGTGTGCTCAGAAGATGATAAGATGATCAGATGATAAATTAATATGGCTTTAAAACGTGTGCAGATAAACTTAAATAAATAAATAAACAAACAATAAACAATAAAAACAGTTAATAAATAAACTCTTTTATTAACTGTTATTATTTGTGCTTTTTAATGTGTGTATAGTAGTGAGAATGTTTGTTGGTAATCAACACACTAAATGCTGATGGGCATTGAATTTCCCCTGTGGGGATTAATAACGGCATCTAACTAACTAACTAACGAACTAACTAACTAAATAAATAAACTTTCATGATGATGATGAACTGCAAGGTCAGACTGGCGAGGACATAAGAGTGATGGTGATAGAGATGATAATCAAAACCAAACTGATTTTTTAGTTTTCGGCAGAGTGTCGGATGCGCGAGCTGTACAGGCCCCGCCCACTTCTGGAAGGGGGGCGGGGATCAGCAGCTCATTTGCATTTAAAGAGACATGCACGGAAACAGCATGTCTTTCCTTCCACTCAGAAATGGGAAAAGCTTCACAGCTTCACACCCGAGACGTGTATTACATCACCTTTAAAGTTGTAGTTAACTATTACATCCCTGTTGCACTTACCTAAAACAGTTGCTGTGTATTTCAGTATTCCTGAGATGTCAGTCTGGCTGTCGCAGCGTGAGTTCTCAAACAAACACTTCTGCTCGTCTGACAAGCTTCGTACAAACTCCTGTCCACTGTGTGTGTGTGTGAGAGATAGAGAGAGAGAGACTTTGATTAACATTTACCAGGGTAATCTCGTGTTTAAAAAGTTAGGAAAAAGCGTAACCAAAATTCCTCGTATAATTCCTATGTGGCGGAATCAAAATAGAAACAAATCTACCTCAGTCACTCTTAAACATGTTTGCATTTCAACATAAAGTCAAATTTATTTAGCTGTTTTCATAACACACAGTGTTCTTCTTCTCTCAGAAGCAGATGTACCTGATCTCCCTCTGCCGGTAGAAGTCCACTGTTCTCTGCAGGGCCAGCTGAATTGTCTGGGTCTGAAGAGAAGAAAAACAATGCAGTCAGAAGTTGATTGACCCAAATTCACAAGTGACACTACAAAGACACCATTTAACTGGTAAACAAGAGCGCTCTCTCTCTTCACACTGGCCCAAACACGCACGTCCCGTCTCCTTTCACAGGATCTACTGTACGAAAACAACTCAATCAAACGTTTAAAACGAACCAAGAAAAAAAATGTTAAAGGCATACTCCACTTTTTTTTTATTTGGGGGGGGGGGGGGGGGTGAATATGCTCATTTTACAACTCCCCCAGGGTTAAAATGTTGAATTTTAGCGATTTTGAATCCATTCAGCCGATCTCCGGTTCTGGCGGTACCGCTTTTAGCATAGCTTAGCATACATAATTGAAGTGGACAAGACCATTAGCATTTCTCAATAAAAAAATTTGACTTTTTAATTGACTGAATAAATGTAAGTACACACTGATGGCCAAAGACACGAAACGAGCGGTTTGTGTGAGAAAACGAACAGTATTTATATCGTTTTTATCTCTTGTAACCACAGCCACGTCCAAGTGATCTGAGGGCGCGGGCGCTTTGCAGCTGTGGTAATGAGGTAAAAACGATATAAATACTGTCAGTTTTCGCGTCTCAGGCCATCAGTGTGTACTTACATACATTTACGAGTCATTAAATCATGTTTAATTTGGACTTCTCTGTGCATGCTCTTTGAGGTGGACCCATAGACCTCCATTATATGACTCACAGACAAGACCGGTTTGACCTAAAAATATCAAAATTGAAACTATTGCAGAAAGAAAGACACCTACATCTTGAGGTAAGCTAAAACATATCAATGTGAACTATCCCTTTAAGAGAAATTAATGGGAAAAAAATCCTTCCTGAGGAAGTGGGCGGGCTCTATTGAAGCTGCAGATTAAGTGTTTTACTAATTAAACCAATTGTGTGTTTCTTGAAAAGGTGGTGGTAAACCTATCGCCTCTATGGGATTTGGTTTGTGTTGGCCTTTTTAAAGGGATTTACAGTGCGGATGTACCTGTAATACAATACACTCTTAAGCCTTATCCAATCAACTGCCTTTATCACGCTACCACGGCAACAAAATACCAATCACAATCCCCCTCATTTCAGGAAAGCTCTTAATAGCTGAAACCCAGCTTTACCTGTCCAAATCTGCTTCAGTGATCTTACAGCAATAGTCTCTCGACACTAAACCTGATTTATGCGAACATAACACCGCTGAGGATCATAAGACTTGCAATAAAAGTGCATTATGGTTATGAGAATGTGGGGGGAAATTAGCTTGATTGTTGGAAAATCAAGTGCAGTGCAAAAATCTTTATGGTCTTGATTTTCTTTGTGCAAACATGTAATTTTTTGGAGGTTTTTTTTCTCTAACGGGTTTGGGATGAAATGTGAGTTCACTCAAACTGTGTGTGAGAGAGACAGAGACTGATTCTGTTTGACCCGTCACATTATAGGCTACTGTGTGTCTGAAACTAATTCCCATGACAGTGACCTTGATGTTCACTGACCACACACACACAAACACACGCACACAGCATGAGAGAAATGAAATAGCACAAAAAGTTGAGGGAAAACCGGATGTGCGTGCGTCAGTTATAGACCTTATGCGTCTTTGAACTTCATTTTTGCGGTAACTATTTCTATGGCATCGAGAGTAGCAAGTTGATTTAGCACTTACTGTAGAGTTAAAAAACAGTTATCATGAGCACTGAATGAGATGTCATAACAGATGTCAGCATAATAGAGAGATTTAGGCTACGTCCACATTAATCCGGAAACATTTGAAAACGGCGTTTTCGTTTAAAAACGATCTCCGTCCACACAAGCGTTTACCGACGTTTCGGTGTGGATGAGAAACTTCTAATTCACCTTACTGCGCATGCGCGAAAACTCATCGAGGCCATACAGAGGGGAAATAAATGAATAAATAAAGTTATCGCGCAATTCTTTTAACAGGATAATTTTATTCAGTAAAATATCTCACCATCACTGATGCGTCCAGGTCGAACTCAATCACATATGTTTGGTTTAAAACCTAAAACACGACGCTGTGAGTAGGGGAGCGCGGGGCACAACGTAAAGCTGGGCTAACTTAGCTAGTTGTAACACACTTGTTTTAAATACTACATGCTAGCTAGCATGACGAAACTTGCTATATTTAATAGTTGCCATTTCAACATAGAGAAAAAATAGCGCCAAAATTCCGAAATCTTTGTAAGATATCACTGAACATTTAACCATAGCAAAAGTACGTTTCTTATGCTAGTTGCTAATTTTTCATCTCTATTTTGTGTGTTCATTTAAAATTCGACAAATCTGATATAATTTTAATCTCCAATCTGTTGTTTAACAGTTGATATAGTTCTTTAAAGATTCGCTAACTAGCAGAAGACACTAGCAGTTGTGCAGTTGGGGCATGTTGTCACACTGCGTTACAATGTGCCCCTATTAGAAATGTGCTATTATATTGTGTATTTTTATGAATTCTGTTGAGAAAACAAGAGTTTTGTTTTGAACTATGCTGTATAGCGGTGTTTTCCGGTGTGTTTGTTGTCAAACTCAAAAATTAGTTGATTTAATTGATTAGTTGATTTAATTAATTTAATTGTTAAAAAATGCCATTATTTTATATGAAAAAGTTAATAATTGTATTTTATTAAGAAAATATTTTGGTTTGACGTGTATATATATATATTTTTTTATTAGATCAGATAGCATTTTTAGATAGCATTTTAGATTTCAGATAGCACAATATTACTGATTTTCCTGTATTTTTTGTAAAATAAATGCAGCCTTGGTGAGCAGATTTAAACAACATTTAAAATGTGGTGTAAATATTCTTCAGTTTGGCACCAGATATTAAAGATACTCTCCAAAATCTTGCTGTATGCAGCATCTGAACAGAAACATAACCTCAAAAGTTGAGGTGAAATCGATGAGCCACACAAACAACTGCTCACGTGAAGTGCACTAGAGTTTGAGGTTAACATTGCTAAGCTAATTACAATAAAATTAATTAAAAAAATAACACAAATATTATTGCACTTTTCAGACTAAATGATTTATATCAATAGCACTCAGAAGTGAATAAAATATATATTCTAATCAACATTTTTAAACTGGATCCATCCATGCTGTTTGAGCTTGTTGCAAAGCATTTTCACTGACTTACAATTCCGACGGCGAGATCATAATGTTTCTTTCTGCCTTCTGTAGTTTTAGCACCAGAAGAATCTGTGATGTCTAATGTTTTATGCATTTAAGAGCTCTTTTCTATAGTTTTTCCAGCTAAACCCCAGAGGAATATTTCTGTGTCATTACATTTATCTTAAACAGCAGCTAAACAATATTAATCACTCTATCAAACACACACATGCACACACAAACCAAAGGATTAATATCTCGTAAAGAGCCGTGTGTTCAGTGAACATTTGTTCAATCCTCAGACATTATTTGGACAGACTGAGACATGCAAACATAAGCTGCTGTTTACCAGAGCGAAGCACAGAAAAACACTATTAATGCAAACGACATAATGCCATCTGTAATACTGTACAATCTGAATCGTGTAAATACTTGACAATAAGCTCTCATACATTAACGAGCAATACATATTACGTATTAATCTTTGTTAAAGTTAGTTACAAATACATCTACTCGTTGTTAGTCCATGTAAGCCATTCAATAATATGAAAAGATGCAATAATTGATTTCAATCATGTATTTGTTGATGTTAGCATAGCAGTTCATTTTAACTAATGAAGTTAACTGATGTAAACATATGGATACTTTTTGTAAAGTGCTACCAGATTTTTTTTTTTTATTCAACGTCAACATTTTCAAGATAGAGTTTAGACGTAGAAGTTGTGTATCGCATATTATGTCCACACACAGCCGGGCTGAGAATCAGCTAAAACACACATTTAGGATTTATGCCATTGGAGCAGATGATTCAAGTGCCCCTCTCTCACACACACACACACACACACACACGTGCATCTCAGGGCATGCACATTCTGATGCAGAACTGCAGATATACATGCACTCTGCGGTAGTGTGTGTGTGTGTGTGTGTGTGTATAGCCTATTTCTTTGAGGCCCCAAATCACCAAGGACCAGCGTACCCAGAGGTTATCGTGCCCCTTCACACACACACACACACACACACACTCGTCTGAATGTGCACCGCGCTGTTACACTACACATGAGACAGGATGAACATGTAAAAATACACAATGCACAACCACACACAGCTGGGCCTGAACAAACACAGCACGCTTTCTCCATTCACACACACACACACACACACTAAATACGATGGTCTGAAGGATTGGGCAACCTAAAGTCTGCACTGTCAAGGGTGTGTTTTCTGATGTTTGGAGATGTACGACCTGTGTAATCTGCTCTCATAAGTCGAATCCATCATCATCATCATCACTCTAACATCACTTAGACTACTAACACTGCTGTAAATGGTTAGAGATGGTGATTCTAACTCTATATGTTGTCTTCATCTCTCTCTCTCTCTCTCTCTCTCTCTATATATATATATATATGGCTTTATGCCTTATGTCTTGTAACTACACATGAACCTATCTGTCTTCCGTTCTATAAGCAAACATACAGTATATATCATGTCTAAACTCCGTTTCTTATATATGTACATTAATGCTTTTATCATTATTCAATACTATATCTATATATGTGTGACGCATCCATCTGTGTGTAGCTACACTCCATATTAATGCAAAATCTGTTTTACACCAGACTCCAGATGTGCCCATTTAAAAATCCATGTCATGTATAATACACTGAGTTTGTGAGGAGCACATCTGCGTCTCGTGTGTTGTGTGTGTGTGTGTGTGTGTGTGTTGTGTGTGTGCTGAAGGGAAGGTTCGGTACCGTCGGTGATGTGAGGCGTCTCAAGCTCTCCCCGAGCGAGTCCAGATTGACGCGTTTGCGGCGCGCGACCCTCCTGCTGACCGCCGCGTCCTCGAACGGACACGCGTGCGTCTCCACGGGACTCCTGCCGTTCCAGAACACGCGCGAGAACGGGCACTCTCCGTCCTCCCCGGGGCTCTCCAGGTAGTCCGAGCCCATGGAGCTGAAGGATTCGGAGGAGATCTTCCGCGAGGACATGCTGATGCTGAAGCGCGCGGACTCATCAGACGCGCGGGGGGCACGGAACCATCGCGGAACCGGGACGCGCGCGTCAGCCGAATGAACGCAGCAGCGCCGGGAGGGAACGCTGGATCGCCAAGTGCGCAAACCACGGATTCGGTCTGTCTGTCCGCGTGGGTGTGTGGGGTGGGATGGAGAGGGGTGTTCGTATTACCGAATCCCGTTCCCCTCGGTGACCCAGCAGCTCCGTAGACCGATGAAGACCCGTGGAGACCTCATCATCATCATCCGTCTTCCGTGCGGGGCTCTGCGGGTTTGACGCGGGGAGAGTCGCGTAGACGCGCGTAAAAGAGGAGAAATATTCCAACCGTCCAGAGCGCACGGAACTAAGACACAACCAATCGGTTAACGTACAGCAAAAAGCCTATACACCCTCCCCTCATCAGAGAGAGAGAGAGAGAGAGGGAGAGGGAGAGAGAGAGAGAGAGAGAGAGAGAGAGAGAGAGAGAGAGAGAGAGAGAGGGAGAGAGACCATGGAACTATGAACCAAAATGTGTGCACAATTGACATCAGCGATATTTCGACACATCAGTGTTGTTAGTAATGGTATCGGGCTCCAGCAGATGCTGACTTGGTTCACGTGCATGCGCAAGAATGTCGTGCCACGCGCAATTTATTATTATTTCATATTCTGATTTCTTGAAAATAATTATGCGAGTCTCGGTGCTAAAACGTGTGTTTGAACCGATGCAGAGACTTTTCTGTTCACTTTCATTCAAAGGAAGAACAAAATGAGATGGACGACAGCACCTTAGGAAGCGCGTGACCTACATTTGTTTGTGCACTCACGCGCCGTTGTCAAGGACATTAATGTGGATTAAAGAGCTGATTCAATTTTGTGCAGATTTACTAATATGTATTCCCTATAGAGAACAACACGCATTGAGAATATGCTGATATCTACACTGGAGAAAATTGCTGTAGGATTGATCCATTTTTAGGGAATAGCAAGTTCCGCAAATAATTACAAAGAAATGACAAGTAATTAAATAGACTAGACTGAAGTCTGTAGTAGACTGAAATAGTGTTTTCTTAATCTTCCAACAAATATAGAAGATATTCTTGAAGCGTATTATTTCTTATTATTTGGGGAAAATATGAATATTGACCATCTGGACATTGATGTGCATGTAGACGCAGTCACTGAATCACAGGATGACAGGATGGGTCATACACAGAATAATATCAGGGGTCCGTTCATTTCAGTCGCAAATTACAGGACACAGAGATCATCTCAGTTCTTATAGACATAACAGAACGGAAAAGAACAGAGTAGAAATATCAGAATAGAACAGAATAGAGAAGAACATAATTGAACAGAGCAAAACAGAAAATGTTAGAAATAGAGCAAAACATAATAGAACATAAGACAATAGAGAACTTCTTAAGACTTCTTAACCAGAGAACATGATTTGAACTATATATTTATTAATTATTATTATTTTTATCTATTTTATTAATCTTTTTATCTTTTTAATGTATTCTAGTATTCTTATATTTATATTTAAATTGCGCACTGAATTACTGAATAGTATATGTGTGAAACACAATTTCGTTTTTATGTACACCATGAAAATGACAAATAAAGGAATCTGAATTTGAAGAAGAGAGTAGAATAGAGCAGAACAGAATAGAATAACAGAATAGAACGAATAACATAAGAGGACGGAATAGAGAAGAACAGAATAGAACAGAAAAGGGTTAAACAGAACATAATAGAACATAACATAAGATAATAGAGTAGAATAGAGCAGAACAGAATAAAATAATTGAACAAGTAACAATTATCAGAAAACAGAAAAGAGTCAAACAGAACATTATAGAAATAGAGCAAAACAGAAGAAAGTAAAACAGAAATGAATAGAAATAGAGAACAACAGAACAGAAGAAAGTAAAACAGAAAATAGAAAAGAAGTAGAACAGAATAGAGAACAGAACAAAGTAAAACAGAAAAGAATAGAAATAGAGCTGGACGAATAGAGAAGAACAGAACTGTAAAACAGAAAAGAACAGAAATAGAGCAGAAAAGAATAATGGAATATAGCAAAATAGAACAGAACAGAGTAAAACAGACAAGAATAGAAACAGCAGAACAGAATAGAAAAGAACAGAATAGAAGAGAACAAAGTAAAACAGAAAATAATAGAAACAGAGTAGAACAGAATAGAAAAGAACAAAATAGAACAGAGTAAAACAGAAAAAATAGAAATAGAGTTGAAGAGAACAATGGAATAGAGCAGATCAGAGTAAAACAAAATAATAGAAATAGAGCAGAACATAATAGAACATAAGACAATAGAGAAGAGAGTAGAATAGAGCAGAACAGAATAGAATAACAGGATAGAACGAATAACATAAGAGGACGGAATAGAGAAGAACAGAATAGAACAGAAAAGAGTTAAACAGAAAAAAAATAGAAATAGAGCAGAAGAGAATAGAGAAGAACAGAGTAAAACAGAAATGAATAGAAATAGAGCAGAACAGAATAGAGAAGAACAGAATAGAGTAAAACAGAAAATAATAGAAACAGAGTAGAACAGAATAGAACAGAGTAAAATAGAAAAAATAGAAATAGAGGTGAAGAGAACAATGGACTAGAGCAGAACAGAGTAAAACAAAATAATAGAAATAGAGCAGAACATAATAGAAAAGAACAAAGTAAAACAGAAATGAATAGAAATAGAGCAGAAGAGAATAGAGAAGAACAGAGTAAAACAAATGAATATAAATAGAGCAGAACAGAATAGAGAAGAACAAATGAACAATAGAATAGAACAAAGGAGAACAGAATAGAATAGAGTAAAACAACAGAAATAGAGCAGGAAATAATAGAACAGAACAGAATATAGAATAGAATAGACTTACTGGAAACTGTTGAATTAACAGATTTGCCAGTTATTTGCATAATATAAATGAATGCAACTGAACGCATGCAGTGTGTGATACAGTGTTCAGCACAGATTATAGTCAGACAAACGCATCTGGGTGAGGCTTTATCGAACTATAATAAAATTATGTTTAATTAAATATTTAAAACCACGTGTGTTTTAATATTCCATTGGCCTGTATAATTAAAACCCTTCATTAGACACTGTGCTGTTCATCCACAACGTGAAAGACACCGCAGGTCAATGTGAGAGAGAGAGAGAGACACACACACACACAGAGTCAGGTCATGTTAGCAGAGGTGAAGGTTGAAGACTGTGTGTGTCTCTCTCTCCCTCTGATGCCTTCCGGATATTTCTCTTCTCTCTCCTTCTCTTTTTGTCCTTCACTCTCCTCCCAGCATCCCTCTCTCCACTCCGAGTCTGACCCACTTTCCCTGTTCTGCCTGTTTTTGTTCACATATTAACAGCCTTGTGTCTGTCTGAATGTGTATAAATAAACTAACACAGATCCATTTTTTAATGTTAGAAAAAAAACCACTATCATTTATTGTGCATGGACACAACACCAATCCTAAACAAGTGGATTTAAATGAAACGTTCATAATTCTGCGTCACTAACATCAGCAAACAGAACGGGAGAATACATGTTTCCAAACAGGTTTCCATGTGCAAATGTTCAATTATGAGCATTACGAGAGGAAACACTGGGACTTTGTTGGTGTTTGGCAAACCTGTTTGGAAAAAAAATCATTGTTGGATCAATTCGGCACAAAAATCGCAACCTGATATAATATTTCTTTAATAGCTCAATAAAAACAAAAAATGCATGCTGAGATTTCATTTTATCAGGAATCGATCAAAGAGTGATTATATGAACGGGGACTTTAAGTTACGATTTTTGACATTTTGATTAAAAATCGAGTTCACAAGACAATAATTAGACAATATGATCTACAACATGCATTTAGAAAATCGGAAAAATAAAGGTGCATTTTAAATTCATGCTGAAAATAAGAAGGGTCGCCGACAATTTTATTTTTAGTGCAAATCTGATATATTAAGTAATTTGCATTTTTTTGGAAGATTAGGCAGTGTTACTTATTAATTAGCAAAATCGAAAATGACTATCTACTTTTTTGAAGCGTTCATTAACGCACATTATCCCATACTTTCATAAATTTATTATTTAATAATTTAAAATGAAAGATTACAACATCAAGAATTTAGCTGAAGACCCGGACAAAACTTACTCAATATCTGCAACTAATTCCTACAGCTCATTAATTATATAATCACATAAAAATCACGCACATATGATAATATTCATATATACAATCTATAGCTCCCCCTACACAACTGTGTTACTTATTAATTAGCAACAATGTTGCCAGGGTAGCGGTTTTCCCGCATAATTGGGCTATTTTAAAAAATGAGTTGCGGGAAAAACTATGGAGTTGCGGGTTGCGTTTTTTTGGGCTATATTTATTATGTACTGCGGCCACAAAAATAATAATGATTCAATTGTAGACAAAGAAAAAATTAAAAGGGAACCGTTTATTAGTGGGTGTTGTTGACCCCCGGGAAAGAATATTTGGCAACAACCACTGTGGCGGGCGCTGTCTATGGGTGGGCGAGTGCACGCGTCTCATGTGTTTTTGACGTAACATCACAAATCTAGCATCAACATTCGAAGTGTTCCAAATGATGAAAAACTTTCTGCAAATATTGCAAATGTGAAATCAGAGTTCACCACAGTGATCTAGTAGCTTATGCTACGACTGAATATCATAAAAAAAACCTTATTTTGATCTATCTATACATATATATATATATATATATATATAAATACATAAACATATATATATATATATAAATACATAACCATATATATATATATATATATACATGTCAATGTCAATGTCAATGTCATGTTTATTTGTATAGCACATTTCCAAGGCCTAGGCCTACCAAAGTACTTCACAGTTAGTTGACCCCCGGGAAAGAACTATCTCCCCGGGAAAGATATATATATATGTTTATGTATTTACATATGTATATAAGTTTATTTTAAGGCCCTTTGGGAATCCAGCCATTGGGCACTGGAAAATTGGGCTAGTTTTCATTCCATTTGGGCGGGTTTTGAGTTGTCATTGGGCTTGAAATATTTCTGGGACCTGGCAACCCTGATTAGCAAAATTGAAAATGACATTATCTACTTTTTTTAAAACATTCATTAACGCACATTATCCCATACTTTCATAAAATTCTTTTTTAATAATTTAAAACGAATGATTACAAAATCGAGAATTTATTTGGTAAAAATCAAGCTAAAAAACCCGGACAAAACTTACTCAATACCTGCAACTAAATCCTAAAGCTCATTAATTATATAATCATATAAAAATCACGCACATATAGTAATATTCATATAACTCCCCTCTACACAACTGCTGTACACTCTTAGAAGGAAAGGTTCTATATAGAACCTTTAAAGGTTCTAAAGCTCTACATATTTGGAACCCCTAAAATGCAATGAATAATCACAAAATTCAAGATATGGGGGTTAAAAAAATGTAATTAATCAATATCACACAAAGAGTGCCATTTCAGTTTTTATCCTTAAATCAGCTTGATTAAAATGTGATATTAAGTTACTACAACATTTTAATAAACAATAATTTAATTACAACTGCAAAATGTTGCAGAATAATGTAATTTATGAATGAATAACAGCCTATAGAGAACGTTTCTGCCAAAAGGGTTCTTTCTTGTCATTATCATCATTTTTTTTGCATAAAAGGTCCTTTGCAGTTGAGTAAAGACGCTTCATATAACGAACCCTTTTTTCTAAGAGTGTATATTCGAGAATGTGACATTTACTGGAGGACCGGCTTTGTTGTACATGGAATCGGGATCTTCACGCTGCCAGTCTGTGTGTGTGTGTGTGTGAGTGTGTGTGTAGTGCTGCGTGACAAATTGAGCAATTCCATGTTTCTGCTGTTCTAATTATTAGCGTGTGTTAATGTGTGTAATACCTTACAATGAACATCAGTACAAACACATTAGTGCAGGTCTGAGGTGACGCCACAACGACCCCTGAGTGACCTGTGACCCCTGAGCGATCTGTGATGGCGCACTCTCATAAAACATGAACTCATTTACAGTTACACACCGTGACCTGACAACCTCCGACCTGAACAACAGCTGCAAGACACATAACGCAAAAACTGTACGGGCAAAGTGACCTTTAAACGTCTGCCTAGTTTATATAGACACACACTCACCTAAAGGATTGTAGTGTGCATGTTCTTGGAGAGCTAAAACACAGGCACAGTAAACGAATGATTAGCTTCAGTAACTGGTGGAGGGGTGTAAAGCGTACCGTACAGATGATCAGCGCTGACGGGGTGAACTCGAGGTCAGGGTCACAGGAACCGGCCAGAGCGATGTCATCCAAACACAATCAGATTACAAATCCACAGCACATATTTAGCCAGCAGCTGCAAGTCTTGCCATATTTTATTCGGAGTTTAATTGCGCAGGAAAACAGGATTTACATCAGCACTGGACAGACTGAGCTCACACATTCATCACACACACACACACAGCATTCACAACTAATGTTTAGGGGGAAAACAAAAATGCCTTGTGTTGAAATTTAATAATAATAAAAAAAGAATTTACCTACATTTGTGTTCTTTGAATAAAATTTCTCAAAAATTGCTTTTTGTCTGAATCTGATTCACCTGAGGTTTCTCCGGAAGATTTTTCTCTGGATAATCCAAATTAGACGGTCTGAAATAAAAATGCAGGCGTCTCCAAGTCTTTAACGGGGTGTGACGGCTCAGCCAATCAGAGTTCAGAGTGAACACACACCGTCTGGTCAGCTGTCGCTCTTCGTGCAGTCGAACGGTTTCCACCACTGGGCGAACTTCAGAACCTTCTTACGCTGGTCGTCGAAGTTCTCGCGGATCGGTTTGCGCCATCGTCTCGGTTCCAGGTCGAGCATCCCTCCCAGAATCTCCTGATGGAAACAGAATACATCTCAGGGACGGTGGACACTCATCATATTTGATTGGTAGACAGATAGACGGAGAGACGGATAGACGGATAGATGGATAGACGGAAAGACGGATAAACGGATAGATTGATAGACAGACAGACAGACAGACGGATAGACGATAGACAGACAGATAGATAGACAGATAGATGGTTAGACAGACAGACAGACAGACAGACGGGTAGACGAATAGACGGATAGACAGATAGATAGACAGATAGATAGACAGATAGATAGACAGATAGACAGATAGATAGATAGACAGATAGATAGATAGATAGATAGATAGATAGATAGATAGATAGATAGATAGATAGATAGATAGATAGATAGATAGATAGATAGATAGATAGATAGATAGATAGATAGACGGATAAATGGATAGATGGATAGACAGATGGATAGACGGATAGACAGATAGACAGATAGATAGACAGATAGATAGATAGATAGATCGATTGATAGACAGACAGATGGACAGATGGATGGATAGACGGATAGATGGATAGACAGATAGATAGATGGATAGACGGATAGACAGATGGATGGATAGATGGATAGACAGAGGGATAGATGGATGGATAGATAGATAGATAGATAGATAGATAGATAGATAGATAGATAGACAGACAGACAGACAGATAGATAGACAGACAGACAGACAGACAGACAGACAGACAGACAGACAGATAAATAGATAGATAGATAGATAGATAAAAGGGTCGGGGCCTGGTTGAGTTAGTTGGTAGTGTGTTAAACTGGCGGTTATGGGAAGAGCGGGACATTTCCCAAACACACTCGAAGCGCTCAACCAATCACAACACATTGATCCAGCTGACCAATCAGAGCACATTGTGCTTTTCAGAAGGCGGGGCTTCATAGAGACAGGAAGTAAACAGAGCGTTACTGACAGACTGGGAATAGAGGAGCCGCAACAATGGAGAATATGAGGAGAATAATCAACATGTTCTAGTAGAGCACAAAAACATCAATTCTTTATAAAAGAGTAAATCTGGTCTCTTAACGATCACGTCCACACTTACTTTGCCGAAATAGTGTGGGAACTTGTGCTCGTTCTCGATGACGTGAGCAAAGCCGCCCTGCAATCCGAAATCCACAGAGAAGTACGGCAAGCCTCGAGGAACCTGCGAAGACACGGACAACCTCAAACACTGAGACGGAGGAAGGAGAACAGGAGACACCGGAGAAGACAGGGAGAACTCACCGCTTGTCTGATGTCTTTCGACGACAGATCCACAACTTTTTTATTCATGGCCCATTCCTCGTCCGATTCCATTATGGCTTTCTGAACAAATGATCAAGGCAGTTTAATGAGCGTTCACATTCACATAAGTGTGTGTATTCATTAGTGTTAATATCGTTACTGAACTCTATGACGAAATATGTTCTCTGACGACATCAGCTTCATTAAATAAAAACTGTGACTATATCAAAAAAAAAACTAGACTAAATTGTAGTCAAAAATAAAAAAAAGTTGAGAAAAATCAAGTTTGACAAAAAAAATTAGACAAAAATTGACCGACTGTTTTCAAGGCGCCACAAGCATTCATGAATACGGTTGCCAGATCAATGTAAATCCCCCAATCTGCTTATGAAAGTGTCATTCAGTCGACCTAACCTGAGATCACGTGATGAATCTCCACTATAGTTGTGAT